>OZ038503.1:12830607-12885607 GCA_964036315.1 Acanthosepion esculentum
AGATGTAAGGGGTGATGTGGTCACGGAAATTGTCTGACAGCCATGACTGGTTTCTCTTGCTTGCGTGGCATGGTGCAGAGTCCTGTTGCCAGACATAGGGTCTTCCAGAAGCCACCCTCTTGACCCAGGACAGCACTACCTCCCTGATTGACTTGTTGTCAATCATGGCTTGGATTTCACCAACAAATTTGAGAGTTTTTATCAGAACGATCAGAGTGAGTTTTCCAAGCTGCAGTACCTTCATAACTACCATTGGACTTATCCAGTTCTTTTTGGATCCTCTGCACTGTTCTCAGATTGACACCCAAACACCCTGAAAATTTCATATTGAGGCTCCTGGCGTGAATGCCAAGCAGTACAGCATGCTGTTTCTGAGTTTATGGCAGAGTGAATTGCATCATGGTGCTGTTTTTCTCACAGACAGTACCCAACTGACCCTACGATATTGTACAGTTGATAAAATGAAAAAAAAAACAAAACAAAAAAACAATGTGCATGCACAAAATTAAAAATATAAAATAACGACAATTTACTCATCGCACACACACACACACACATATATATATATTTATTAGTAGGCCAATGAAAGAAATTTGAGAGTCAATACAAATAAGAATATTTATTGTATATCATTAGACCTTAAGAAGGCAGAGTAGAACAAATGATTGGGGCTCAGATTGAGGAATTGGAAAGCCAAGTTTGAATTCCAGTCAAGTTCATTATATTCAATTACATGCTAAGACATTTGGGAAAGGTATGAATCCAACTCTCCTCCCTCCAGCTATGGATAAATAGTAAGACTGACTGGGTTCTATAGCTTTGGGTAGCAATTGGTCTAGGAGAAGGAAAACTCTGAATTCCAAACTGTATATAGCCCTGGTGAAGCACATACAATGCAGCTAAGGAAAAGATCGCTCGCATTGACTCGAGACCCAACTACGGTCAACTCCTATTCGGCCTTTTGACCAAATAGATGCATGATGAGAAAAGATGTTAAAGAATCGATTTTTCTGACCTGTCTGTGTCCTTTCTCAATGAGCAATAAAATGAAGTCAAAGTTTATTGGAGAATTTTTTCTGCATATGTTATATTACCGATGAAATCTTGTAGTTTTCGAAGAGTTATTTGCTACAATTAGAGTTGTATAGGTTATATGGATGATCTTGTGTGGAAACTATATTCATTGAGGATGCCTAAATTTGTATTTAAACCTGGAATTTCTTTACTATTATATAAGAAATTCCTTATATTGCAGACAGTTCCTAAGAACTCTTTCTGCTTGTCATATATCAAATCTTGGACAGAAGGAAGACAATGACACATTCTTCCTTCTGGGGAACTCTGTGGGGAAAATGAAATAATAGAAAGAAAAATGAAATTCATTTTCCAATGATGCAAGTTATAAAGTAACCGGAAAGAGTTTCTGGTCACATGTGTAATTTTATAACCCCCACCTCCGGGAAGCACAGAATCTTTCTCTTTCTACTCTCCAACAACATTGTTCGGACATGTCTTGGCAGTCTTACTCATGAAGTAAGTGAAGTGGTTGTTCCAACTCAGTACAAAGCTGACTTGAACTCAACCATTTTAATCATTGTTCTCCTAATTTACTTCTGAACCAAAAAGGAAAATGGATATACCCAAGAGACATTGAGAACTTTGTTTCACTACAGTCACCATAAAAGGAATAAACATCTGTAGTAGGAACTCAAGTATTTTTGTATTCTTCTTTGTTTACATATTGGACATGCAACTTCACTTAAAATGAAGACCAACATACAACTTTTATTAAGTTCCACAACTCCCACACAAAGTGGGAAACTTGCCAAAAAACTCTTGCATAATATATTTAGACCAAGTGTTTGACTGTTATATCTTTCATCTTATTCTGTTGTTCTTTATTGAAACGTTCAGTTTTCTACATTACCTCACATCGTTTTGGCGTCATTTCAAACTGACATGTTTTAAAAATTTTGTTTTATATATTTTGAGCATTTTGCTTAAAGTTTGTATGTTCAGGATTTCAAATGAAAACTTGGAAATTTCTTATTACCGCCTGCCACCATATATTGTGGCAACACAAACTTTACAGATACTAAAGAAAAAGGAAGATTTACACATTCTGAAAGGACATGGCACTTAAAGAGAGAGCTGGTATGTGAGAATCATCTGTGTCAATTCTCTGATGTGGTATCTCCTCGTTTCCCTATGCACAGGAGATAAAACAGAAAACCTTTCTTTAAACATACAATCATATTCCACTGAATTGTAAATGTAACATTTAATATTCTTGGGTTGTCAATGTTAAGACAAAGATTTTATTATTTTTATGTTTGCATGTGTGGATGGTGTAATGGCGTGCAGCTCAGAATAAGAAATCAAAGAGCCAAGTTTGAATTCCAGCCAAGTTTGTTAATTTTCTTTTATGTGCAAATAGAACTTGGAAAGGTATGAATCCATCTTCTCCCCCATCTATGGATTAAATATGACAGAGAAGATTCTATAGCCTTGCAAGGCAACCATTAGTGACTTGAAAAAACAAAACAAATAGCACTTGGAAAGGTATGAATCCATATCTTCTCCCCCAGCTATGGATTAAATAGCAGGACAGAGAAGGTTCTATAGCCTTGCGAGGCAACCATTAGTGACTCGAAAAAAAATTCCCATTCCCCAGTATGTCTGGCCGATAAAAATGTACAGTGACCGAAATTCTTCACTGTTTTGTGTGGGTTCTGCTGCAGGAGGAGAAACTGTTCACCTCTCATGTTTGTCAGTCAGTCAGTTATGTGCCATGTGGGATACATGTTTAGGCAATCATGTATCTTTCAATACATGACTGATGAGGCAGATTTTTTCCTGCAGTAGGTTGCCATTTCTTTCTGCGGTAGACCAGTTGCCATCCAAGGCTAGAGAACCTGGTCTGTCCTGCTATTTACCCATAACTAGGAAGGGGGGAAGAAGAAGAGGATTCATACCTTTCCCAAGGGTATTAGCACGTAAGTGAATGTAATGAATTTGACTGGAATTCGAACTCGGCTCTCCGATTCCTCACTCCAAGCCGCTATCCATTACTCTACCATACTGAACCATATTCCATTAATAAAGTTGGGACAACTCAGCAAATCACTTTATCACATGTATTCTCAAACAGACATCATGATTTTGTTAATATAGTTATTTGAAATACAAATTTTAATGTAAACATCTTTACATGGATAATTAATTTGAAGTTCAACTTTTATACAAGCATGACTTATATAATTCTGTTAAGTATTGAACAAATTCCCTGGTTTGCATTATTTACAGTTGAACTAATGTCCCCATGTTTATTATTACTATCATGTTTCTGTCGTCGTATCTTTTATTGATCTGAGGAGCACAACAGCTAAAATGTGATAGTAACAACAAAGATCAGGACATTAGTCTGTTGCAGTGTTGAGTAAGAGGTTGTACTGGACAAGGACAGGAACTTTCAAAGAAATTGAATTCAACATTTTCCAAAGGTATAAATGTCCACACATGGATGAACGAATCATTCATGCTTATGTACATACACATGTATGACACTGCTGCTGGGTCGGTATTATTGGTCAAAGTACCAAATTCCTATCATAACACTACCACCTTGGGTCGTAAACTGGTCTATGATGATGTCACTCTATAACACTTCTACTTCTCTCCAACCCACGGTCACTCAGGTCTTATCACTTCCAGCCATTGCTTCTGGATGGTTGGGTTACTACCGCTTTGTTTCAGTTGATAGTCAATCTTCTATTGGTCTTTCTCGGCCTATGTTTTGTTTTTTTTATTCTGGAAAAGAAGTATCTGACAAAGTATGCCAGAGCTTTGGAACTAGATATAATCAACTGTACTAGTCAGAATACATCTGTATTACAAATAACTTCTGACAAAGAACAAGTCAACACTCTTCTTATAAACAATAACAACTTGATTTAATTTGATGTCAGCAATATTCACAACTGTGAGTGTAAATATCAGTGACAACAATAGGAGAAAAAGGATTCTGGTACGTTCTTTGTATTTCAGTCTGGCAAAGTAATTATTGCTGGTGGATGGTGACTGGCTTCTGATGACTTTTTTAATGACTATTCTTTGATGAGCCTTCTTGGCGACTTTCCTGACAACTCTTCAATGACGACTTGCTTCAACTTTCCAACTGTTTTCAAAAACTCTCCCCAACTGATTGGCGAGTTTTACATATTTTTGGTGTCTCTGCCAAATTCCCTGCCCCCAGTCATAATTTACCCTAACTGGTGAATTCAAACCATGTGATCCATCAGAGATGGTCTTCCTTGTACTTGATACGATTTTGGCACCCACACACTTTTGGGGATTCCCATTTTCCTGCACACATACATTTACCCTGTGTCTTGTGATCTGGTAAAATCATCAGCTTTGACGATATTCAACTCTTGACCCCATCAACTGCTTTGCCAAAATATGTATCGGTTTTAAATCATGGCTACCAAAACATTAATCACAGTTTTATCTGGTTTTCAATATTCTCAGGTTTCACACTATCTCTAACACACCCATTTTATATATATATATATATATATATATATATATATATATGTATTTATGTATGTATGTATGTATCCATCCAGGTAAAATGAGAAGAAACGGAGTATGTAACATTTAATTTAAAAGAGGTCTCAATACGGAGTAGAGCTAAATATTATTTATTTTAGGATATTAAAACATGTTAAAAATTGCTACATCATCTGAGGAGACACATTTAAGGTGTTGGAACATAATTGCCATTATGTAGCGATTTTTAACATGCTTTAATATCTTAAATTAATAATTATATATATTAATAACAATACAAGAACAGAGAAAATATACTTCTGTATACACGCATAGCTGAAAGGTAAGGAAAACATTATAGATTTCGTTGTTAGGAAATGTGTGTGCAGAGGAGGAGATGTGCCACAAAACAAATAAAATTCCCTTTGTGCCATGATAAGGTTGTATGGTTCTAATAGAGACCAAAACAAAATGGTTGCAAGAGAATGCAATTGAAACACACCCAAATTAAATCTATATAAATAAAGCGCAGTGTACATGTGTCCGTTTTTCAATCTCAAGATAAAAAATTAAATAACTCATTTAAATATCAAAAAGAGAGAAAGATTTAAAAGAAAATCCTTTATTTAAGGTTTAACTTTAATTTCATTTTTCCTTGCAATTGCAATATATATCGTCTAATTAAACAGTAATTAAAACTTAAGCAGGGCACGGTATATTGTGCATATGTTGTTTTTTTTTTCTAGCACGTGTACTGTGACATATTTGAAATATTACATAGTTTAGATTCCCTAATGTCTTAAGAGTGACTATGTGAAGGGATCATAACGAATAGTGATTTTAAAAGAAAATGAAAATTGCACACCAATTATAAACAAACTATGGAGATCGGTTGTGTATATGAACAAAGATTATGCCGAATTAAGGTGTCGAATAAAGATAAAATAATTTTATTATTTCTAAATTCTTATAACTTTTACTTACATAAGATGCTGAAGATAAAAGGCCAAAGGCTCAAAATCCCTCTGCAGGAGCTAGCTTAAAGTCTACCTAAAGGGCAGCTTCTAAGCTAGCGAAAAAATAAAAAGGACAAGTTAAATATTGATTTGTAGTCTCTAGTGTTTGTTTGTGAGCATTGGAAGGTGGAGGAGGAGATTTAATTGTAATTTATCTCCTGGTAGTATAGACTTTAGCAGATGCATGGTAGAGTAATGGATTGCAGCTTGAATTGAGGAATCAGAGAGTCAAATTTGGATACCAGTCGCGTTCATTACATTCACTTATGCGCTAATTGTTGTTCATGATGACGGTAGTCTTTTGAGTATAGAATCCAGACGTTGGCAGTGAATATTTCGAAGACAGTAGGAAAGCGTAGTTCAGATTAGCAGTGAATATCCCGATAAAGTAGCAGAGTGTAGTTTTCCTTCTGTTCATTCGCTTGACAGGTTGGCACTGGTTATTCGGAGAGAGTAAACAAAATGTCCGCCTTTATACACAACGGATTGAATATTTCACGTCTCCTGATTGGTTAACCTTTCAATAAAGTGAGTCTAGTCATTTGGGTTGGCTCACTAGTTACTTAACTACACAAAATAATCCAACAAAAAAATTCATACCTTGGGAAAGGTATGAATCCAATTTCTCTCTATTAGGTAAATAGTGGGACAGACTGGGTTCTATAGCCTTGGGTGGCAACTGGTCTACAAGTAAAATTTTGAATTCAAAACTGTATGTAGCCTTGGTGAAACACAGACTATGCGGCTAAGTAAAGGATCATTTGCATTGACTTAATGAGCTTGACGATGGTCAAGTATAGATTTTAGATCCTGTTTCTACTCATTTGTCTTTCAGAGATTTCATGGTGAAAAAACAATCCTCAGCATAACAAGTCATTTTTACAGGAATCTAAGAAAACTAGTCAACGTCGGTCTTGGTACTCAAGGAACTGAAAGGTTATCAATTTTTGAGTGTCATATAGAAATTACTTTCTACATTTGTTTGGTTAAAAGGCAATTTCATTTGTATGATGAAACGTCTAATGAAAGAGTACACCTTTTGATAAGTATATTTAACAACTTACCTGTTTCTAATCGAACTGAATAAGAATATAAGAAGTAAAGACTAAGCAAGTAATGAAATCCTCTCGAACCGGAGATGGGGTAATACAATACAGAAGTAAATATCCGCCATATCTGGAAAGAAAAAACAAAAATGATTGTTAAACAAAAAAAACAATTTTTCTTTTATTGTATTACATTGTTTTATGAAAGCATGAAAAAATATTATGCTTTTTTTCTCTTGTCTTGCAATTAAAACCAAAATTGTAATTTCAGTAATTTAAATAGTTGAGATGATATATATTTTAAGAAAAAATAATGATTTCCCCTCAGAAAAGAAACGGGAAAATCTGTTATAAAAATAATCTCTGAATTAGAATTGTAACATTGTGTATGTGTGCAAAATAAGTTAAGTTAAAGTATAATATATATGTCTGTGTGTGTGTATGTATTTGTATTTATGAAATATGATATATTTGGCAGGGTCAGGTGATGGACAAATCTCAAAAAAAAATAAGAAGAAAGGAAGCAGGATGTGGCGGAAACTTTTCATTGGCTTGTGAACTGGCAGATCAGCAACTAATGAGAATTAAAAGATTTTCTGGTAAAAAAAAAAGGTCTCTTCCTTTAAAATTCTTTAGTGATAATGTTTTAGTTTGGTAGCAAACACATAATCCGCAAAAGGTTAGGACTGGGAGGTTCTCTCATTCACTTCACTCCTGGCAAGTAGCCACCAAAGATTTCTCTACTGGGGACAATAAAAGTAGCCAATACAGACCATATGCATTGTACTACTTACTAAGACAAGAAAATCTTTCTCCTGGTGAAAGGATGGCAGATTTGACTTTCAGTAAGAAACAGGGTGCAACTCTGGTGTATTGGCTAGATGACAGCCATGAAGACTAATGCAGTGACACTACTGGTATCACTACAGAACAATGACCATAGTTGCCTAAACACCTGTTTAAGCCACACATGATGTTATGACAATGCCACAGCATCTACAGAAATCAGCTCAAATAATTCAAAAGTTATAACCAAACAGTTTAATTTTTATACAATTGGATAAGCTTGCAATATTGCTTATGTGGGATGGAGGCTGTAGCTTGGAAAAAATATATTCCCCCAAAAGAATGGATAATGGTATCTCTTCTGACAAGCTATGGGTTAAATAGCAGAACTTGTATTTGGAAAAAATTGTTATTTTCAAAAATTATTAATATTCACTGCTAAAAAGATTTAATTGATTAATTCGTTTTTACGGCTTATCAACCCTTTGTAGGTTATTTAAAGTAAGAAAAATATTTTTTATAAACTGAAATGATATCAATGACAAACTCATATTTATTTTGATTGTTTTATTGTCATAATGCTGGTTATAAAAAAAAATTGTTTTTTCTCTCACTACGGTTGAGTCGAAATATGTACCAGTTTGGTTTGCAATAAAGAATAAAATATTGGTATTTCTTAAGGAATATTTTTATTGACAAACAAAAAATTTCTATTCTAGTTTACTTAAAGAATTTGCAATAAGTTTCCTTCAAGCTATGTAAATGTTGCTAAAATATATCATGAGTAAAACATGCAAGACGGGTGTGGGTTAGTTAAAGGTGGCTGTCTGATGAGGGGGGGAAGGGACCATAATTTCATTAACCTAGGAGTCCCAAAATGTCATAATCTGACCCTGCACATCAACAGTGCAACTGTTCATCCTGTAGAGAAAACCGGGTCTGATGAAACATTACTAGCTTTGGTTTTCAGGTACTGAAAGTTACAAGCTAGTTTTTTTTTACTCATTGCTTGATCAGAGGAGAGATCAGTGGCAAGGCCCGTCATGATTCTAATATAGAAATCAATTTAAATATCCTGTGAGAAAATTCTTTAGGGACAGATAACCATCTATAATTTTACCATAGGATGTGTGGATTGTGTAATCATTATCAGTGTGGAAAATGAAATTGGTAAGTTGAGTTCAAATTCCTTATAAGGCTTTTCCTTTTTCATTTATATTCTTGATAAAAACAAGAATCTCTTTGTCTCTCTCCTCCCTGTTGGTAAATAGTAGGGCCCTCTAGTCAGAGTACAACCAGTTTAGGTAAAGGACAACTCTCAATTCAAAATAGTTGAGAAACTATTCCACTACTTTTTCAAGAACAATCATGCCAATATCTGTCTATATTTCTGAGATGAGGTATTATGTACATTATTTACATTACATTATTTGGACTAATGTCCTCATCTTTGTCGCCCTGGGTACATGGCAGCAGCCCCCAAAAACTGGGATAAGCGGGTACAAGAGGAGGAGGACAACAACACTCAGAAAACAGTTTGCCTGCCTTATGTGAAGGGGTTATCAGAGAAAATACAAAAGATCTGCGGTCCATATAACATCAGGACAACCTTCAAAAGCTTGACGACACTTCGCAGATATCTCTCCCGAGTAAGACCTCCCCCCCATAGAGGAGAACATGACTAAAGACTGTGTGTACGCTATTCCGTGCAGCTGCGGAAAGAAATATAGAGGAGAGACAGGCTGGCTCCTCAAGGTAAGGCTTCAAGAACACCAGAAAGCTGTAACATGAGGGGAAGTGGAAAAATCAGGCATGGCTGACACATATGGAGAGAGAAGGGAGATCACCGCCCTCTGTGGGATCAGGTTGAGATCATAGACAAGGAACACCATTGGAAAATTCGTAAACTTAAGGAATCAGCACATATGCTAGGCCACAAAAATCTCCTGAGCCAACCAAGCATAGAAATGAATACAATATGGGAACCAGTAATAAGGAGTGGCAGAGAAAAGCGATAATAACAAACTTGCAATATGGGCTCTGGTAAAACCATGCAATGATAACAGAAAAAATTGCAATATGAGCACTGGTAAAAATGTTTGCTGAAGACATTAGGTTTATAATACCCAGAAATTCATACACAAGGACACATGGCACAGTGGATAAAAGGCTTTGGTTAGATCCAGTGACAGGACCCAAAAGAGTGTGAGTTCAATACCCGGTTAAGGCAGTGGAGAACTTTCAGAGGGAAAATTAACAGGAGATAACCGACATCCATTATGATTAAACATGGCACGTTGAACTAGAACAGTCTACCTCAGTGAGCGAAATAAAGGGTTCAGTTCGACATTCCAACCACCTGAAGAAGTCCGGAGCGTACAACGACATCATGCCAATTTCACAGATATTAAAGAAAAGAAGGTTGTGGAGAGTCGTGGTTACTGGCGTCTTGACGGGATATGGCAATAGATATAATTTCTAATTGTAGCACAAAAAATTAATTACAGTTTTAAAGAAATTATTTTGTTTAATATTTAAATAATAAAAAAATAATAATTAAAAACACCTTTTCTCTAATTTTAAAACACTCCAGATTACAAATTTCAAATATTTTTTGTTAAAGAAATCACGTTGTATGAACATTTTGTTTTGTTTAAAAAGCAGAGAGGTGTTAATTTCTACATTGACTTTTTTTTTACACTCAGTGTGTAAAACTGCCCGTCGCCACCCTTGAACTTTTATCAAAATAAATAAATAAAAATGAAAGTAAGAAAAAATAAAGTAAAGAAAGATTATTTCTGGACAAAGTGCCTATTGTACACAATAACTCAACCCACTCATTGTAATTTGGATTTTCAGAATAATTTAAAAAAATTTATTTTGTCATATGAAGGAGAAAAAATCATTTGCACTGCTTGCGGATTCGCGCTTTCATTTAATTTAAAAAAAAAAAAAATCCCTACAGCCACAGTTCCCGCCCCCCATCAATTTTCCCAGTATACATTTTTTAAAATCATTTCACCCCAAGCAAGGCAATAAAGCCACTAGGACGCAAGGAGTTATTGAGTATGAGAGATCGATATCATGTGAAGCCAAAAGACACAAAAAGTGTTAAAAAAAGTATTAATTTCAGCAAAAACAAAGTCAAGAAAAAAAAAAAAGTCAAATAACAAAAAATGAAATCCTGATTTTTCCCAGGTGAATAAAATTAAGACAGGGAAATAAGATGAAAGAATTTCATTATATTTTCTAACATTTTATCGTTTCTCTCATTCCGATCGTTATTCTACGACCGTTGATATGCAGAAAAGTTTACTTTACATTGTGTAAACTTTACAATGGGCGAATAATAATACGGAACCTCTGACTTAGTTTTTTTGTTGTCTGTATATTAAAAAAAAACCGTTAATGAATGTTTTCAAAAATCTCATTAATTCATTTTCAAGACTGAAAAAATATTTTATTTTTTACTCAAAAAGATTAGAGATTTTTACAGTAAATAAAATAAGCAAAGTCGCTTCATAAGTTTTTCATTTTCTGAAGTCATTTCTTGTTGATCGGTATTCTATTATTATTTATTGATTTTTGCTAAAAATAGATTTTGTTCAGTAAAAACTTGCTATTCTAGGTTTTTTTCATTTAAACTTTTTTTGATAAATAGATTCAAATTTTAAAAAAATATGTACCGTCAAAGTAAAGTATCTCATTTGTAACTAAAATTTGAATTGTTTTTTGTCTCTAAAAAAGCTCAATGTTTTTTTTTTATGTATTATTTTTTTTTACATCATTGTTAAAAATAAATGTTAAAAAAACCCAAACTTGATCTGCAACATATGGACTTTCACTTTCTTTGTGTAAAATTCGATTTCTGTTCTAATTGCCATTCTATCATTTAATTAAAGTTGAATTTAATAAATCTTTATTTATTCGTGTAAACTGTAGTGTAAAGTGTAACTATTTTTTAATTATAGACGGTTGGAATTTCGATAAAATTGATTTTAAAAAGAAAAGATAGTGTGTTTTCTTTCCTAGCGGGCGTAGATTAGGGTTGTTTAGGTTAAAATATTATTTAAACAAATGTTGTCCAGTGTAAAAAGAAAAAAAAACTTATAGGAATTTAATAAATTTAAAGTCGGTATATCTACTGGAGAAGGACATTTTTGATTGAATTCAATTCAACCCATCAGTGAAAAAAGGAATCTGGGGAGATTATGGTAATTGATAATATCCTGACGAAACATGGCATTAAAAAATGGATAAATGCTTGCTGCGTGAATAAAGTAGGACTTATAGTAGTAATAACTAAGTAAGTAAAAAAACAAAAAAAAGACGGAAAAAGCAGTTTTTAAAACGGTTTTGGAACACAGGTTTATTAATTATCCGTGTAAACAGAATGATTCCCAACGGTGACAGGATAAAATCAATTCCTTGTATTAAAAATGACCGACTTTGTTATAACTTTAAGATTCATGTACTGATAAAAAAAATGAAGACCTAGATTTTTAGATCTTAAATTAAGACTTATTTTTAACCATTTTACCGCAAATCGTATTAAATGCTACCAGCTTAATAGAAAAATATAACTTACTCTGCTCTATAAAATTTTCTGTTTTGTTTTTGACTCGACAAGAAGGACTATAAAAATTAGGGCGTAGGTACTATATTATTTTCATCGTTTTATTGTAAATTTAGTCCATAAAAAGAAGGTCCATTAGGTAAGAAGTACACTTGAATGAAATATTTAGTGAAAAAAGCGAATGAAAACCAAAATACGCAAGTGTTAACTTTTACAAAAATTAATGAAAAAAAATTGATGACCACATTTTTTAATCGATGGAGTAAATAAACAAACTGACCTGGAAATTGTAAACGACGAAGTCGTACCGCAAAATTAGCCATAAGGGAGAAATTAAACCGAACCTAGCAATCAGAGGCAAGACTACGGAGCCAGTAAACCAATATTTCGTGATTTGCGGAATGCTTCTGTACCATTCACCAATATCGTTTGACGCCATGCTTAGAAAAAAATTTGCAAGAACCGGTGTCAAATCAAGCGCTTTCCGCTTTAACAAAAGGGAGAGAAAGTCTTATCTAAATTTTTAAAAATTGACAATTCAGGTGAATTAATAACTATTGCAGTGCACCGATAATCATCTAACTGAACAAAAAAAATTAAAAGCTTCACTGTAATATTATTTCTAGATTTATTATGATGTTTGCAGAAGTCCGGTTTATTTTATCCGGCTTTCGGAATGATACGTAAGCACTTCCGTTTTCTGAAGATTCTCTTTCATTATCATTATAAATGAACACTTCCGTCAGCTTTTTCTTGTCTGTATGTGTCGTTACACGTAGCTAATAGGAAATAAAACAAACAGGTATATTACATACTTAGCAAGACTGACCACTTGATAAATGGAATGGGTATTTTGTTTGGGATCTCTATATTTTTAATTTAATAAATAACTAATAAAATTATAAAAAAATGAATAGTCATCGATTTTTTTAAGTATTGGGATACCAGCCGTAGAGCTAGTCAGTGTGACGACCAAGCGACGAAAATTTTAATCTTGACGTTTATATTTTTTAACCAATAGAAACACTTGTAGCGAACGCTAAACTTTATTTTCGAACATAAAGATCATTGAGTTACAAAAATAAATGAAAAAGGAGATTGTTCATGCAATAACTTATCTTCTTATGTAAAAGAAAAAACAAAAACTAAAAACAAACAAAAAGCAAAAACAGCCTTCTATCTCGATATTCATTAATTAATCGATATTTTATCTAATAAAAATACGCATAACAATGCATTAATATTTTTCAAATAATTAATAATATTCTAATTGACAAATAATTCTCAGTATATCTTTCTAGACAATTAATCTTATTTTTTTATAACTTGTGGGAAATTTGCTCCGGCTTTCCCACATGAAAGGGTTAAAGGTTAAAAGCGACAGAAATGCCTCTAACACGTTGTTGCTTTTATCGATTCTGTGACAAACGATAAAAGCAACAACGTGTAGAGGCATGTTAAGACTAGGAATGACCATTGTGGATGTTTGTTTACGGCTCTGCGTGAATAACATGCCCACACAATTTATATACCACAAAGCATGAAATACAAGAAGAAGGAACAAAAGGTTTTAAAACAAACATAACATTGTATTTATTTGTGTGTTGATGTACATGCGTAGAAGTTAAAGAATTGATGGAGTTATGTCTCTTAGACTGGAAATATTTTTTACCGGAGCTCACGAAGTTGGATTAATTATTAAACTGTAGTTTTAGAAGAATAAAGTTCTTGTTGCATGTTTGGAAATGTTCTGTATGTTGTAATGTAGGTTGGAAGAGTTCATAAGAGTTCGTCCATATTTTCTACTCACCCCCGAGATAAAATACACTCTTCCATCAGAGAATCAGTTTTTTTTAACCAACCAACACCTCACATTGCAAATCTCGACTTTTTATTGGTTGAGACAACATCAAAATGTGTAACAATTGTCAAAAACCTATTTTTGCGCCCAGTTCCCTGGTGACTATTTTGGATTCCAAAAACAAATAAAAAGGACCATTTCGAACCAATTCACCAGTCAGTCACTTAGCTTCAGAGAGATGCCACACAAATTCACGCGTGTCACTATTTTGACTTAAGAAACTTTTCGCACGTCAACTGCTGATTCAAACACCAACATTATTCTCTCAAAATTCACTTACAACTTTCTAAGAAAAGTGTTCTTACACACTACTAAAATAGAAATTGTATTTAACAAAAGATAAACACAGAACAATCCAAGGTAAACAACTCTAGAAAATTAAGACATTTATACTCTACTTTATTCACGCACACAAACTACACAAATTTCTGTGTAAGTAATATTTTCCATTTTACTCTATTTGACCAGTTCTTTAACACATGAACAATTTTGAACTGTAAATCAATAAGACACCCAATTTATACATGGTCAATTCTTGCATTATCAAACCACAAGTTTTCTAATTGTATATTAATTGTACATAAATGCCTGTTGTTTTTATTGAAACCTAAATTACCGTTGTTTCTTATTCAATTGCCTTGTGATTGATTCGTTTTGAATGCCTATATTCTATATTGTTGTGGATTAATATGGTGAACATGCCAGTAAACTAACCATCTTAATATTAAAACCTTCTGATAACAAATTCACACTCATAGCAATCCCAACACGGGAGTGCGTGAAATATTATTTAACGTCTGACCGCATGGTCGAGACCATAATTCTCTGGGACTACATTTTGCAGCAAGAAGAGAGAAAAAAGAGAAAAAGGCAAACTCGTGTTTGCTATTTATAGATAATGAAATCACGTGACAGGATCAAAAGTAATTGGCGGGAAACTTGACTTAGTCACGCGCTGGAAAAAATATATTGTGCGTGGGTGGATTGCCACGCCCACTTATGTGTTTATTGACCAATTAGAAGCTAATGTTTCCTGCAAATATTTACTAAGCTGAGAAGGCTCTTGGGATCCGATTCTCCCAAAAGTGAAACAAAATCGACTACATATAGCGATTATAAAATTGTCGCATAGCTGCGATTTATAAATTGTCCATTACACAGTAGTGTTGATTTATTATCCAATGAATGCTTGTTGTTGTATAATTTGAATTTGCGTAAGTATGTATGTATGTGTGTGATGATGATGATCGTCACAAACGGCTACACACTACTACCGGATCCCCAGACAAAGTAAAAAGAAAGAAAAATATAAAGAGACGTGCTCTTTCCACCGTACAAACGTACAAAGTGAAAAGAAGTAGACAGGCAAAACAACAAAAGGTTAAGAACAAACATACATTTTATTAGAGTTTAACAAGTAGTTTGTCTTCAATGAAGACCTTCAGTAAATATACTGGAAAATGTAGTTGAAGAAGAGGCCAAGTAGATTGTCTTCAGTGAGATTACTGGAAATGTAGTAATAATGAAATTTAATTGTCTTGAGTGAAAACCTTCAGTAAGATACTGGAAACATGGTAGTTGACAAGATAAGAATCCGCGCCAAAATTCAAATCCAAAATTGCTATTAGCGGGAACGAGTTCTTCGAGAAGAAAGGTTCAGAAAGTCAGTTGTAATGCATAGTGAACATACGGCAAGGAAAAAAAATACTCACTGCGAGAGTTTATAATTGTGAGTGTATGTAATTCTTTTTAAAGTAACAGGTTCTGAAAGTATGAGTTCGAAGAATGTGAAAAATGCTCGTTCATCAGGTTGGAAGTTTTTTTAAAGTTCCTGGAATTGAGAGCTCGGTAGATGTTAGCTTCTGTCATGAAGGTGACGACCGTGTCGTATGTATTAAGATACCGAGACGAGCCATGAGGTCTAGGCAAGGTTTTTTTGCCGAATAAAATGTCTCTGTCAGTATATATGTGGTTACCGGCGAGAGACAATTGAGCCAGCCCAGCCGATGGTCAGACGACCACGGGGGCGACTAATTTTGAAAAGCCAAATTTGCCGTGACGTCAACGCAAAAGCGCGCGAAAAATAAATTCTTCCTCATCTTCGGCTAAGACAACGGTTTACTACTATGACTGACCGAACGTGAGAGGAAGGGGTGAAAAGTCGCGCGTGCGTCACAAACGAAGGTGGGGGTAGTGATATATCCCACACGATTTCCATGTATGTATGATGATGGTGGGTGATTACCACATGTTCATTTAAAAGCTTGATCAAAAATATTTTTCTGAGCACCTAAAAGTTCTTTAAGCAAGTAAATTGTTCTTAAGGGGTTAACACTCACGTAAAATTTCTTCAGAGCTCTTGTTGAGGAGGAAACAATCGGGAGATCCGTAGTTTATAGTTAAGTGAGTTCGTATGCCGACGACAGGAATTTCAAGGTCTCGCAAAAAGAACATCACTGACTCAATGACAACTGGCCCGAATAATCCTCTGTGTCCAAGAAAGATTTTCGAACTTTAAACAAACTTTGCTTACCTAAAGTGAACAAGAAAATATTCACTACTATTTAAGTAAAAAGTTACGATCGAACTAAAACCTTAACTACAGTTAAGGGTACGCAACTTCAGATGACTTTACCAAAAAACAGTACGTAAATAATTGCATACACATTCATGTTGAATTGTAAATGAACATTTAATTTACCAAAAACTCATTTTTCCATAACTTTGTAATAGTACATTAATATATTGAAACACTCGAACAATCCGGATATTATAATACAAAACATCAACTTTTGATAACACAAAACATCATTGTAAATATTGTTTAATTGTATATAAATGTGCGTATTATTTGAATTGAATTATTGCCTTGTTGTGTTTCATATGTTAAACATTTTTATTGTTGAGGATGAATGTTTAGAACACACCAGCCTAACAACCAAATCCTTCTGATAATTTCCAACACTCTAGTTAAAGAAACTTATTACATTCAAATTAAGTGAATTGGATCCCAAATGATGACCAATAACATGTATGTAAAATAATCAACGCAAATGGAATATTCTTTTTTACAATATTAATTATAATGCTGCGTAAGTTCATCAGAAAAGAAAACTACACGCTCAAGGCGTATATCGTCTGCTTTTCTGGAAGAAAGCAAACGTTGCGTTGTGTTTCTTGCTTAATTTTTGAATGTCAAAAATATTTTTGGTACATTTCGACGTTGTGGGAAAAACAGCTGCGTTTGCTTTTCATCGAGAACCAATCAAATGGTTTCCCTCCAATTTCCGAAAAGTAAATTCGGGGCATACCTGTAGGTTATAAAGGGGTTCTTTTGATTTAGTTGAAGGAGTTGAGAAACATCTGCTGTTGGAACCCAAATCACTCCGGCCCAGAAAGAAAAACATCACAGAAGAAATTTGACAACCACCAGACGAGAATTGAAAGAAACATCAGAGTCGCTCCTTCATCAAGGAAAGAAAAGTCTTCGGTCTGATTATTCTATTTTACCATTAAAAAAAAACAAACAAACTATTCAGAGATCGTCTGCTTTTCTGAGAGCTTAAATTTCTTAGATTGAGAAGATAAAACGTTACTTCTCTTATCCTGAGTTTTGTGAAATGAGCAAACGAAAACAAAACAAGACTCCCAGTGGCGTAGCTAGTGTTTTTGTCGCCCCTTTTCAGAAGGAATACAATATTACAAAGCACATTAAGTTTTGGAATTTAATTTGAGAATCACGAATACAGTATTTTACAAGTTCACATTCTAGCCTATTTTCCAATCCTCACGGCAACCTTTTTCCTTGCTTTCAAAACCGGCTCCCAAAGCCGTGATTCTTATCAGAGATAAGAATATATTTTCTGTCAAACGAGAGAGCTGGAAAATATAAAAAGGAATTTCACCATCATTATCCTATCCATGGTGACATAAAGTCTGGTGGAAACGCTCACAGCTTGTCGCAGCTCCCAAAACCTTGATTCTTATCAGAGATAAGAATATATTTTCTAACCAATGAAAGGGCCGAGAAATTTGTGTAACAATTTTGGAGGTAAAAGTCCCCGATATTTCTGAGCCTCCTAAATCTCTATAAATAAGGAAAAGCTTCACCTATTTGGCGGTGAGTAACTTCGACGACCGTCTGAGATAACAACGGGTCGACAACAGAAAGGCATTCATCTTCAAGAAAAATCCACCTGCTGAACTGAAAAGACAGAACGTGAGCCTACTACTAAAAAATTAATTGAGAACTGTCTCCTTGCGACTGAAGATTTCTGTCGTCGACTCACTCAACTACAGAATTTCGTATCTTCCAACATTTTTCTTGCCAGAACTCTGAAGAGAACTGTGAGTGTTTTAACTCTTAACAAAAATCTACTCGCTTAAAGAACTTTTAGGCGCTCAGAGAAGCCTTTTTCTTTTATGAACATTTTTTTTTCTTTAAAGTTAAAGGACTTTTTCTTCTCCCTTCCTTCCTCTCGTAATTGTGTTTATTCCTTTACCCTTTTCTCTGTATATGTAAATAAACACTTTCTTCTTTTATTGTTACACACTGAACAGGAGTTTTGAGTCTTTCTTTATTCGTCCGTCTAAAAGAGAGAATTTGTCTGCTCTAATCTTTCAAGCCTTAGTTGCTTGCTGTTTTTATTCGATTTTGTCGGATTTTTTCTCAACCCTTCCATGTGGGAAAGCCGGGACAAATTTCCCACATAACCCCTTAAAATTTATATATTTGTCGTATTTTCCTCGGAGAATTTTCACCTCAATGTGCTTAACAAGACATAAATATTTTCTTTGCGGTTCAATCGTTAAAAGAATTACATGTATGGAAAGAGAATAAAAGAAGCATTCTAATTATATTAATATTGTGTGCCTTCAGGCATTGGATATGTTTATACCATGACAGCTTCTCTCGTATTTTTACTACACATACTACACGTGGGATAAATCCGTGCTTCTGCTAACGTGGTATTTATAACCCCTCACTGATAAAAGTACAATTGTGTTTATTTTTTTTTTAAAGAAATACAACTGGGGTTATGTAAAAAACAAAGATATTGTCAGAGTTAGCTCCTCCTTAATTCCCAAATTGTCACTAGGGGTCATTCTCCTTATACTATAAATACTGGGCGACTCTCGCCTCGTTCTCTTTTTCATTTCTTCATTTCGGCGACTAAAATGTAAGCTTTCTTAGAAGATCCGCGTCTTCCCATTTGTGGGAGACGCCATGAACATTATACACACATACACGTACGTATGAACATTCACCAAAATACGAACATTCACCAAAGAACAGACACAAACGTTCATACACACACAAATATTATTGTCTATGTCCATTCTAAAATTGTTTTGTTTAATACATATATTTGTTTATATATATATATATATATATATATATATATATATATATATATATATATATCGGTTTTATTTGTCTTCTTTATCTTCAGTTGGACTTAATTCAAGTCCGCCATTTTCTTGTAGTTGAACCTTTCTAGCAGGAAATAAACGCACGTGTTTTCTAATACAAACTCACATTAACCCACACGGTCTGCAACAACGTTACTTCTTTTTTTCTAAATCAGGAAAACTTTTTACAATATTAAAAGAAAGTTTTTGAAACCATAAGACTGTGGAGCGAAGACGGAAGTAAACACCAAGACAGTCAAATACCAAATGACAAAAAAATGGTTTCTGAGTTTTTTTTTTGCGCATTATCTCGGTTAAAAAAAATGAATGCTTCGAAAATAAATATTTATCGTTTTTCAACCAAGGGGTGGCGTTCCCGCCAACAATAAAATACATGCTTCGTGATCCCTTTAAAGGATATTTAAGCAAAGTTTCCAGACAGACAAACCAATAAGGAGAGATAACCGGCAAAAATATAGCAACAGCTCACGGAGCTCGACTGAAACGAAATTTTCTTACACTTTCATTCGTCTTCCTCACCAAACTACAAGACATTTACACTTTCATCCTCACTTTCTCCCTTGCCTCTTCTTTCTCACATGTACACACGAAGAAATCACATTTCTTTTTATCTTGGAAGACAATTACAAGGAAAGGACTTTATCCTAACACATATAAGAACTTTTATTTTCGTATTTTTTATAACTAAATTTTTCTTACCTAATGTGAGTTCTTATATATGTTAGGATAACTAGTTAATTACTATGAAAGGCAAAATGTCACATAGACTCACTAATTTCTTTCTTTCTTCCTCAGTCCTCCGAATATGAAGGAAGTGGATGATGAGAGTTATTATTATTTCGTACTGACTACATTCTGACGAACTACTCTCTTTGGTTCCAGCAGCCCAGACTTTGCAACTGTGACCAGCAATGCTATGCACATAATGAAGAATCATTTTCCTTCCATTAGTAAAAAGTTAGTTCCCCTCGAAGAGCTTCTTCACAAGAACTGCTGTTTTGTGAAACAGAGTACCGTCAGGATGTTTTCCCAATCACTACTATTTTGGCCTCTTCAAGGGTAAAACTCTCTTTTCTCCATAACCCTCACCTTTTGCCTTTTCTTACGCTCATACAACACCACACAGTAACCCTCTATCTTAAGTGGCTGTTTGTCCATATATTGGGTGAACATTAAATATAAAAAAATGACATATTGCATTTCTGGTGAAAAGATGAGATCGCTAATACTTAGGTTGATTTATAGTGGCGTGGGGCTTAGAGTAGATTTACCCACGCCAAGATGATTAATAAAGGATGATAATGATGAAGAAACAATAAAAAATGAATAATTTTAACAAAACAAGATAATAAATTTATTCAAGAATTTATACGTTTGAAGTTGTATCAGTAGCTCGTTTAAGAAAAATAAATCAGGTTAAATTAGTTTGAATTAGCTTATCGTAACCCTTCGCTACGTCTACATGACCAAGGACAGACGTTATATATCTTCATGACCTTGAACTTTTCTTCATTGCGTTGTCCCACTCCCTTCAATTTACTATTATAAGTCTATTTTAGATTTTAATAAACCTATTTTTTCCAGTTGTTCAGTGTTACGAACTTAATCTGAATACTCATTGTCAACATTTTTATACTTTTATTAGCAGTATCGCCCGTCTTTTACCGTGTCTTTCATTACTGGGAGTTTTGCCACTCAATTAGAGCAGTCTAAGTTTAAAGTCAGCCCACCCCAAAATCAATATTAGTAACAACAATTGGGTGCACCTGAGGCACATCCCCAAATGGCAGTGGTGGGGGTTAACAATTTGAATGGGGGGTGGCCCTGAAAAAGGAACTCTATAATAATAAATAATATTATAGCAATAATTTAAACTATTTATTTTTATTAAAGTTTTTATGAAAGATATATATTCAAGAACAGATAGTAAATAGTAAAACGTAGCTGTGAGTTATAATGGGCAGAAAATAGTGGAGAGTCATTGTCGCCAACAATTTGTACTCAAAACCGGCACTGAAGAATTATCTATCAAATAAAAATATTCATCAAAATAGGATGAAAACTGTGGAAATGCATAAACAACACACACACACACACACACACACACACACACACACACACACACACACACACACACACACACACACACACACACACACACACACACACACATATCGAGAATTATAGATATAGATACTTCGTAGCAATACTGAATTTATTTTCTTTAAATATTAAGTAGATATGCAGGACCGGTAATGCTTATCATATAACCTGGCGACTTCTTGCCGAACTAAAGGAAGACAAGGAGAAGGAGAAACATTGTGGCCAGGGCGCTTGGTCGAGTTATGTATTGCGTTACATTCCCTTTTATTTTTGTTCTGCCAACTGGACGCTAGTTGGGCTTTCCTATCCATACCTTCCGGCGCTCTTGCTCTTTATTACTCCCGGCTACCATGGACCCTTACTTCTGGCTACCATAGACCCATATATTCCGGTATACTTGGCCTTCATTACTTCCGGCCTTTACTTCAACCTATAGCATGGTCCCTACTTCTGGCATCTCTATTTCAACCTAACTCACCTGGTTGATCGGTGTTAATGGACGTGTGCACAACAGCCCTGAACTTCCGGCTATTCATTTGCCCCTACTTCCTGCATATCTATCTTAATCTAACACACGTGGTTGATCGGTGTTAATGGACCTGTTCACAACAGCCCTGAACTTCCGGCTATTTATTGGCCGTTACTTCCGGCATATCTATCTTAACCAAACACACGTGGTTGATCGGTGTTAATGGACCTGTTCACAACAGCCCTGAACTTCCGGATACTCATTGGCCCCTACTTCCGACATTTCTATCTCAACCTAACTCACCTGGTTTAGGAAAATACTGCATGAATATCGTCCAGAATCAAACAACCCACTCCGTACACTTCGGTTAAAATACTATGGAAGGTTCACCTTTGGAGTTTACCAGCAACTACTCAACGCAAGCACCGGGCATTTAAATATAACTTTCTTTGGCTCTATTGTCTAGACTTCAAATAACCTATTTTGTACACTTCGATTAAAATACTACGGAAGGTTCACCATTGGACTTCATCAACAATACCCCACGCCAGCACCAGAAATTTAAATGGAACTTCCTTCTCATTGGATATATCGTCCAGACTTCAAATAACCTACTCCGTACACTTTGGTTAAAATACTATGGAAGGTTCACCATTGAACTTAACCAGGAACTTTTCAATACTTTCGCTGGATATTTGAACTGAACATTTGAAGTGTGGGCTTACATGCCATCTTAACTAACATGGACTTTTAACATTTATTCACAGTTTTATTATCTATTTCTTCAGGCCCGTCAGTATTTCTCTATTTCCATAATTCTGCCTCTATTACCAGTTTCAATGCTTGTTCATGTTTCTTTAATCCAAACACATACTTTTTGTAGATGATGTAACTAAATATTAGTATTAATTTTACGTTTGTCGTTTGTCGTTTGTTGTTCTTTTGTTCAGCTGTTAAATTTCACTTCTTTAATTTATAAAATGTTAGTGGGTCTCTTGGGACATCTATCCCTTTTGGGGGCGCACAGGCCATATTATATCACCCCCCGCCCCGCCTCCAGGGGATCCACTACAGCTTTCTTGAATTGTTGAAAGAAAGTTCTTTGAAGTGCCACGTGCTTGGTTAAAAGGCTGATAATATAATTGGCGTGTAATTTGATACTCGCGAATATTTCAACGCTGGACGCGATGAAGAGAAACGAAACCTTTCACATGACTCCAAGCACTCTTCTCTGATTAATTTAATTTTTCTCTTCATTTTATATCAAAAGGAATTTCGCAGAGGCTGGCTACTTTCTTTTCTTTCTTCTTCTTGGCTCAACGGCTAATTTCTGTGGAGGCAAGGTTTTCATTGGTTCAAAGACAATTTCACATTGTCACGTGAATTTTTTCCGTCTTTTTCCTCAGTCCTCCGAATTTGAACGGAGTGGGTAAAACAAGTTATTATTTCGCACTCACGACAGATTAAAATCACCATATTTATGTGTTTAGATATTTATTTGCAAAAGGGATTTTCAGAAAGACTCTCAACAATAATTTTGATTGGTCCATAAATGCATCTTATCTTCTATTCTATAGTGACACCCAGAAATGACGTTCCGATCGAAACAAATAAAATTACTTCCGTTATTAGATTTCATTCAGTGAATATATTTTTGTTATGCATATGCTATATATATATATATATATATATATATATATATATATATATTTTGAACGATAAAAATTATTAAAAAATCAATTAAAATCTTCAGACATACTGGGTTGTAGATTAATATTCTTATGCTTTTATTATTATTTCATTTATATTCCTCGACTAGTTTCGGCCAACATGGCCATCATCGGGAGAAAAAAATGTTTCTGCTTGCTGTAGCAGTAAACTACAGAAATGAATGAACTTTTGTCTGTAGTTTTCATTTGTTTTTTTATTATTTATTTATTTATTTGTTTTTTATCTTTTTAACATGAGTTTATTAACATTCCTTGTGTTGGTCAAACAGTCTCTTTTAAGTTGTCATTTGAGATAAGAGCTATGTTCCCTTTTTTTTCCTCGGTCAGTTCAGCAGTTTTATTGGTGTCTGGGGAGGGGATGGTAAGTGTGTTTGTGTGTGTGTGTGTTTGTGTTATTTAGTTTAGTGTGTGTGTTATTTAGTTGTTTAGTCTCTGGTAAGTGTGTGTGTGTGTGTTATTTAGTTTTTAAGGGAGTGAGTGAGTATGATACGTGTTAGCTTGTATATTGCTATGGGCGTGTGTTATCATTTGGCTCATTAGGAAAGTGAGTGAGTATGTTGTGTGTAAATGTGTATATTCGTGTGGGTGTGTGTATAAGTGTGAGGCCTCAACACCTCCGTAAGCATGTCTATTTTGTATGGGTATGGAATGTGGGAAGGTTTTGATTTGTAGGGTTATGTGTTACTACTATCTATATTGTTAAATTTATGGTTTAGCCCGACTGGAAATAGCGTGTGTAAACGTCGTATCCACTTATTTTCATGGAACTCTAAAATCTTTCTAATGTTATCTGCTTTGGGCTTTTCTATTCTCTCAATTATAGTGAATTTGGCATGGGTTTTGAAGTCGTGTTTTTCTATGTGGAAATGTTGTTCTACAGGTAATAATTTTTCATGGGGAGTCGACTTAATTCGATTGCGATAATTATTAATTCTGTAGTAAAAGGGCCATTCAGATTTTCCTACATATTGTTTCCGGCATAGTGTGCATTCTAGGAGGTAAATTATGTTATGACTTCTACAGTTAGAGTCGTGGTAGATTTTGAAAGTAGATTTAGTGACTGAGCTAGTGAATGAATTCGTGTGTGTAACGTGATTGCAACATAAACTTCTTTTGTTGTTACATGGTTGGGAAAATCCTGTTGTTTTTGTTGTTAGTTTATCATGGATTACCTTGTCCCCTAAAATGCGGTTACTACCTATGATTTCTTTTAGGTTCTTAGGTCTACGATATGCTAGAAGGCCGGGTTCCTTAAATAGTTTTTTTAGGTCTGGTTTGAGATGTAGTATTTCCCAGCGACTTTTGATTATTTGGGATAGTGGAGGCAGAGTGGGGTTGAAAGTGGTTACTAGAGGAATGCGGCTAGATTTAGTTTGAATCTTGTATATTAGGGTGTTTTCTCTAGGTGTGGAAATTGCTTTATTTATTTGTTCCCTGATTAGGTGTTGTTTATAGCCACGTGTTGTGAATTGATGCTCCAGATATTCAATGTGTTTGTTTAATTCTTCATTGTGGGAACATATCCTTCTGAGTCTAAGTGCTTGTGAATATATATATATATATATATATATATATATATATATATATATATGCATTAACAAGAATTCGGGTTCTTTATCATATAAAATAGACATTGAATTAATTAATGTAAAAGTGGATCAAGAACTGAAAATAATGGTGGTAAAAAAATTTAATCTAAAAACTCACATGCTTTACTTTTACTTTCTGTGAAATTAATATTTAAAAAATATCCAAGGGAAACAAATCATCTAATAAATTATTGTAATTATTTCCCTTGAATAATAAAACTCAACTTGTTAAATCGAATTTCTTTCGTCAATTCTCCAGTGTGTACAGGGCCGGCGATAGAGTCTCGATTTCCATCGAAACTTTGATACGAGGACCCTCTCTTTATTACATGTCGATTTCGAAGTTTCTCAACTTGGGGGCCACAAACCCTCGGAAGAAAATTGGGATTTTTAAAGTTACCAAAAATCAGGGAATTATCCAATTTAAATAAAAATTTCAGTACATATTCACGAATTATTTACTTTTATAATGAAAGTTTTTTTTAATTTAAAGAAAATCTGAGAAAATGTTATTGTTTTTGTAATAACCACCAATATTTTCATGACTAAATTTTACTCGAAAAAAATGTTTAAGTTGCAAATTTTTACATTTCCATACAGATTAATCGCCGACGCATCTTCGGTGCCCCCCCCCCCCAAAAAAAAACAAACAAGAAGTTTTACAAAGATTGCAACACAACACAAACGGGATTGTCTTAAAAAATGATTTTAAAAACAGTATTTCAGTTTTCGGGAAAGTTTTTCACGTGTTTTCTTTAAACATTTTTATTTTTTAAGCAATCATTTTCTCTGTTTTATCTTTTTAGAAATGTAAAAAATACCGAGTAGAAATTTTATTTTAATTACTAGCCGTGTACTTCTGTTTATTATTACTATTATTAAATAAAATCAGAGATCTTCCTTAGGGGATGATCTCAGAATAAAAAAAATGATTTTTACCGAGATATATTTCCCTCTTAATTGATTTAAAAGAGCTTTTCAGGATTATAAAAATAAATGCTACTGAAATTAGCAATCTTGCTCCCACTTCCAGTCATGGGGGCCCCCAAGTGGTTGAGAGGTTCGGAGTAGTAAGCACCGGCCCCGTTGATTATTATAGATGAATACTGGCAATATAACTTAGGTAGAAAAAAAAAAAAGCAAAAAGTACAAAAAGAAGAAAAAAGAAAAAGAAAAGAAAAAATAGACGCGACTGAAACTAGTACTAACCCTTTTGGACCTCCAACCTTGTCGGGTAGTACACACCGCACCGGCCATACAGATACACAATGTATATTATTAGTTGATGACTGACAATGTAACATCAGTTTGTAGAGGACCGTGTGGGTTTGAGTGTTGTTGAATTAGGAACACGTGCTGTTTATTCATGCTAGAAGGTCTGTCGGAGTTAGCTCCTCCTCAGTTCCTTAATCCTTCAACAGGGGTCTCTCTCCCCTGGCTATAAATACTGGCTGACCCTTCGCCTCGACCTCTCTTTTCCACTTGGGCCTTGGGCAACAACCTCGCGTGGAGGTGAGGTAAATCTCTCTTTTCAACTAACACCAATATGTGACCTCTCACAGATTCAGCGTTTCCCAAATTCTGGGAACACGCTAAGAACAATACACGGACGTACGAACACTCACCACAACACACACACATAATTTCTCCACACAAACTCTATGTAACTGTCCATGTCTTTGTTTAACCTGTTATTAATATATATTTGTTTACACATGTATATCGGTCTTGTTTGTTTTCTTTGTCTTCTTTGGACTTAATTAAAGTTCAACATTCTCATGTAGTTGGACCGGCTAGCAGGAAATTTTAACCCACTTCTGTTCTTCACATCTTCATCCCACGGTCCACTACAGGTCCAACTACAAGAGCATGGCGGACTCAAGTTGAGTCCAACCGAAGATGTAAAAAAACAAACAAGACTGATATATATATATATATATATATATATATATATATATATATATATATATATATATATATATATCAACAAATATATGTATTAAACGACAAAATTTACAACTGACATTTGTGTTTGTGTGTGAACATAAAGATTTTGTATATTGGTGAAAATTCGTACGTATGTGTGTTTCATGGCGTTTTCCTACAATTGGGCGAAAACGCGGGTCTCTGCGAGAGATCACATTTTTAAATGTGTCCGCTGAAATTCAAAGTGAAAAAGAGAACGAGGCAAGAAGTCGCTCAGTATTTATAGTGTAGAGAGAGAGAGCGACCCCTAGTGTACAATTAGGGAATTAAGGAGGAGCTAATTCCGACAGATTTAAAAATAATTTTAAAAAATGGCGTATGACCATAAAACACTGCGGAAAAAATGTCAGAGGCAACAAGGGGACCGCCAAAAACGTGGCCACTCCCTTGGTCGGGGATTTCGGGGGTACGACACGCCGGCCTTGTTGGCAGCCTTACTCATGAAGTAGGTGAATTTATCGTTCCAACTTAGGACAAAGCTGACTTGAATTCGGTCATTTTAACCATTGATATCCGAACTTACTTTTGAAATCAAAAGAAAATGGGCATGCACAAGAAGAGAGGTTGAGAACTTTGTTTCATTGCACCATAAAAGGAATAAACGTCTGTCGCAGAAACTGAAGGTTTTATGCTTCTATTGTAGCGGGCCCCTAAACGACGAGGTTTTCATTATTGTAGCGGTGAACGTCGGCGTCACTAAATATGTTGTGGACGTGCATGTTGCGGGTCCCGCCACAATTATTTTATTTTTGTCTAGGAAAGGTGTGGAAAGGATCATGCCATTATGCTGGAGGTCGCTATCCAATGTGGTTGTCACAATGCAATTTATATTTGACGTAAAATAGCACATGGTATAAAATACAAGACAGAACGTAAGGTTGAAAACATAACAATTGAATTTATTAGTGTTTGATGTACATGCAATTAAGCTGAAAGGTTTGATAGAGTTATGTCTCTTAGATTTGGAAATATTTGTACCTGAGCTCATAAAGATTAGATTAACTATTAAACTGTAGTTTATAAGAATGAGTATGTTGCATGTTAGAGATTGTCTATTGGACAAGTTGGCAAGAGTTCAGAATTGTACTTGCGTGATTGTTGTAAAGTTCTTTTACGTCTGACTGCATTAGTCAAGACGGGAGTTCTTTAAGGGTCACATGTTGGCAGCAGAGATGAAACGCACGAGTGAGTAAAGAGAGCGAGAATTACTCGTGTTTGGTTTTTATAGTATGTTGTATCACGTGACAGGATCAACTTTAGAAGGCGCGAAAACAGACTTGTCGCGTACAGGCGATTTGATTGGTCGGAACTGACCAATCAGCGAGCTAGTTTGGAGGAGATTAACCAATGAATGCTCATTGTATAATTTCTATGTATGATGGTGGTGGTGATACCACATAGTAATAACAATATTGGGAATAGCAGTCTTGGCATCTAGTGATAGGTTTAGTGAAAACGCAATTACTTTGGGATATTGTAGTAATATATCTACTTTTGTGAATGAAAAAAATCGTCACAATTCTGCCAAGTGCCACTGAATTTAAGGACTAAATGGACAGTGAGACATAATTGCTGACTGAAGGATTATTTAAATGTTTCTTCGTATGTTTTGACTGAATTGAGATAACATAGATCGACAATTCAAATTTAGTCTGTCAGTAACAGTAGCAGAAGCAGTAATTGCAAGTCCAATGCTGGACGAAGATCCCGCTTAATACTATAGTGGGTTTTCAGGTATAGTGAAGTGTATGAGTGTTGATTTGGCCTTGTTAGATAGCCCACCATAAGAGGGGTATAAAACAAGAAAATCAAATTGTAAAGTGAAACAACAAAATTATATACATATAAAACAATTAAGGTCTCTACAAATAAAATGAATGTATTTTGGTTGATACAAGGTAGTCAAAATGTTCGTAGTAGTCCTTGCAAGAATGAGTTTATGTGTACGTAAGCAGGAACGTATGTATGTATGTATGTATGTATGTATGAGCATTATCGTAGGGTAGGAATGTCTTTGAAGTAATCACTCAGTCTTAAAATGTTCCGTTCGTTTATCAAGTATAAAAGAGGTGAGGGAGAAAGATAGAGATAATAATAACGATCGCTTGACGTTTGTCAAGGAACGTGTTAATATGCTCGTCTCCTTCTCTCTGGTGACAGGCGAACTTGCCCGTCTTTTATTTTGTTTGTGGGGCTTGAAAAGGTCATTTGGGAATTCACTCTCGGATATGATTCGGACCTTTCCATTCGACGACGGACAAACTCCGCGTCGGCTCGGGAAAAGGTCCGTAAAAGAATGTTTCTGAGAATTGAAGATTATTTGAATTTTGTTTTTAAATGATTCTTAGTTTTCTATTGGCTGAAAAACATTTCGCATCAAGGTGTGAAATTTTACGAGTTTTGTTTTGGATTCGCTTTTGCGTATGTGTTAAGTAAAGTTTATAAATTCGAGTTTTTTTAAATTTCTAACAAAATCAATGAGTCAGTACTTAGCATTTGAATTTTAAATCTAGATCTTGTTTTGTTCATTACAATACTATTAGCACACGACTGTAAATACAACATATATTTCCTTTAAGGTTTATCTTAATATTATTGTTATGTTTAGTATATTTTTCTGTGTAGTAGCAGTAGTTATAAAACCAGAAATTCAGAATAAATTAAAAGAACCCCTTAAAATAAGAGTAAATTCTGCTTTTCATGCGGGTGAATGACTTCAAAATTTCTAAATTTAGCAACTTATCCGAAATTAAATGAAACCTTAGAAGAAAAATTATAGTCTGTAATTACCAGCGTATAAGACGGGAGATTTGCAAGTTTAATACATCCATACATTTCTGATGTATGGATGTACAAATCGATAAATCTAGCATTTAAAGGTTACGTGTTTTAAGCATTGTCCCCCGCCTTACGGCGAAAAATAAACTTTCAAACATTATTGCCTCTGCTTCACCATACTTAACTACGAACACGTTCGACTGTCAATCGAATGTAAATAAATCGATTATCACGTAAGTAAAGCTTGTCAAACTCTATGCCACCGGAGAGAGAGGAACACAGACGAGGCTATGCCGAAGTGCAAAGTATCATCTGGGGAGGTAGACAGCAACCCGACCCCGTGCATATTGGGTCTACGGGAAATTTTTGCCCGAGATAAAGGGCCCATAAAAACTGGCCTTATGCCACATCTCGCCATATGCGGAGGCCTCGTGGTAATACCCCACCTTTTTTTTTACCAAACCTCTGGCTTTGCCAATACTCTGCTTGTTGACCTCTCTGCCGTTGGACAGAAAGGAACCCGGACAAGGCCATTCAGAAGGACAGATTCTCGTCTGCGGAGAAAGTTTTCAAACAAAGTTTCAGAAAGGTATATTTTATTTTGTGGAGATTTTTAAATAAAGAGAATAGACGACTAAAAAAGGCGCTTAATGCTAATCAGCTATTTTAGCAAAAAAAAAACAGCAACAAAAAAAAATGCTTTCAGCCGATTTAAATTAATTTTTGAAATTCAGCAAAGTATTTTGCTCATTGGAAATATTAAATTTAATCTATTAGCTTGAAATTAAAACTAAAATAAAAGCTTTAAGAAAGACTTTTAAAAATTCATTTTAAACCTTAGGTAACTCTTCTTTTTATAAAGGTATCTTTCTTTTTATGTGCCGTGTCCTTTCAGGACGTAGGCGATCATGGCTTTCCTTCTCTCCCTTGCAGCTCTCAACAAGTTTCTTCCCTCTGCCACCCCCCTCAGACCACGTCTTCTGTCATCCATTTGCTTAAGCCTGCTAGGTATGTCATGCGTTGTTTTCTCTTGTCATTCGACCCGTGAGTATCAGATTCTCCAGGCCCTCCTTCCTCATTATGTATCCCAGAAACTTCAGCTGCCTCTTCCTGATGTTAAGTATAAACCTCCTCCTTGTCTGCAACCTCGCTAAGACCTCATCATTGCTCACACGCTCGGTCTATGATATCTTCAGCATCTTTCTGCAGAACCATATCTCCGTCGCCTCGAGTCTCTTCTTCATCTTTCAGGAAATCGTCCAACATTCGCTGCCGTAAAGAAGGACAGATGTCACGTAACAGCTCAGTATTCTTTTCTTTGTTACCAAAGAAGTCCTTCTGTCTGGCAATGGAGATACTTACTTTAAAAATAGATTGTTAAAATATTCAGGGGAAGTAACTTTGCATTATAGATATTGAGAGTAACGTCCCTTGAAACAGGCTTCAATGTTTTAAAATTTCTGGAACAGAATTTTCAAGTGAACAAAATAAACTGTGATGCCAGTAAACTTAAATGAATTCAAAGAAAGCAGATAGAATAAATTAAATGAATCATAAAAGCACAAATTTATAATAAAAAGAGGCATTCAAAGTCAATTCATATTCATCAAGGGTTAGAATTGTTATGTGCATCCATTCACTTCATATTCTTTCGGAAGATGCAAAGAAGATTTTGGCCAAACTATGATCTTATTAACTTCTTTTCCTATGATAGAGATGATTAAATTTTCATCCATCATGGTTTTACACTTGAAAATTCTGTTTAAGAAATTTCAAAACGTTGACACTTATTTCAAGGGAGCTTACTCTCAGTATCTACAATGCAAATAAAGTTCTTTCCCTTAAAATTAAAAAATAAATCACTTTTTCAATTATTTTGTATCACATTTTTTTTTATTCAAGTGTGATCGTCTTGTTTCCTACAAGTGCATTAAAATTACAACATTTGCCAATAAAAAAAAAGAAAGAAAAATGTCCGGATGAAATTACTAAAAATCTTTTCCACTCTTTTAACCGATAACATTACTGTTCTTCTTAATGATTCTAAAAACCTTTCTCTTCTTTTACATGCTGTGTCACTTCAGGATTTGGACTATCAAGGGCGATGTTGTCAACAAATGTTTTATCCTTTGTAGCTCTTAGCAGGATTAAAATCATTTTCAGTCTCAAATATGTCATCCATTTACACAGGCTCATTACGTAATCTACACACTGTTTCTCTCTGCCTGTCTTGCTTTGAATATGTCCTGCGAGTGTCAAATTCTCGAAGTCCTCTTTTCTCATGTGTTCCAGAAATTTAAACTGTCTCTTTCTGATTTTAAGTACAAGTTTTCTTTTAGTTTCTATTTCCTTTAAAACTTCCTTATTTTTCACATGTTGAATCCATGGCATTCTCATCGTCTATTTGAAGAACCATATATACATGCTCCTTCCATCTCCTCTAGAACCATGTCACTGTTGTTTCAAATTTCTAAATTTCTATATCTCTTTCCATATATATATATATATATATATATATATATATATATATATATATATATATATATATATATATATATGTATATATATATATATGTATATATAAAATTTTGAACAATTTTATATTTATGCATATGCGTGAAGAGCAAACTCAAACTTTTTTGTGCCATCGCCAACTTTCACATGTAAAAAAATTCCATTGCCAACTGTTTAGTAAATATTCAAAAACATAACAAAATTGTTTCATAAAGTTTGTTACTGGTTCATAAACTGACTTTATAATGTAGTAAAAAAATACCAAAAGGAGGTAACAAATAATGCTGACATAATATGTCTGCTGCCGTTGCTACTGTCCTAAAGAACAAATGAAAGCAAACTTGACCATTGAAAACTACATACATATATAATTTTGTTTTATGATTATATGATTTTTGATTCAGTGAATATATTTTTGTTATTCTTGGTCTTCTTTTATCTAATTTATATCAAAAATGTTATTTCATCTGAAGAACTACTTGAATGTTCGGAACCCTCTCAGAACTATAGAAAATACTAAAATATTCATTGTTTACATTGATATATCTTATCTTGGAATGTGACCCAGTTATTCCCATAAAGTATCCTGTTATTTATACAGGTACTTTCGATATTTCTTTGAATTTTTGTTTTTCAAGTAACATGTGTTGAAATACCTTTTTAATATTCAAAATCCTATATGACCCACAAAAATTTCCATTCTCCCACCATTGTTCATCACCCACCCAACAGATGAAATCGCCCACTGGTGGACGATATTGCCCAGGTTGGGAAACCCTGATGTAGATTATAGATTTGTTATTTCTGAAATTATATTTTCAATATGTTCTGTCAAATATAAATACATACATATCTATTTTTAAATATGTATTAACTTTTTTATTTGATGAAAAATCACTTTATCTTCATTTTTAACAGACATCTTCAGTCATAAGAATTCAATCAATCATACTGGTAAATACATTTTTCGGTGTATCTGCCATAGAGATAATATCAGTAATCTAGTTTCAAGAGTTTTATCATTCAGTTCAGTTCTTGTTGAGGACTCCATGACACTTAGCATAATAAATATGACACTTGGCATAATAAATATGACACTTGACTTAATAAATATGACACTTGGCATAATAAATACGACACTTGACTTAATAAATATGACACTTGGCATAATAAATATGACACTTGACTTAATAAATATGACACTTGGCATAATAAATATGACACTTGGCATAATAAATATGACACTTGACTTAATAAATATGACACTTGACTTAATAAATATGACACTTGGCATAATAAATATGATACTTGACTTAATAAATATGACACCTGGCATAATAAATATGATACTTGACTTAATAAATATGACACTTGACTTAATAAATATCACACTTGGCATAATAAATATGACACTTGACTTAATAAATATGACACTTGGCATAATAAATATGACACTTGACTTAATAAATATGACACTTGGCATAATAAATATGATACTTGACTTAATAAATATGACACTTGACTTAATAAATATGACACCTGGCATAATAAATATGATACTTGACTTAATAAATATGACACTTGACTTAATAAATATGACACTTGGCATAATAAATATGATACTTAACTTAATAAATATGACACTTGGCATAATAAATATGACACTAAATCTTGAACATTTGTGCCCATAAAAACAGTCAAAAGGACGCGTTTTTCTGCTGAGTCAGGTTTAATTGTTTTATGTTTGAAAAAAATTGTGATAGGCAATAAAAAGTGGATATTTTATAATATCATGGAACATAAAAGATTTTAGAACAAATGAAGTGAATCCACACTCACAATATTAAAATATAGATTTTCATCCAAAGAATGATCTTTTTTGTATATATTTTGACAGGAAGGAATTCTTGGCCATAGAATGCTTCTGGAAAAAAGGGCGGCTACACAATCCATATTACAGATGCCAGCTTAGGCAAATCTGTGTTTGTTACACAGAGCCCACTTGTGGTTTATACTGCAACTATATTGAGCAGACTTTAGTTACTGTTTCTGGGAGACGGCATATTATCTCGTGTGATCAACAATCTGAACAAGGCCAGTGAACTCAGACTATCGTTCGCGATAATTTTCAACGTCGTCTTTAGCTCAACCACCGACGGTTCCCAAATAGTCCCTTCAACCCACTTTTATTCACAAAACTTGAGTCAACCCGTGATTTGCTTTTCAGTCACTTTACAAATGTGCTGCGCACAAATCTAGAATGGTGAGATTCGAATTCGTACATATATCCCGATAGTGTTTACTTGGTTAAACAAAGTAAAGTTTTGATAAAAAACTGATTTAAAATGTTATTTGCCTTGTTGAAAATCTAGCACAAAGCTAGATTAGATTCTGTTTTTTTTAGAAGAATATGCAGCACTTTGTCGAAAAAAGTGGGGGAAAGTGAGGTTTGATGATTAGAATCACATGCTTTCTCATCAAATTACATAAGAATCAGTATTAAAATGGAAATGCACAAAATCTTCCATTATGAGGTTTCGAAAACTCTTATTAATATTGCTCAAAATTAATTGTACTTGATAGCGTGTGATTCTGTTTATCAATTTACATAAAAAGCAGTATTAAACAGCTCAAAATTCACCAACATTGTCTTTATAGCACCTCTAATGTAGATATTAGAAATGCCTATATTGAATTTTACTCGAGAACATATGATTTTTCTCATCAAATTACGTAAGAATCACCATTAACCTGGAAATGCACAAGACAAAACAAAAATGACTATCATACACCTATTAGAATTGCCCAAATCGGATTTAATTGGCAACACCTGATTCTACTTAACAAATTATATAAGTATCAGCATTATACTGGAAATTCACGAGAGGCACCTAAAGGAACATCGTCATGTTTCTAATGCATCTATTAGAATTACTCAAATAGAATTCTAACAATAATTCTACTCATCAAATTTATTTGGTCCGGTGCTCCTGTTACTTATATAGAGCTCCTTGATAAAATCCAAAGATAAATCAGCAATATTATTGGCTCTGTTCTGGCGTTTTAGCTTCAGTCTTTTTCCTGCTACCGCAAAGATGCCCCTCTGTGTCCTTTCTATAAATACTTTCATGGTAATTGTTTGGATGAGCTCGTCGCTATGGTACCTAGACTCTTTGAATTTAAACGCAATACTGGACTAGAGACGAAATTTCATCAATTTACAGTTTAGCTGGCTAGATGTAACCGTCTATGTAAAGAGTTTCTTTTCTCTCATTTCTCGCTTGTGGAAGTCCCTTTCGGCTCCATGATTTCCAGCCAAGAATTCAAATGCAAGGTCAATCGCTATCTACTGTCCTGATTACTTTTCTTTTTTTCTTGCTGCTTATCAATGTTTCTGTTTCTAAATCTTTCACACCCAGTAACCCGGCGTCCTGGGTAAGACGTTAAACTACATTCGCGTCCTGGGTAAGACGTTAAACTACGTCCAGCAGCAAGGCCTCTGATCAGTAGGTTTCGAGGAGCGTGGAACCACCTCTTAATTGCTGGTGTTCCCAGGTTCACCCTGACCCGGGGTGGTAGCGCCTGTTAGGGTCCCAGCTACGGGAAAATAGTTAACTATTACCAGCAATACTTTTTTGAAAAAAATTATTACCAGCAATGCAATTTTGAAGGAAAAATATTACCAGAAACAGATTTTTGACAAAACAAAATATTACCAGTTATGAACATTTTTGTCGGCATTAAATAACCCATTGAGGTTGATATGCCGTAAAATAAAATAAACAAAACCAATCTAAACCAAATAATACATATTCTATTCATACGAATCTATTCTAAAAATGTTGTCGGCATTAAATAACCCATTGTGGTTGATATGCCGTAAAACAAAATAAACCAAACAAATCTAAACCAAAGAATACATATTCTATTCATACGAATCTATTCTAAAAATGTTGTCGGCATTAAATAACCCATTGAGGTTGATATGCCGTTAATCAAAATAAACCAAACCAAACCCAGTAACCCCTTGTGTCTTAGTGGCTTTACTACCTTGCTTGGGCGAAATGGATTAAAAAATAGCATTAACCTGAATTAATATTCACTAGACGCGCCAAAATTACTTTCCTGGGGTCTGTACTGGCACTTTTAGAATTGCCTAAGTAGAATTTTAATTCATGTCATCAAATTATACAAGAATCAGCAGTAAAATGAAAATACAAAAGACGCACCAAACTTACCATTCTGGGGGCAGTTAGTAGCATTGCCAAAATACCATTTTATTTGAAACCACGTGTTTCTACTCATCAGCTTACATAAGAATTACAGTTAATCTAAAAATGCACCAGACGAACCAGAATTACCATCATGGTGCCATCTGAATTAGAATTCAGCTATTAGATTTGCCAAAATATTATTGCTATTGATATCCCGTGATTCTGTTTATTAAATTACATTATAGTCAGCATTAAACTGTATATACGTGGTAGGAGCCATAATTACGCTCATGGGGCTTCTATTCTATGCAGCTGTTCATATTCTGGGATCGTCTGTTGCATTCACTCTCGCACTGCAATCTTTGGGAAAGTGAGAATCAGTCTTTTCTTCCCCCAGCTACAGATTGAACTTAGACCGGCTCTTTTTTTAAAAAATTCAGAATCTTTTATTAGTAAATGATAGATAATTCAAATACTTCGGTGTATGGATCAGTCATAACAAATTTAGCACGCATGAAAAAATAAAATTGAACAGAGAATGGGGCTCCGTTAGAGGTATTTTCCCCTAATACTACACACTGCCACAAAATCAAATCAGTCACCTGAAAACTCAAGTCATGTCCTTAAATAGCCTTGTCAAATCGAATCTTTCATTTACATGTCATGCACGGTGGCAAATTCGTTCAAAAATATCTAAACTCTCGGCTGTATATAACCACTTTCTCAGAAGATTAATGTTTAAAATGGTTTTGAATGAGGGAAGCATGTGGGTCTTGGCGAAGATCACTCGTCTTTGAACCTTGTAAATTGACGTTACAGAATCACAAATAACTGTGCCAAATTACAGAAACCAAATCACTTGAGGGGTTTCAATGTAACTCAAATAGAAAATAATGAGACAATCATGATGTTGACGTTCCACACTACTTGAAATAAAAGGTTAGGAAGGAAGCACCCATCAGTATCCGGAAAGAGTGATAGCGGATACTGGACTTAAGTAACCTATTTTCCTGAAAAATTGTTTCAATAGAAAGATTTGATCAATTTCAACAGATAATAGTACTGACTGCTTGGTCAATGAATTCCAAATATTTCCTTATTAGAAAATGGTTAATATTACCATTACCATGAAATCATGACAATTCACAGAGAAGAAATGGAAGTAGTCTGTGGAGAGCCATGTCTAAATATTTCCTGAAAGGACACGGCATTTAAAAAATATTTATAACATATAATATGGCCTCTTAACCTTAAATGTACCAATGCATTTGTTGTATAAAACTTACAAACGCTTTTTGTTGTAGAGCGTCATCTCTGGATTCAGATGGTCTATCAGCAATTCTACAGTAGGGACCCCAACGCTGCATCAATAGACTGAATCAATGACAGACATTTTTTCTCACTTTATTTCAGGGAGGATGTAATAGGCATGATTTCTTGGGGGGGAGAGAGAGAGAGAGAGAGGGAGAGAGGGAGAGAGAGAGAGAACGGATGTCAATAGGTCTGTCCGCTAGGATCCAAATTGCATGTGTGACATGTCTTCTTGCTGACTCAACGAAGACACAAACTAATCTGGGAGAGGACGAGTTGCATGAGCGTTCTTGACATCTTTAATGTCGCAACAGTATTGCACTCTTTTTGCACGTTTTTCAATTTCATATCAAAATATAGACAAAGACAATTAATTACTGTCACAATTTCAAACCATCTCCGCTCAATCCGGATTATTTTGGACCAAAGTTCAAACTAGTACGGCAATATCTCATGAATACGAAGGTAGGCTGAAAAGTTCAGAGGCTGACTATGAAGGTGCAATGCTGGAGCTGTGAAATCTTGCATGCATTGATTTCAACTTTTCTTATTAATGACTGCATTGTTTCTTTCCAGGTACGAAAGTGGGCTAAAAAGTTCAAAGGCTGACTATGTGTTATGGTCCAGGTTAAAACCAAGGAAGAACAACACGAACACAAGAGTAGAAATAACGAAGATATATTACACGGAATAATAATACAAGATGTGGAAGGTGTTAGTATGACTGTCAGTCTGGTTTGGAGTGAACTACTATCGGCTCGACTCGATTCGTCCCTCTCTCTTGAGAGGCGTAGTATACATAGTATTAGGAAGAGTCCATTCTGTAGTTATAGGTAAGGATCCATAACACCCCCCACCCAAGCTTTTACCTCGTAGGAGTCTTTAATATTTTTTCGTCTTCGGATTAATCATCAAAGACTCTGTAAATTTTCTTTTTCTGATTGATTTCCGCTGTTCTGAAATTGCTTGAGGCCTTTGCATATTGAATGTGTCAAATATTGTGTCCATTACTTCCTCCTCTTCCTGAGATAGACCGTTAGAATCCACTAACAGCCTCTTTCTGATCTGATTTAAGTGCCTTTTATGCGAGAACTTCGGACCCTGAATTATGTAAATCACGTTCCCGATTCGTGTCTCTATTGTACCTGGCTCCCAATAGGATATGTTGTTTTTGAACTTTCTGGATTAAATTTTCTTTTTGGTACAAACGACGTTGGTGATTGCTTTGTCTGTTTTGGCAGTAATTTGTCGAATACCGATCTAATTTTTCGGGCGAACATTACTTCCACCGGCGATAATGCCGATGGCGTAGTACTGTTCTGTGTAATTCTATACACTTGCAAGAATTGTTGTAAAGTCTTTTCTGTGCTCTTTTTAATGTATCTACAAACCTCTCCGCTTGCCCGTTTGATCTTGGGTGATATAGTGGGGATTTGATGTGTTTCACCTGAAAAGTTTCAGAAAATTCTTGAAAATCCGCAGATGTAAATTGTGTCCCATTATCGGTGACTAAACAATCAACCACTCCAAAACGAGCAAACAGCTCGTGAAGGCAATTTATTGTAGTCTCAGAAGTAGGTTTTCTACAACGAAATACTTCTGTACATTTGCTGTAACTGTCTACTACAATCAAGTAGTAGAAACCCTCTAATGGACCTGCGAAATCTACATGGATTCTCGACCACGGTCGATCTGTCTTAGGCCATGTCTTATGAGTGATCGGAGGTGCCTTGGCTGCTAAGGAACAGCCCTTGCATTTATCCACCATATGTATAATATCTTGATCCATGTTTGGCCAGTACACGTAACTTCGCATTAAGGATTTCATCCTGTTCTCTCCTGGGTGGCTCATGTGAAAATCCTTGATGATTTTCCTTTGTAGCGTTTTCGGGGTTACTACTCTTTCATTATATAGCAGAACATTATCACATAACGAAAAACTGTCTGATATATGCTTCTTTCCCTACAATTTTTGTTTTCGTTTCCTTAATAAATTCGTCATTCACTGCTTCGTTTCTTATTTCCTGTAATGTGACGGGGAGGTCTCGAATTGTACTACATAATGATGTTCTAATATCTTCCTCATGTCGTAGAGCTGCAATTACGGAATCTTCTAATGGCTCTGTTTTCTTTGGTATTAGTCTCGAAAGACCATCTGCATACCCGATTTTGTTTGATGGAAGATACTCCAATTTAAAGTTATAGTTTAATAAAATCGTCCCCCATCTTAGCAATCTATTAGCAGTGTAGACAGGTAGACCTTTCTTTGATCCAAATATTGTCAATAACGGCTTGTGGTCCGTCTGTAAAGTGAAAAATCTACCGTAAATATATCTGTGGAATCTCGTAACCGCAAAAATAATCCCCAGCGTTTCTTTTTGGATTTGCAAGTAATTTTGTTCGGCTGGTAGTAACGTTCTTGACGCATGCGCGATGGGTTTTAGTGTCCCATCCGGCATTTTATGAAGTATACATGCCCCAACACCATAGGCACTCACGTCACTCGCGACTATTATTTCCAATTTTGGATCATAATGCGCTAAAAATAAATCTGCTGTTAAGGTCTTAATGATTTTGTCGAAAGTTTTCTGAGATTCATATGACCATTCCCTTCTTCAACAGTTCGTTTAAGGGTGCGCGTAATTTTTGCATGTTAGGATTAAATTCTTGGTAATAATTTACTAAGCCCAAGAAGCTTTGTAACTCGGCTAAATTTTTTGGAGCCGGCATTTTTCTGATTACTGTAGCACTTTCTGGGTCTGGTCTTCTTCCTTCTTCGTCAATAATATGGCCCAGATATTTTATCTTCTTCATAAAGAAATCACATTTATTTTCCTTTACCTTAAAACCGTAATTTTGTATCTGCCTGAAAACCTCTTGAACGTGTTCCCAGTGTTGTTCAATATTTTTGCTATTTATCAGGATGTCATCAAGGTATGCGATCGTGAAATCCAGTCCGCCTAGCATAGTATCTATTATTTGCTGAAATATCGCCGGCGCGACCTTGATCCCGAATGGTAATCTCTGGAACTTATATAACCCTTTATGTGTGTTTATGCACAACAACCTCGAGCTTTCCTCATCTACTGGTACTTGGAGGTATGCTTCGCTCAAGTCTGTCTTTGAGAAACATTTTCCTCCGTTCAACTTTGTGAACACTTACTATGGACAAGGGAGAGGATAGTGATAATCCTTAATCGCTGCATTCAATCTCGTCGAGAAATCAGCGCATATTCGTATCTCACCCGATTTCTTTTTCACGTAAACCGTAGGTGCGGCCCATTGACTATATTCCACCTTTGTCAATATACCGGTTTTCACGAGTCTATCCAACATTTCGTCTATTTTTTATAATGATGCGAAAGGTACATTTCTTCTTCTTGAAAATTGGTTGTACATTTTCTTTTAGTTCGATTTTGACCGCCATTTTTTTACACCTCCCGAGGTCGGCTAAAAATACGTCAGGGAAACTCTCCTTTAATTTTTCCTTCAATTTCTCTACCTCAGTCGATGACCTTTCCACTTTTTGGCAGAACGTATTTATCGGTAAATCCCAGAGGTCAAATTTCTGCATCCAGTCAGTCCCAAATAAATTTTCCGTATTTTTTGAACATACATCTTTAATTTCGTGGTCATCCCGTTGAACGTCACATTTGTGATAATCTCCCCATCAAATTTGATTTTTCTTTCTGTTACCGACCTGGTTGTTTTATCTGTTCTCAACATGGTCGGTTTGTTTAATTTCTTCCCCGTCTGAAAGCTAATAATGGTTAAATCTGATCCGGAATCTAATTTTAATCTGATTTTTTTGTTTAACATTTCTACTTGTACGTATTTTCGTATATTTATCCCGTCCGCTTGGCCAGTTCTAGTGACTCTTACTCGGCTTTTGTTTTCTTTCATTGTTCTACAGTGCGAACTTTTATGTCCCACTTTATTGCACGACAGACAAGTCTTATAGCGGTATGGACAATCTTTGTACCAATGCAAAGTCCCACAGCGATAGCATGGGCTGGGTGGTGGTTTCTTCTGAGGTTTTATTTGACGTTTTGTAGTACAATAATTTGTTTGGTTTGTTTTTGAGAAGGGAGAAAAACGTGTTTGTCGTTGTACTTTTCATATGTGAGTGACGCCAGACTCTTCGATATCTTTCGAGTCCTTTTTTACGCTTATACATCTCTGACAGTCCTCAGCCAATTTTTGTAGCGTCAATTCTGGTTCACTCTCAAGTTTTGTTAGAATTCTCCGTCTGATCTCCGCATCTTTAGTCGAAACCAGGCCTTGGACGAATATCAAACATTTAAAATTGTCAGGGCTGAGTTCAGATAACTTAAAGTCATCGTAGCGTTTGTTTACTACGGAAGCGAATGTTATATAGTCTTCGCTATTCTTTTTTGTTAAATTTAAACATTTCCACCTTTTGTGGAATAGTGAAGTGTTCGGACTAAATAATTCCGTTAAAAGTTTCACGGCTTCCTTAAAAGTCAACTCATTCGTTTTCCTCGGTAGGATGTAGTATACGAATTTAGTGTATATGAATTTTCATATCTTCTGAAGTAAGCCGCTAAGGTTTTGTCTTCGTCCGGTGCATGAGTGAAGTCTTTGATAGAGCTCCATATAGTATTTTGCGAGAATGCCGCTTTGTTTCCAGAATTTTGTCCTTTATTTGTTACTGCCCGTAGTAGTAATTCTTGTAGTTCGAGTTGCTTCTCTTCGTTTTTCTGTTGAATTTCTAATTGTTTTTCTTCGAGCCTAGTCCGTCTTTCCTCATTTTTTGTTGCTGCTCGAATTGCATTTTCATTAGTTCCAATATGGTTGCCTTAAAGTCTTCCATGTTTACACCGTAATTTTGTGTAACGATTTTTCCTTTTTTGCTCAGTGTAGACTTCAGGTCATTGTCGCCTGTTCTTCTGGAACCTTAGTACGAAAATATTTTCCTATAGAATTCGATTCTGTTCTGGCTGACAGGTAAAATTCATGTCTTCGTTACCACTGTTAAGGTTGGTGTCTAAAAAATTTTTTTCTTTTTGTTTATCTTTGCGTAGAACTTGTTTTTTTTTTTTTTTACCTCCGTCGCCTCTGTTATGGACGACTGATGGCAAAAAGTTTTGTTTTTTTAAATTTTTTTTTTTTAGATTCTCCGCGTAGAATTCGTTTCTTCAATATCCTCGTCGCCACTGTTATGGACGACCGATAGCAAAAACGTTTTTTTTTTTATTTAATTTTTTTTTTTTAGATTCTCCGCTTAGAATTCGTTTCTTCAATATCCTCGTCGCCACTGTTATGATCCAGATTAGGACCAAGGAAGAACAACACGAACACAAGAGTAGAAATAACGAAGATATATTACACGGAATAATAATACAAGATGTGGAAGGTGTTAGTATGACTGTCAGTCTGGTTTGGAGTGAACTCCTATCGGCTCGACTAGATTCGTCCCTCTCTCTCTCTTGAGAGGCGTAGTATACATAGTGTTAGGAAGAGTTCATTCTGTCGTTTTAGGTAAGGACCCATAACACTATGAAGGAACGATGCTGGAGCTGTGAAATTTTGCATGCATTAAATTCAACTTTTCTTATTAATGACTGCATTGTTTGTTTGCATTGTTTCTTTCCAGGTACGAAGGTAGGCTGAAAAGTTCAGTGGCTGACTATGAAGGAGCAATGCTAGAGATGTGAAATCTTGTCTTTTTTCAATTATTAATACTACAGGTGTTCATATAGTTGTAAGGACAACATTTTCCGTCTTTTTTCAATTATTAATACTGCAAATGTTAATATAGTTGTAAGGACAACATTTTTCCGTCTTTTTCAATTATTGAGACTACAAGTGTTAATATAGTTGTTCGCTGGAACGGTCAGGTGGGATCAAAATAATTTCATGTAATTTTTGGATTTTCATATATCGTCAAATTACTTGCCATAATTAATATTTCGATTCGTTGCTGTTAAAACAGAGTCTGTACATGGGCTTGTCGCAGTTAGCTCCTCTTCATTTCCTTAACCCTTCAACAGGGGTTTCTCTCTCCCGGGATTATAAATACTGGCTGACCTTTCGCCTCTTTCTCTTTCCACGGCTTCGCACACGTGCGGCCAAACTGCCTCTCCTGGGGCCGAAACTTCGCGCGTGAGGCGAGGTAAAAAAAACAAAAAAAAACTTTCTCTTTTTAACTTACACCACTATGTGATCCTCTCACACAAGCAGCGTTTCCCATATTCTGGGAACACGCTTACGCATCCGTACGGACACTCAACACCCACAAACAATAATTTTTCCATACAACACTGTAACATTTTATTCATGTCTTCAATGTATTTGTAATTCGTGTATTAATCTATTTGTTATTAATATATATTGGTTCGCATACATGTATATCGGTCTCGTTCGTTTTCTTTTGCCTTCCTTGGACTCCATTATAGTCTGTTGAGGGTGCAAAGAAGTCCCTCAGACAAATAATAAAAGGAAAATACACTACAAATAAAGCAAAATGAACTTTTGTTTATTTTCGTAAAAAAAATATAAGAATTATTTTTTTTGTACAAAAATGAAATTGTCCGTAAAGCAGTGGAAGAAAAGGAGAAAGAAAGGCGTTGGGAATGTGAGAGGGAAAAGGTAGGACGATGTGTAGCGAGCGAGATGAGAGAAAGAGAGGGCGAAGGAATGTTCACTGATACGCGATACTACCTGTTGTGTGAACTGCTGAATTCTCTGTGTGTGTGTGTGTTCGAAGCTGTCCGTGTCGCTTTGATGTCGGCTTGTCGCTGTTCTCCCTCTGGTCTGATGAGAGTTTCTACCTTCCTTATATCTGAATGATGAGGCTCCGGGGAGATTAAGAAATGGGTTTCTTATGTCGAGCCCTGATTGGTCAATAAATCATATTTTTTTACCACGTGGTGTGCTTTTCACTACATCCGAACTTTTGGGTGCGCCGTTCTTGTTTTTGACCCCACAGGGTATGGTGAGGAGTGAATTCCCGCGCAGTTGTATTTTTTTGATACCCGTGGTGTGAATTAATTTTTATTGTGTGTATGGAAAATAAAATAAGGAACAGCACAAGTCCAACATTCTAATGTAGCTGGACCGGCCAGCGGAAGTCTTAACCTAGAGATAACTCATCTTCTCTCCTCACCTTCACACACCGCACGGTCTGCTACAGGCTCATAACCTGTTGAATTATAGGACATGATGGATTGACAAAATTTTCAATGATAATAGCAACAAGAACAGGGCAAAATATATGGCACGGTAAGAAAAGCTAGCTATAAGGCAATAACAAAGTAAAAGTTCGAAAACAGAAATCGCATCTTCTGTCTCCATAGGCAAGAAAGAAAAATGTGTGTAAACCGAGAGGTTTTATTGGCTAGGAAGAAATCCCAGCATGCATCTATAAGATTTGTCTAAGAGGAGGGATTTTAGCAGTTATTCCCGGAGATTAGAAACAAGGTTTTCGTTCGTCCAAAGAAAATTTCACAAAAGCTCGCGAATTTCTTTCCGTCTTCTTCCTCGGTTTGCCTGAATTTGAACTGAGTGGGTAAAGGGAGTTGTTATTATTTCGTACTCACCACAAAGTAACCCGTCAAAATTCAGCAGGTGTACTTGGGTCGGAAAAAGTAAGTAGACAATTTTGCTGGTACTTGCTTTGAAATCGTCGGTACGAAGCTGATCTTTCTGAAGCGAGTGTGTCTGCTGATTTTTAGTATTCGCTTTTTATTTTCTTCCAGATGTGCCAAACTCAGGACTCTGGAAAAGTATAATAGAGCGATCTGATTGGTTTACTATTATTGGTCACGTGGGCATAGTTTCTTACTCCATCCCCAGAGAACGCATTTAGTGAAACCGATTTTGAAATTTGCAACACCGAGGACGCGAGTGTTATTTATTGCATGGCGATGTGTCTGTGTGTGTAGTCTATAAAGCAGATCATTAGTAGAATTCAAATCTAGTAGACCATTAGTAGAATTCAAATCTAGTAGACCATTAGTAGAATTCAAATCTAGTAGACCATTATTAGACGTCATATTTAACAGGCCAGTATAAGAAGTCATTTATTATTTAGTAGACCTTTATTAGAAGTCATACTTAGTAGCTAAATCTTTAGAAGTCAAATTTTGTAGCTACAACTTCTAGAAATCATATTGAGTACTTCTGATTATTTAAAACTAAATTTGCCCGTATCTTTATTTATCATTAATTAACGGTTTCTGTGCAGCAACAGTTTTATTAAACTATTTTTTCTGTTTTGGCGGGAAAAATTAAAAAATTAACGATCCCTCCACCCCAGAAAAAAAAGGAAAAAAAGATTAATTAAAAATGTTATTTTTGAAGCGTTTGTTTCTTAGATTTTTACCGTAATTTTAAATAATTTCATCTCAGGAGGTGACAAAGGTATTGTAATTTGAACTGAACAAAGTAAGCAGTAAAGTATAATTTGAAATATGACATGCTTTGAAGTCGTTGAGGAAGCAGATTAAGTCACAAATACGACACAATAATAGTTCGACTCACGACATATTCATTGATTTATGTAAGCACATTTGAATATATTTTTTTTACGTTTTTACATGAAGGAACTTGATTGCAGTCTTTCGTAGATTATGTATAAGTAGAAAAGACGTGAAAATTGAACGGTTTTCCTATTTGAATTTTCTAATGGATCTTAATTCTTAAGTTATGATTGAATAAGCTCATATTAAATTCTACGACAATAAAATGTCCGCAAAAAATCCCCAGTCGTATCCTTAAATGTTTGAGCTTAAAAACTTAAGCAAAATATTACAATAACAATCGTAACTATGAATGCTGGTCGTTATTTTAAGAAGTAAGCGGGTACAAATGAAACATTTCACTAAAACAGACATTAAACACGTCTTGTTTTTTCTGTCTTTCTACACGATCAAAATGGAATAGTCCATTATTTATAAGGTACTGACAGGAGACTTTGAAAACTTCTAGCTTTCTTTCTTTCTTTCTTTCTTTTTCTCACTGAAACCTAGTAGCGTCTCTGATTTATCTTTCCATGCGATCAAAACGGAATAGTCCATTATTTATAAAGTATTAGCAGAAGACATTAAAGGCTTCTTTCTTTTTCTCGCTGAAACCAAGTAGCGCCTCTGATTTGTCTTTTTCGTCTTTCCATGCGATGAAAACGGAATAGTCCATTATTAATGAAATATCGACAGGAGACATTAAACACATCTTTCTTTTTTTTTCTTTTTTCACTGAAACCAAGTAGCGCCTGTGATTTGACATAGATCGACGCGATCAAAACGGAATACTGCATTATTTAGGAAGTATTGGCAGCAGACATTAAACACTTCTATCTTCCTTCCTCCTTTCTTTCTTACATTTCTCATTGAAACCGATTTGTCTTTTCCTACTTTCCACGTGCTCAAAACGGAATAATCCATTATTTATGAGGTACTGGCAAGGCGTGACGGTCGTGCTAACTAGGGGGTGAACAGGCGGAATTATGCCTAATTATGAATTATCTATTGCGTTTCTTTCTACGTTATTTTCAAGATTCCGAAATGTACAAGTAATAATCTTCTTCTATGTGCTCTGTCACATTTGGGTTTGTTCAACCCCCACAACACACACACATACACACACATAGATATATATTTCTAAAGTATTAATAGATTTAATTTTAATTACTTTAAACGTTATTATAGTAGATTATCGTATTTAAAATAGACGTTCCATTTTTTATAGTGTATACTCGTATTTGAAATAGACGTTCTATTTTTATTGTTTCAAACAGTGTGGATTACGTATGTTACGTCAATCGGCCTGCGCATTCTAGAAATCTGAATATATAAAATATGTTCTCTGGCAGAGGTCGAACCTACGTCCCCCTTTGTTGGAGAAACCACCATCTGATCCGTCGGGCTTTACTGTTCGGCTATGAAGAGTATCAGTTCAGCAAAGTGAGATTTTGCCTTCTATGGAAAGCATACTTCCTCATTTAGGCTATTTTTCGCGAAAGCCCATATCTGTTCAGTCTCGTATCCGAAACATAAAGCGATTTCTAAAGAAACAAAAAAGAAACTATAGTGCTCTTCACAGCCGAGCGGTGAAGCACATCGGATCAAACAGTGGCTTTGTGTTAAAATACACTGTTTAAGACAAAAATAAAAATGGGCGTCTATTTCAAATACGGACATCCAACCATAATGAAAATTTGAAGTAATATATATATATATATATATATATATATATATATAGGGAATTCAGAGAAGCATGGATCCATCCAGCTCTTATCTTAAATAACAACTTAAAAGAGACTGACCAACACAAGGATTGTTAAAAAATCAATGTTAAAAAGATAAAAAACAAATAAAAAACAAATGAAAACTACAGACAAAAGTTCATTTTCTCCATCAAGTCATTCATTTCTTAGTTCACTGCTACCAGCAAGCAGAAATATTTTTTTCTCCTGATGATGGCCGTGTTGGCCGAAACTAGTCGAGGAATCTAAATGAAATAATAATAAAAACGAAGGAATATTAATATACAACCCAGTGTGTCTGAAGATTTTAATCTTTTTAATAATTTTTATTGTTCAAAGGAAGAATCAAAGTGATTACTAATGATCTGCAAAAAGAGCTTGCTATTCACTACACAGCGTCAAAGTACCACCTCTCTCTCTCTCTCTGTTAACTTGGTAAAGAGGCCCGTAATAATAACCACAACACAGTTTAATCTGGTTATTTCTCTGTCGGCAAAAGTAATATTCCTGTTTTTTATTCCCACTTAATAATATGGCCGACACGGTACTTCCGTGTCTGAACAATAGCTGAAGAGGTGTTTCCGCTTCCTTAGTTCCCAGTTATAAGAATATGTATGTATAGCTGAAGCACCAAAATATTAAAGACGGATCTCCCCACTTTTATAAATGAACTCAGCCGAAAAAAAGAATACATGGTAATATGTGCAAAGGGAGTGTAACTGTGGGGGTGCAGCTATGGCAGTTACGGGACAAGGTGAGAATTTAACTTTGTTTTTACCACGGATTGAATGGTGGAACCAGAAAGAGCCGAGTATTCTACATTATTATCGGACAATAGTAGCTAGACTATGCCAGTAATATGTAAATGCGAGACAGACATTGACGGTACGTGAAAACTACCGGCTCGTAAAGGTGATGCAAGAAAAGGCGATGGCAGTCTAGTCACCTGCTCAGATGAGACACGCTTCCAGGTCCTTCAGTCAAGTTCATGATTGGAGGCGACCTCATAAAGCCGTGGAACCAGCCTGTCAAATTGTCTAAATGTGCATATGTGATAAATTGCAAATTGTGTAAACTGATGGTGGCTTTGTAATAATGCATGGTGTGTTCTGTTGGAGTTCACAAGTGTTATTGGAACTTACCCATAATAGTAATGGACTATCCCGTACACCATAACTACTGCGCCTCAAGAGGAAGCAGTAGTGTGAGTCAGACAGAGTCGCGTCAGACGATTACTGTAAGACATTGGAATAGTGATACTTCGAGACAACATAGTTCTCTCTAACCTAACCTGATTGTCATTACTAACACTTCTACTTCTTTTGTACATATTTCTATTTATAATATATCTGTGTTATTCCATACCTGTGTTCGAGTTATTCTTCATTGGTTCTACCTTGGACCATCACCGTGGTACAAGGAACCTGGACCATAACAACAAGAAGCTGTATTGAAACTGCAGTCTTCATTGACAGGTATGATTTCCTGTTGCAGACTAAAATTTCTCCACCTTTATTCTTACCTTTTTTTCCCCCTGGTGACGATAGCTTGTTCAAGAAAGCTAACGAGCTGATGATACGAAACTGGCTCCATGAACAGTCAACTGACTTTCAGGTATTCCATTAGCTATTCGCTCACCAGATTAAAATCCCTTGAGCACTTGTGCACGTATAGAACATATTGATGACATCTTTAATATATATACTCATGCAACGACTCCAGCATCTTGTAGACTTTATGCCACGTTGAGCAGTCGCCGTTATTCGGTAGCTACCTTTAATGATTGGCACATTAGTGTTTTCAAATACTAAAGTTCACCCAAAACAAAGCTCACAGAAGCATCCACGCAGGATTTTGTTCCATGAAATAGCAATTTTTCGGATAAAACTGAGTGGAACTTCTTCCTTACAAATGAAATACGGAGGAAAGTCTGTGGAGTTAGCATGGAGAGACCCATCCGAAAAGATCTGAATTGGTCGAACTAAAAACTGGAGCTGATCTGAGCATCTGCCATGGAAATAGCGTCAGAATAGCGATAACTATGCAACTTTGAGTCTGTGGGGAAACAGGCTGTAGAGTGGAAAATGTCATCCCCTACAACAGTGTTTATCAACTGGTGCGCCCAGGCGCAATAATGCGCCCTGCATGTTAGCCAAGTGCGCTCCAAGTTAACTGAAAATTAATTTATAAATTATTTTTATATTTAAAATTTTTTATTTTTTCTTAAAAGGGGAGAGAAATCTAGCACATGGCTTCCATATCTAAGTAAAATCTTTGTCATTGGATATTTTAAACTGGATGATAAATTCCTTAATCTTTAAGAAAGAGTGGATAATCCTATCTCTTTTGCCTTCCTCAGCGGATTTAAATCAGTCATTATTGGCTTCTCTTTTTTTTTTTTTTTTTTTTTTTTTACTAACCGTCTGGCTTTCGTTTTTAAAACACTTCATTTCGTTTTATTTTTTCCTCTCCTCCACCAATTGGAGTAGATAGGTTCGCCTATCGTCCGGTGAACACTCCTCCTCGGTCTTTTGAACAGAGTAGATCAATGTTTCTCAACCGGTGAGGCCTGTGCGCACAAATGCGTCCTGAAAGGTAGCCAAGTGCGCCTCAAGTTAACAGAAGAGTAATTTACGAATTATTTTTATATCTAAAAAAAAATCTTTATTTTTTTAAAAAGACAGAGACACCAGGCACATGGCTTCCATAGCAAAGTCAAGTCTTTGTCATTTGATATTCTAAACTGGATGCTAAATTCCTTAATCTTTAAGAAGGACTGGATAATCCTGTCTCTTTTGCCTTCTTCAAGGGATTTAAATCCGTTATTATCGGATTCTCTAAAAAAAATAAAAACATAGCGGATTCTTCATAAATACCTTTAAATGAAAACTGTATTGCTTAATGTCTTCAAAATAAATATTGACTTCAGGAGAGATCTTTATTATTTTCCTAATTTCAGTTTTAATACAAAGTGAGCCCCAGAGTTTTACTTATTCTACAAGTGCGCCGTGAAGTAAAAAAAGGTTTAGAAATCCTGTCCTACAAGAACGTGTAAACGATGTGGTGTGTGTGTATTATTATGTGTATACAAAAGTTTTCAGTATTTTTTTTATTAAAAGACGGGTTTGTGTACTTAGTTTCTCGTTTCCAGAAAAGCGTCGCCGGGAAATTTTGCACACACTTAACACATCCATTAATGAATCTATTTGATTACCTGATAGCATTTCCTTTGATGTACATTGGCCAGTCTCGGTTCAGTGGCGTGTAACAACTCACCTGACCAGTGGTCAGCTGTGGTTGTAACCATCCCATGGACAATGAAGATAAAACGATGAAAAATTAATTTTGTCCAGACAAGATGTTTAGATTGATTTTTTTTACGGTTTATCAACCGTTTCTGGGTTATTTAATGTCGTATTTTGGATTCTAAGAGTAATTCTATTTTTTTTTTTTTTTGCAAGTGAATATTGTTTATATTATTTACATTGTTCGGACTGTTGTCATCATCTTTATTGTCATGTTCACGACGTTTCGGTCATTGTACGCTCCAGCCTTCTTCACTTGATTGGAATTTCGAATTGAACCCTTTATTTCATCCACCGGGATAGATTGTTCTAGTTTCACGTGTCATGCCTCTTTTGGGTGTCTCAGTTATCTCCCTTTAATTCGATTCTTCAAGTTTTTTTTTTGTTCACCACTGTCGTAGCCAGGTTTTGAACTCACAACTTTTTGGGTCAAGTCACTGGATCCAACTAACGCTTTTATTCACTGGGTCATGTGTCCTTGATTTGTCTATAAATTTAGGGAGTGGATGTTTGTAGCGGTTATTCATCGAGATTGGAATCAACACCTTTCTTTTTAAGGTCTATGAATATGACGCTGGAACTAAACTTTGGTTGATTTCTGCGTTAAGCCTCATAAAAGGACCGGGGAAGTGTGATGATATTTACTTAGCTTAGTTTGGCACAAGGCCACAATTATGTGACGCTTAGTGAGAATCGACATCACTAATCATTACAACGATAAATTTGGCAGAATTAGAGAGAAGTATGAAACGAACATAAACAAGACACAAATTGCGTAATCCATTAGTGTCGTAGGGTCACTCCATGTACTGCAGCCATGACAAAAGTGGTGTGTCTAGGGTAAGATAGCCTGAAACAGTCCATCCCTCTTCAGAATTTTTCTTCTTCTAGACTGATGGCATCTCAAGGCAAGAAAGTCCAGTCAGCTCTGTTGTTTAACCCATAGCTATTGAAAGAAGGGATGGATTCATTTATTTCTCAATAATATTTGCGTGAAAGGCGTTAACGGCTACATCGCCCGCACATTTTGATACCTGTATCGTCTATGGAATAAAAAAAAATTCTATTTTATTTACATTATCGTCCTCATCTTTGTTGTTGTTATCACAACGTTTCGACCGTTGTTCTCTCCGGTCTTCCTCAGGTGTATATCGATCTGAGTAACCTTTAAGGAATTCTGAACTGAACCCTTTATTTAATCTACGGGGGATTAAAAACAAACAAAGAAGCAAAAGAAGAAATTTTAATAGCAGGTCATTTGGTCAGAGTTTTGGGAGTAGGTGGTCGTGAACTTTTCAGCACTCACTCGCATGTATTTAAATTCTCTGCTTGACCAAAAAGGGGATTCCAGTATAAATGCTGATAATTTCTGCCTAAATTTCTTGAACAAGGAGTTATTATTTATATCATTTACATGCAGACTGTTATCCTCATCTTTGTTGTTGTGATGACAACGTTGTTCCCTTCAAACTTCATCAAGTGTTGGTCGATCCGGTTAACCTTTAAGGAATTTCGAACTTGACCCTTTATTTAATCTACGGAGGCAGACCGTTCTCTTTCGACTGATCACTGATAGGGATATCTTTTAGTTTTTTTAATTTTTATTTAGTGCAAATACACAAAGTCTGACCCAAGGATTGAACTCACAAACACTATTTCCCCAAATTCACTTTAGCAACGTGGTATTTACACAGGGTGTGGTTAGTAGACCCGAGACAGTGATGACTTGAATTTTTGTGCAATAGCCATTACGAGGAATCTAACAGTAGGGAAACAAATACAGTTTTAGATGACATGACAAAAATATTACCGTTTATTCCTGTCAATTCTAAGCAGTAATCGTTTGAAAGTTACTTTTAATTAAAAAAAAGCAAAACCTTCTATCTTAAAAATATAAAAATCAGGAAAGTATTGAAACAATAATCAACTACTGTCTATATTTCTGAGATGATGTATTTTAATTGTTTACACTATTTACATTGTTTGGACTATTGTCCTTGTCTTCATTGTTATATTAACGACATTTAAGCTGTTGTACGCCGAGGCCTTCTTCAGGATCTGTCTATATTTCTGAGATGATGTAATTTAACTGTTTGCACTATTTACATTGACCGGATTGTTGTCCACATCTGTGTTATCCCCAAGGACACATTTCCCAGTGGATAAAAGTGACTTGACCTAAAGAGATTTGAGTTCAATACCTGGCCACAGCAGAGTTGAACAAAAACTTGGAGAGTTGAATTATTAAAGGGGTGGAACGGAATCCCGAAGAGGAATGGCACGTGGAACTAGAATAATGTACGCCGGTGAACGAAATAAAGGGTTCGGTTCGAAATTCCAATCACCTGAAGAAGGCCGGAGTGTACAACGGTCGAAACGTTGTGAATAAGACAACAAAGAGAAAGACAACAGTCCGGCCAATGTAAATAGTGTAAATAATCAACACATTTTAAGCAGTATTCAATGCACGGACGAATAGTAGATTTATAAATGTGTAAGATGGATTCTGAGGAGACAAAAAAAAAAAATTCCGGCACGACACAGTGAACCAACTTTTCCTAGCAGCAGACCAAGCAATTGATTCAATATAATCCCTCCATCTCATGTCAATGGAAAACGTGAGACCAAGAAGGCGCACTGAATTTCTTTTCTGGAGATTCGCATCAGCCATGCTAATGAAGATAAAAAATGATTCTCTAAGATGACTAAAGATGGCGGTTTCGTTTTGGAGGCGTTAAAATTTACACGCTATTCTTTGGCCCAGTTAACAACTGATTGGAGGTCATTTTCGAGAGAAAATTTACTTTGGACCCATCGGACTTACGATTTAGACAGGTGTAAATAGTTGTGTCATGAGGAGGACTGATGATATCGGGAAGGTCGTTGATGAAGATAAGAAACAACGTAGGTACAAGGATAGTGGTTTGGGGGCACCCGCTTTAATGTGAAATGAACTAGAAGCATTTCCGTTTAACACGACCTTCATTACTCGATTTGTTAAGAACGATTAGATTAAATTAAATATTCCGCATATAAAGCACAAAATTGTATTTAAAGTTTCTGAGAAAGATCAATAATAAAGTTCTTGTGAGCACGTAGATGAGTGTTTAGGGTGTTCTAATTTTGATAATGTGATCCGGGTTTCAAATCTCAACATAGTCGGTTAGTCGACTCCTTGATAATATCGTCCTTGCGAGACGTTCCCAGCGTGTGGAACCGTTGTGAAGTTCCTGAGATCCATGCCACTTGTTGACCCAAGACTTGTGAGTAAAATTGTATAGGCGAGCCTAATGGATAGATAGAAGCTATTCAGATTTGGTTGGTAATTTGTCTGAGGATGATGATCCGATAATAACAAATCCTGCATCGTCTTTCCTACTCATGGAGATGCCTGAAACCCCCCCCCAAAAAAAAACAAAAAACAAAATAAAAAAGCCAACTTTAATCTGCAAAAATTTAAATGCAATGTCAATCGCTATCTAATGTCTTTCTGATTACCCTTTT
>OZ038503.1:12893107-12933107 GCA_964036315.1 Acanthosepion esculentum
TTGACCTGAAATTTTCACTGTATAATCTTCATTCCTTGTGAATTAAGTGCATTAACAAGGAATGTAAGCATGTTGAAATTTGATGTACAAAATAAATAATTTTTTTATTACTATCCTAAAACATATTGACAAACTTATGTATATTTATGCAAATTTAGGCATATGCCTATGTGATATATATATATATATATATATATATATATATATATATATATATATATATATATATATATATATATATATATATATATATATATATACAGAATGTTCCAAAATGTATTCATTGTAGTTTGCTAATATCGGACACAGATGTTTTTGGATTGGTTGGTTGTTCATTTGATTTTATAACATCAAAAGCCTACTGAAGTTCTTGCCTGAAATTCAGCCAGTAATCGTCATGATAAAAATAAATTAGACATTTTCAAAATGGAATTGTGTTAGACATTTCCATAAAATATTAAACTAAACATTTTCATAATAATTTTATGAAAATGATTTTATGTTAGAGATTAGACAGACATTCTTATAATAGAAATAAGTTAGGCATTTTCCTAAAAAAAATAAGTTAGGCATTTTCCTAAAAAAAATAAGTTAGGCATTTTCCTAAAAAAAATAAGTTAGGCATTTTCCTAAAAAAAATAAGTTAGGCATTTTCCTAAAAAAAATAAGTTAGGCATTTTCCTAAAAAAATTAAGTTAGGCATTTTCCTAAAAAAAATAAGTTAGGCATTTTCTAAGAAAAATAAGTAAGGCATTTTTCTAAGAAAAATAAGTTGGGTATTTTCCTAAGAAAATTAAGTTAGGCATTTTCCTAAAAAAAATAAGTTAGGCATTTTCCTAAAAAAAATAAGTTAGGCATTTTCCTAAAAAAAATAAGTTAGGCATTTTCCTAAAAAAAATAAGTTAGGCATTTTCCTAAAAAAAATAAGTTAGGCATTTTCCTAAATAAAATAAGTTAGGCATTTTCCTAAAAAAAATAAGTTAGGCATTTTCCTAAAAAAAATAAGTTAGGCATTTTCCTAAAAAAAATAAGTTAGGCATTTTCTAAGAAAAATAAGTAAGGCATTTTTCTAAGAAAAATAAGTTGGGTATTTTCCTAAGAAAATTAAGTTAGGCATTTTCCTAAGAAAAATAATTTAGGTATTTTCATATTGGAATTAAATTAAACATTTTTGTGATAAAAATATGTTAGATGTTTTCAAAATAAAAATAAATGAATTAGGTTTTAAGAAAGAAATGAAAACATCAAATATTTTTATTTAACTGATATTTTATTTTAAGTATTTCAAATATTAGTGAAAAATTGTTAAAAATTCCTTAATTGTTAAGTAAAGTGAATATTTTTGTTTTTCTTTTACCTGAAAGAGTATGAAACCAGAATTAAAAGAGTAATTCTTCTCTGTGTTATGACACTTAATTACAAAAATTAAAAGAGATAAAAAAGTTGATATCTACTACAACGTAAATTCGTTGATGTGAAAGTGTTTAATTAGCTCCCAAATAATGACAAAAGTTGCCATAAACAAATGAATTGTGTGTACATTTTGGGAGGAGTAGGGTGCACATCGTATTCATATAGAAGGGTGGACAAATAAGTCTGTTGCCCGAAACAGTTATTTACTGAAGTTGCATCAGAAATAGGTACTGTATCATATTCAGTCTCTACTAACTAGTTCAATTTGGATCAAGTGCATTGTCAAGGAAGGAGAATATGTTGAAAAATAAATATTTGTTGTGTAAAATAAATACTTATTCACCATTAGGCCGCAGACATTTTCATGGATGTATGTAAGTAACTATCTATCTATCTATCTATATATCTATCTATCTTAGTCTATTCATATCTATCTATCTATCTATCTATCTTAGTCTATTCATATCTATCTAAGTGTGTTCATATCTATCTATCTATCTATCTATCTTAGTCTGTTCATATCTATCTATCTATTTTAGTCTATTCATATCTATCTATCTTAGTCTATTCATATCTATCTATCTATCTATCTTAGTCTATTCATATCTATCTATCTATATATCTGTCTATCTTAGTCTATTCATATCTATCTATCTATATATCTATTTATCTAAGTCTATTCATATCTATCTATCTTAGTCTATTCATATCTATCTATCTATCTTAGTCTATTCATATCTATCTATCTATCTTAGTCTATTCATATCTATCTATCTTAGTCTATTCATATCTATCTATCTATCTATCTATCTATCTATCTTAGTTTATTCATATCTATCTATCTATCTTAGTCTATTCATATCTATCTATCTATCTATCTATCTATATATCTATCTATCTATTTTAGTCTATTCATATCTATCTATCTATCTTAGTCTATTCATATCTATCTATCTATCTATCTATCTATCTATCTATCTATCTATCTATCTTAGTCTATTCATATCTATCTTAGTGTGTTCATATCTATCTATCTATCTATCTATCTATCTATCTATCTATCTATCTATCTGTCAGTTTGTCTGTCTGTCTGTCTATGCTGGGGTTCTGTAAAAGTTCTTTTACCCAACCCACTTTCCCGCAAACCTCTTAAATTTGATATATTTCACTACACAATTTATTCTTTGATGTGAACATGTTTAATTAACTTTCAGGAAATAATAATGGTTGCTATGATCAAATAAAGTGTGTGTACATTTTGGTTGGAGACACAGTATAGATTACACACTTGCATATGTAAATATATTTGCATATATTTTATAGATATGTGCACACACACACACACACACACACACATAAAATGGCCAGCAACTCTCTTTTTCTGAGCATAACCATCTGAAACAGTGACTAACTAGTTCCAGTTGTAGACACCTTCTCAATCTCTTTTGTGTTTGTTCAAAACCTATATATATATATATATATATATATATATATATATATATATATATATTAAAAAGAAGAGAGAAACTGCAAACGTTTTTGGTTGTAATGTGGATTTTTAATAAAATATTATGCTTTATTTTCCCTAAATTTGCTATCCGTGTTTCTGGTCTCGTGACTGTCATCAGGCAAAGGATAGAGATTTCCACATATTATTAAAATTAATTAATTTTTTTCTTATGTTTTTTGATGTTAAATATTCTCGATATGAGACATTCTCTTTTTTACGTGTTAGTAGCCCAAATGTCTTCTTGGGCCACTAACACACAAAATGGAAAATAAAGCATAATATTTTTAAAAAAATCCACATTACAACCAAAAATGTTTGCGGTTTCTCTCTTCTTTTTAATATACACACTCTTCCGTTGGAACTACTATAACCTCTTCTTTTATATATATATATATATATATATATATATATATATATATATATATAAATATCCGTACTGGATACTAATATTATCATTATATATATATATTTAGGTAGCATATCTTCAGTCAAATGTGTCTCATTGAATAATATAAATATTTTTTGCCTACTTATTTTTATACTGATCCTTTCCAGTTGTCTTATCAGCTTCTTAATATTAAGATTGTAATTTAACCCTGAAGATGATCTTAGAAAAGGTCGAAAGTACTTGGGTTAAAAAAGAACTTTGCAGGCTTCCTTGATGGATTTCATCTCAACATCAAGAAACTGATTAGACAACTGGAAAAGATCAGTATAAAAATATGTAGACATAACATGTCTATATATATATATATATATATATATATATATATATATATATATATATATATATATATATATATATATATATATGTGTGATAAAATATAGTACTGTATATTTATGGGATAAACTGCTCAATATCAGGGATAGAACATATGTAAATATAAATATAAAATGGACACTGAAGTCAACATTCAGAGGCAACAAGCTGTTTCAAGTCATGTCCGCTGACATCAATGTCCACACACACACACACACACACACACACACACATATATATATATATATATATATAAATATAAAAGTGGACATGGAAGTCAGCACTTAGAGGCGACAGTCTGTTTCATGCTAGTGCAATCGTCAGAGTCGCCTGACGATTGCACTAGCATGAAACAGACTATCGCCTCTAAGTGCTGACTTCCATGTCCACTTTTATATTTACACACGCTCTATCTCTGATATTGAGCACTTTACCCCATAAATATAGCACACTTTAAGACTATATTTCTGTATATATATATATATATATATATATATATGAAGAAATACATTTTTAAAGTATGCTATATTTATGTGATAAAGTGCTCAATATCAGAGATAAAGTGTATATAAATATAAATATAAAAGTGAAAATTGAAGTCAACACTCAGAGGTGACAGGCTGTTTCCTGTTGGACGCAATCATCAGGCTGCCTGACGATTGCGTCTAGTATGAAACAGCCTGTCGCCTCTGAGTGTTGACCTCAATGTTCACTTTTATATTTATACTTATATATATATATATATATATATATATATATATATATATATTTAATCATTTCATCCCAAGTAAGGCAATAATTCTGCTAAGATGCTACTGGGAGTGAAAGGGAAGGAAATGTCTTTAGTAAGGAGAAAGTACAATAAAAGGACAGGTTTCAGGAAGACAGAAGATAGTCTGATGTTGAACTTAATCTTTTGATGATCATAAGAAGCAGGAAAGAAAGAAATTGGAAGAGAGTTCCACAGGCGAGAAGTGTGAGAAAAGAAACTATTAGAATAGAACTTATAGTTCCATCTACCAGTTCTGGGTATGACGATAAACCACATCCCCATCCTGGGTAAGACGATAAACTACATCCAACAGCAAGGCCTTTGATCAGGAGGATTTGAGGAGTGTGGAAGCACCTCTTAATTGCTGGTGTTCCCAGGTCCACCCTGACCTGGGGTGGTAGCACCTGTTAGGGTTCCAGCTATGGGCAAATAGTTAACCCCCCAAACTGGGGTCAAAACACTGAAAGTGTAAAAATAGGTTTTAATACCAGAAATACTTTGTAAAAAAACTTATTACCAGCAATAAGTTTTTGAAGGAAAAAATATTACCAGGAATAAAAATCATGTTGGCATTAAATAACCCATTGAGGCTGATATGCTGTAAAACAAAATAAACCAAAACCCTGATCTAAAAACTGATTTCTTAAATAAATACATATTCTCTTCATAGGAACCTATCCTAAAAATCTTGTTGGCATTAAATAACCCATAGAGGTTGATATGCCGTAAAAGAAAATAAACCAAACCAAACTATAATCTTCCCACAGAGATGAAGTGCTTAAGTGTTGGCTAGAATCAGCCATACTTTTAGAAGGAACTAATAACTGAGCAAATGGTGCACAGTGCCCCACAAAATCTTCATTCATTAGGTTTGTATAGACTGTTTGCCAACCAAGGGATGATAGTCCAGTTTGACCCGCTATTTAACCCATAGCTGGGGAAAAGTGAATGATTCACAACTTTCCCAAGGGTATTTGTGTGAAAGTGAATGCAACAACCTTGAACAGAATTTGAACTTGTCTCATTGATTTCTCTTTCTGAGCACTAAACATTACATCACCTGAACATCCATCCATAAATATATCAGTTGCTCTCATCACATTTAAAATGCACTTCCCTCACAAAATCTGACTAAATGATCAAACATTAAAATGAACCAAAAGAATCAATGTAAATGTATTAGTCTCCTGGAACGTAATGCATCTTGAAGTTTTTTTCTCCATTTTGTCATAATTGTCTCCATGGATATTGGGGTAAGGTCTATTACTATCTGTGGACATTAGGCAAGGTCTATTGCTTTCCATGGACATTAGGCAAGGTCTTTTACCCTACATGGACAACAGAGAAGGTTTATTAATTTTCATGGACATTAAGGAAGGCCAGCTTTTTTCCATAGACATTAAGGAAGGTCTTTTATTTTCTATGGCCATTAAAGAAGACCTATTACACTCCATCGACATTAGGAATGGTCTACTACTTTCGATGGTCATTAGAGAAAGTATATTACCCTCCGTGGACATTAGGGAATGTCTATTATTTTCCATGGATATTAGGGAAAGCATATTAATTTCCATGGGAATTAAGGAATTGTTTTCTATGGACATTAGGGAATGTCCATTATATTCTACGGACATTAAAGAAGATCTACTACTTTCGATGGTCATTAGAGAAAGTATATTACCCTCCGTGGACATTAGGGAATGTCTATTATTTTCCATGGATATTAGGGAAAGCATATTAATTTTCATGTATATTGGGGAAGATCTATTGCTTTACATGGATATTAAAATATGTTTATTACACTCCAGAGACATTAGGAATGTCTACACTTTCTGTAGACATTAGGGAAGATTTATGCATATTAGAGAAGATTTATTATTTTTCTTGGATATTAAGGGAGGTCTCTTACACTCCAGAGACATTAGGGAAAAGGTCTATTACTTTCTTATGTATGAATGCATGACTGTAGTATCATCCAGAAATGACAACAGTAAAAATTATGAATATTTTGTTGTATAAACATAAGTATAAAAAGAAAGTTTTATTTAAAATCAATATTTGATGTGGCCACCTTTATTTTCTATTACTGATTGTAATCTTGATGGCATTTAGTTTCACATTTACCTTGCTGTATGGTTGGTCTTCTAATTTTTGTATGAGTCTATTGCACGAGTACTTCATTATCTTTTCAATACCTCTACTAATGACAAATTGCACGAACATGAGATAGCCCTCTGCAAAGACATTGGCAGTGAGTGACCATATCTTATTTTCTCTTGGTCACATATGACACACCAATTTGAGGCTACAGGCGAGATCCTCCGTTTGTCACTGTCACATGGATATTAGGGAAAGTCTTACTTTACATGGATTTTAGGCATGGTCTGTTACTCACCATGGACATTAGGGATAGTTTATTACTTTCTCTGGACACTAGGGAATGTTTATTATTTTCCATAGATATTAGGGTAAGTCTGTAGCACCCTATGAATATTGTGGAAGGTCTGTTACTTTTAATGGCTATTAGGGAAGGTCTATTAAGTTTCATGGACATTAAGGATGGCATTTTGGACATTAGGGAAGGTTTATTATTTCTCATGGACATTAGACGAGGTCTGTTATTTTCCAGGGGCATTAGCAGAGGTCTTGTACTCTCCATGGACATTAGGGAAGTTCCATTATTTCCATGGAGATTAGGATGTTTCTCTCAATGGATATTATGGAAAGTCTAGCATTTTCCAGCGACATTAAGAAAGTTCTATTTCACTTCATGGACATTAGTTGAGGTCTATTATTTTCCAGGAACCTTATATAAGGTCTGTTACTCTTCATGGACATTAGAGAAGGTTCCATGGATATCAGGGAAGATCTGTTTCTGAACATGGATATTATAGAACATCAAACATTTTCCATGGATCTTGGTTATGTTTATTGTGTTGCAATAGACTGAAGATAATGGTCATATAAATAAATAAATTAATTGACGTCATTGATCTCCGACTTTCCTGTGTTTTTCTATTAGGCTTTTTTTTCTAGCACATGTAATTAAAATAAATCACCTGTAGCTAAAATATTGTATCAAACTTATTTTTCTTTCAATTTTTCAATATGTTAAAGAGAGATCTTCGGTTTTATTTTATCTTTTGATTTATGTTCTATTTAACAGGTAATCAAATTGATGTTCTATTTAACAGGTAATTAAATTTATGTTCTATTTAACAGGTAATCAAATTTACATTCTATTTAACAGGTAATCGATTTTATGTTTTATTTAACAGGTAATCAAATTTACATTCTATTTAACAGGTAATCAAATTTACGTTTTATTTAACAGGTAATTAAGTTTATGTTCTATTTAACAGGTATTCAAATTTACGTTTTATTTAACAGGTAATTAAATTTATATTTTATTTAACAGGTAATCAAATTTATGTTCTATTTAACAGGTAATTAAATTTATGTTCTATTTAACAGGTAATCAAATTTATGTTCTTTTTAACAGGTAATCAATTTTATGTTCTATTTAGCAGGTAATTAAATTTATGTTCTATTTAACAGGTAATCAAATTTACATTCTATTTAACAGGTAATCAAATTTATGTTCTATTTAGCAGGTAATTAAATTTATGTTCTATTTAGCAGGTAATTAAATTTATGTTCTATTTAACAGGTAATTAAATTTACATTCTATTTAACAGGTAATCAAATTTACATTCTATTTAACAGGTAATCAAATTTATGTTCTATTTAACAGGTAATCAAATGTGGATGTGAAAACAATGACAACTGGAAAGACCTTACACCTGTCACGTCTGAGTAGAGGAGTTGGAGAAGAATATCCCAAATATTCACACTTTGGACACAATAAAGTGCATGTCTACCTGGAACCACAGGTTAGAAACTTATTGTAATCATCATTATTATTATTTCCACTCGGTATAACTGGTAGTCCTACAAAAAAACAAGTCATATTCCATAGTAATAAAGTTTTATTTTTTTTCTATATACAAGTTGAGGTATAATTTATTAAAAGTACAATTACACATGAAAATTTTATTTACTACTTATTTAATTGTTACATATGCTGTTCAAAATGTCCTCTTCCTTTTTCAAAACACATTTCAATTCTATGCCTGTATGATTCATTAACATGTCAGAGAGTTTTCATCTGTCATTTTACTGCCAAAAAGAAACCTATAATCTGAAATTACAAAACACTCCACCTACGAATAAATTGTTAGATCTCTTTAAACTCGACATGCTAAACATAATTGAAAAGATCTCTTTTAAAAAAAAACTTTCAATCTGTTTCAATCCCAAATTAATATATAATAACTCCCCTTGAGTTTTAAGAAGAATAATGAAAATGTCAACGTTCCCATGGGAGCTTATGACTCTGCACAAATAGCCGATTTAGTGTGTTTATGTATATTAGATACACTAAGTAAATTAAAAAAATGTAGGTCTGTATAGGAATAATGAACTTGTTATACCTAATAGTAATGGTCCTCTAAGCTCCAAGTTATATAAAAAGATCATTAAAGCTTTCCAATTTCTAGGATTTAAAATTCATATATCATCTAACCTAAAAATCGTCAATTTCCTGGGTGTTACATTTAATTTCTCTAATAATACATTCAAACCCCTCCAAAAAGAAAACCAAACTCCCATCTACATCAATATCCACTCAAATCACCCAAAATCAGTTATAAAACAAATTGTCAACATCAGAATAAACAAATTGTCTTCTAGCTGCAAAATACTTAACGATAATAAATCTAGCTATAATCAAGCCCCCAAGAAAAGTATATTACAACAAACTTTAAATTATCAAGAAAAATTGAATGACAATACATCTAATAAATCCAAAAATAGGAAAAAGAAAGTTATATGGTTCAACCCACACTTCTGCAAACCATCCAATATTAATATTGGCAAATTCTTTGCAAATTTCATAGATAAACATTTTAGTAATAACAATCACCCGAAAAAAGTTTTTAATAGAATCGCTTTGAAAATTAGTTACTCGTGTGGAAATAATGTGGCAAAAATTATGATTTCACGCAATGATAGCCTTATTAGAAAATTTCTTAATAATCAATTACAAATAAATAAGTTTATCTGTAATTGTAGGGTAAAAACTGAATGTCCAGAGGGTGGAATTTGTATGACCCAAAATGTGGTATATGAAGCCACGATCTTCCCCAAGGAAGGGTTATATTGGAATATCTGCTGGGAATTGGAAACAGCTTTTATACAATCATCGCCATTTCGTCAACAACGAATCCCTTAAACAGCACTGTCTAAATAGTATTGGGGTCTTGTGGAAATCGGCTCCACCCGACAATTGCAATCCAGGGCTCGGACTCCTAGAAACTTCAGAGACAGATGCAATCTCTGCATTAAGGAGAAAATCTTCATAATTAAGTATAACAGCCCCGAGGAATTGCTAAACTATCGCAATGAGATTATCTTCAAATGCAGACACAAACATCGACTCAAAGTCACAAACTACACCAAATTTTGGGGAGACATATTCTTGGGAAATCCAAATTATGAATGAACATAACAAAAACAATACATGTGGTCACTATGTAGGATTAATCGTGTAGTTTTGTGTATGCATGTGGATGTATATCTATATAAGTATGTACATGTACATGTTTACGTGTATATTTTTGGATATATATTGATGGGTATATATATGCACGTCTATGTGTTGTTGTTATAGATATATGTATGTATATATGTATATGTATGTAAGATATATGTACTTATCAGTAGAATATATATTGTGTATTGATTTGACATATATAGATGTATCTGTTGTTGGAATTATGTTCGCCGTCTATATACTAACCAATGGAAAATATATAAGTTTTCTAAATATAGTACTACAGGTTTTTAAAATTTGTTTATATATTCTTAGTTGATTCAATTCTTTGGTTTAAATTAATGTACTATTGTATTCTTTTATTCTTAGTTTAGTATTTTTTCTATATAGTTTTTTTTTACCTTTATTTAATTCTTTCTTATCACATTATTATTATTATTATTATTATTATTATTATTATTATTATTATTATTATTATTATTATTATTATTTGTATTTGTATTATTGTTTTTTAACTATTTATATCTTGAAGGGGAGTATTTCCTTTATTTTAGTTAACTTTTAATAGAATTTATTTATTACAAAATTTAAAAAAATATATAATCCTTATTGAAAAATTAAAATTCACATATATGTATTTAAGACATTTTTTTATGTTTATACGTTCTTTTTATAGATACAAATATAAAAAAATGTCTTAAATAATTGTCGGACATTGTCCATTTCATAATGTATGACGTCATTTGTTTACATTTGGATACGCATTGAGCAGATATGAATGTATGAGAGAAAATCATGGAGAATTGTAGTTTAAAAACAGTAAAATCAACTTTGCTAACCGAACGCTCCTCTGTGGCCCGATCGGTTAAGGCATATCAGGCTATATGATGGTTCCGTATAGGATACAGGTTCGATTCCTGTCGGAGGACGAATATTTTCTATGAAAATTTCTCGGACATTTAGGCCGGTAAATGTTGTTAATACTGTTTATTATAAACAGAGCATTTACTTAAATATTTCTATCTATAAAAAGAATGTATAAACATTAAAAAATGTCTTAAAGAATTGCCGGTCTTTATCTATTTCATAATATATATGTATGTATATATGTACTAGTGTGTCTGTGTATATGTATACATATGTATGTATGTATATGTGTGTGTGTGTATGGGTATGAATATATATGTGTATTTTTATATAAAAAATTTTTTTGAAAAAATTTCCTTACATTTTTTTAAAAATTTCTTTACATCACCTTTTTTCTCTTAGAACAATGTTACTGAAGATATTATTTTTCGCTTTTTTAACTTTGAGTTGTTATTATTATTATTAATATTATTTTTTTAAAATATTAATGTTGAAGTGTCATAGTCCGATTGTAGAAATTTTTTATCTGTGTCCCGCATGTATGTTTTCCTTTTTCTTTTTTCCCTGTCTAATTTCTAAATTTTTCTCCTTTCTTTCTCTTATTTCTCCACTTTTGTTCCTCTTTTCTGTGGATATACTTGAGAAATAGGTCAGCATATCTAACAACCCCCACCATCTCTGTTTTTATATGCCTCTTTATTAAGATGGACGTGAATACAGCTATCTCTTTTCTTCTTTGTTTATTTTTTCCTTTCCTAATTTTGCTTGACTATCTTTCATCTTTCACTCTCTCAATCACCTTATCCCTTTCGAGAGATATATATATCTCCTTCAACTCTTTTCCCCACCAATTTAAATCTGCCTCCTCAAACAAATGTGTTCATAAATTAAAAAATGATATTACATAATACTTCTTATGCCTGTAATATTTGCCAAACATTTATTTGTATGAAAATGGTCGATCTGAGGAATTTGGATCGAATTTCGACCCTAAGGAAATAAATTATAATCATCATGAAACCATAAAGTTATCTGTTTCTTAATAATATACATACATACATACATACATACATACATACATACATATATATATATATATATATATATATATATATATATATATATATATATATATATATATATATATATATATATATGTATATATATATATACATATATATATATATACGTATAGATATGTATATATATATATATACATATATATATGTATATATATATATACATATATATATATGTATGTATATATATATATATATACATATATATATATATGTATATATATATACATATATATATATATGTATATATATATATATATATATATACATATATATATATATATAATATTGCTTTATTGCTTAAATTTTGCTATACTTATAGGGGAAGAGTGCTCAGTATTGCATATAGAGTGCTTATAGATATAGGGAGTGTGGTGATAGGGATCGACACTACATGCTGACAGTCAGTTTCACACTTAACTATAATCTTCAATGTTGATTCCTATGACTATGTATAAATTGTCTATTTGCAATATTGAGCACTTTTGCTCTATGAATATCACACAATTTAAACTATATATATATATATATATATATATATATATATATATATATATATATATATATATATATAAAGACCATATGAAGCTAAAAATAGTCTGAGACAAGGTCATAAGTGTGGAGCACTCAAGAAATATGTAGCTTAGTTCAGTATAAGTACAAATGTAGAGGGGTACATGGGTTGAATGATTACGTGGCATAAGTGGGAACATGTCTGCCTTGAAAATCCAGTCATTTTTAATATTTGGGAGCTGGTTGTGCAGCCCTGATGTAACTTGGCAACTAATCAGAGGGAACCTTCCTGTACATGAATGATCAGGTTCTTCTGTGAGGTTACCAAGTCATTTGTGTGTAATACCACTGAGTTAGCTTGTGTACTGGATGACTATCATTCAGACTAACTGAGTGAGTAAACCAGGGTACAATCATGAAGAGTTTTCTGGCAAAAAAAACAAAACAAAAAAATCACATCGTCCAGGTTTGTCGGCAGTCCCCATTCTCCCAGCAGTCCAGATTTCGTACCCTGCAACTTATATAGCATTTCAGATTATGGACGAGCTTAAAGAGAATGTGATGAGTCAAGTCTGACAGTAGGTTTTGAAAAATGAAGTGGGTTCTGGGATACGTCTGTGATATACTAATTGGAATATTTCAAAGAGGCTCACGTGCCATTGCCCTACTTTTGTATTAATGTTTACTGTCTGGATTATTTTGGGACAAACCCCATATTTTTATCACTTAAACATTATTTTTAGTGGATAGTAGTAGATTTAGTAGATTTGAGTAGACGATACATATACTGTTTAAAATTTGAAAAAGAGCGTCTATTTAAATATGGGTATCTACTAAAAATAATGTTTAATTGATAAAAATCTGTCGAATTAATAACTAAAAATGCATTACTTCTTCAGAAATTGCTTTGTTTACGTTTGGATGCGAAACTGAGGAGATATGAAATTTCCAGAATCTACAACGAAAAGGATTTCGCTTAAAGTCACTATTCAGCCTTGCTTAATCGGTAATGTCCCTCGTGGCTGAGTTGGTATAAGCACGCCGGATGTGACGACGATTCCTCCAGGCAAGGGAGATGCAGGTTCGAATCCTACTGGAGGGTGCATATTCTTCTTTAATAAGATTTTGGGAATATTCAGGCTGGTAGGCGATAATAAATATACTGTTTCAAAATAAAAACAGAGCGTCTACTTAAATATGGGTATCCCCTAAAATAACGTTTGCTGTGTTAATATAGAATCCATTACTTATTATGGGTGTAACAGATGTAAAAAAATTATTTTACCAAATTTGGTTTGGTTTGGTTTGTTTTACGGCATATCAACCTCAATAAGTTATTTAATGCCGACAAGATTTTTATTGCTGGTAATATTTTTTTCAAAAATATATTGCTGGTATTAAAACCAATTTTTATACTTTCATAGTATTTTGACACCAGTTTGGGGGTTCACTATTTGTCCATAGCTGGGACCCTAACAGGTGCTACCACCCCGGGTCAGGGTGAACCTGGGAACACCAGCAATTTAGAGGTGGTTCCACACTCCTCAAAACCTTTTGATCAGAGGCCTTGCTGTCGGCTGTAGTTTATAGTCTTACCCAGGACGGAATATTTTACCGAGATTTTCTGAAAAATACATTTAAAAAATAATTTAATTCATCCGTGAATAAATCCTGAAAATTTAATTAAAATGCGACAATCATTTAGTTTTTGCAAGTATTTCCAAAACAATGTGTTTTTAACGCCAAAAAAGACGCTAAAAATCCCTATGCATATCTTTAGCCCACCCACTGACAAGAAAAGCAAGACTTTTAACCCAAATTTCGAACGTGCGAGAAAGGTTTAAAAAATTTAATAAAATGAAAAAAAAAACTTTGGTCTTAATAATAACATAATGCACCGGACCGTGCGGCTGAAGATGTGAAGAGATATCAGAAGGTTAAACTTTCCTGCTGGCGGGTCCAGCTACATGAGAATGTCGGACTTCAATTAAGCCCAAAGAAGACAAAGAAAACAAACAAGACCCATATATATGGGTAAACGAATATATATATATTAATAACAAGTTACACAAAGACATGAACAGTTACATAGTGTTTGTATGGAGAAATTATGTGTGTGTGTTGTGAGTGTTCGTACGTACGTGTATTGTTTTTAGCGTGTTCCCAGAATTTGGGAAATGCTGTATCTGTGAGAGGTCACATATTGGAGTTCGTTGAAAAGAGAGATTTTACCTCGTCTCCCCGCGAGGTAGCGGCCCAAGGCCTAAGTCGAAAAAGAGAAATTTTACCTCATCTCCACGCGAGGTGGCGGTCCAAGACCTGAGTCGGAAAAGAGGGAGTGGCGAAGGGTCAGCCAGTATTTATAGCCAGGGGAGAGAGATCCCTGTTGAAGGATTAAGGGACTGAGGAGGAGCTAACTGCGACAATAACATTTTGATGATAAAACTTTGTTTTTATAAAGTTTGGGGCATTTTTTTATCATGATTTTCTCTTTTTCCGAAAACCTTTGGAGATAATAATGTTATATTTTTATATACAGTGTTCATCATGTATGGTTGCATATGAAAAGTAAGGTTTTAATTAAAATATCAGCTCACCAAGGAATTCAAGGATACTTTGTGATAATGTTTATCAAAAAAAAAAAAAGAAAAAAAAAAAAAAAGAAAGAAAAAGAAAATTAGCTGTGTTACTGAATAAATTAAGTTCATGCAGTAGTGACAAGAAGCCAATATTAATGAGGTAACATGGTTACAAAGAGCTAAAAATGTATAAATATCTGCATGGTAGCTTTATGGTTAGAACAAAGTATGAATCGATGAGGATTTCATGTCTGGTTCGTGAGACCTGTAACCTAAAATTGGCTACGAATATATATAGAAATGTTCTTTTTGCTAAGCATTCTAGTCTATATTTATGCAAAATACAATATAGGAGAGTCATTTTCTAAAGAATAAATGGATTTATTTTTAATCTGACATTATTTTTTATAATTTCAAATGTTATCAGAGTGGATACTCGTATTTGAAATAGACGCCCCATTTTTATTTATTAAACAGTGTGTGTTACATTTTTCAGCCTGTGCATTTGAGAAATCTTAATAAAGAAAATGTGCACTTTGCCAGGGATTGAACATGCACTCCCTTTGTAAGAAGAAACCACCATTTGATGCGACGTACTTTACCACACGGCTACAGTGAACATCAGAGACCTGCAAAGTGCTATGCTCCTTTTTTAAGGAAAGCACATCAACTCATTCAGGTATGTTTCATTTAAGCCCATATCTGCTCAATATTGTATCCAAAACGTTAATAAAGCATTTTCTAAACAATTAATGGATTTTTTAATCCAACATCTTTTATTACTTCATACTTTATTATGGTGGATACTCGTATTTGTAATAGACGCCCTTTGTTTATATTTCGAATACAAAACTGAGCAGATATGGGCTTTCTAGAAAATAGCAGAATGAGGACGTATGCTTTCCTTCAAAGGGAAATAGAGACTCGCAGAATTATGATGATCTCTGTAGCGGAGCAATAAAGAATGCTTGCCTTAAACGATAGTTTCTGCTATTAAAAGGGTCGCAGGTTTGATCCCTGCTTGAGACCACTTTTAATTAGTTGATCATGTCTCTCCACAGCTTCTTTTCTTTTGTGACTCTAAATAAATTTTAACTCTTTACAATCACGCCTTGTTCCTTCTCTGACATCCATTCATACAACTTGTTAACTAGCTGATAATGGCTCTCCACAGCTTCTTGTCTTTTGTGGCTTTAAGTAAATTTTAACTCTTTACGATCACCTCTTGTTCCTGCTCTGCCATCCATTCATACAACTTGTTAATTAGTTAATCATGGCTCTCCACAGCTTCTTTCTTTTGTGACTCTAAGTAACTTTTGACTCTTTATGATGACGTCTTGTTCCTTCTCTGACATCCATCCATACAACTTGTTAATTAGTTCATCATGGCTCTCCACAGCTTCTTTCTTTTGCGACTCAAAGTAACTTTTGACTCTTTACGATCACGCCTTGTTCCTTCTCTGACATCCATTCATACAACTTGTTAATTAGTTCATCATGGCTCTCCACATCTTCTTGTCTTTTGTGGCTTTAAGTGAATTTTAAGTCTTTACGATCACGCCTTGTTCCTTCTCTGTCATCCATTCATACAACTTGTTAATTAGTTCATCATGGCTCTCCACAGCTTCTTGTCTTTTGTAGCTTTAAGTAAATTTTAAGTTTTTACGATCACGCCTTGTTCCTTCTTGGCATCCATTCATACAACTTGTCAATTAGTTCATCATGGCTCTCCACAGCTTCTTGTCTTTTGTTGTTCCAAGTAACTTTTTACTCTATACCACCTTTCTTTGTCCCTTCTCTGCCATCCATTAACACATATTCTTAAATAGGTTAGAAGGTGCTATCCATTTTAGTTGTTACTACTGCTAGTTGTCCTCAAGTGATGTGTTTATGTTATTTGATACAGTTCTTTGTTTGTGATTTTGTAGCACCATTCCACAACGTTGAAAGCAGGATGATCAATGTCAAGACCCTCGGGTTTTACTCGCCCAAAGCATTTTTCGCCATTAATCTTAGGAATCGCTTGTATACAGCCGATAGCAAGAACGGCTCTAATACACATATAGATAAAAAAATTATTTATATCTCTATTAGAGCCGCTCTTGTGTGTTTGTTTGTTTTATCATAATGCTAAACCAAATAAACACACATGTGGACAAACATTCCCCAAATCTGGATATTAGGAGGTGATAAGCTAGGGTAATTTATTTATTTTTTGATACCCACTTATCCACAGAGATCCCAAGACATGTTTCCATCACGCAGTTTTGTCTTTCTTTCATTTAAACCGAGGTAACCAAAGAGAGAATACGCTTTTTTCCGGCGAAACGACTCTTCATTTTTGTTTCGGATACTATTATACATCTTACAAACACACACAGACACACACACAGACAGTCAGACACACACACACACACAGACACAGAGACACACACAGACACACACATACACACACACAGACACACATACACACACAGACACAGACACACAGACACAGACACACACAGACACACACACACAGACACACACACACACACACACACACACACACGTGTTCATATATATACATGCCCCTTCAGAGATTGTATCTCTGATACTAATAATAATCCGACTACATACATTGGTTTTTACTATAAACACCCTCTCCCGTAAATTTACCTGTTACCTTTCTGATCTTAGCTTCATTAGAGAACATTTCTTAGCAAAGCATAGCCATGTACATAATATTAGACAGATATTAGTTGATAACACAACAATACTCAAATATACACACAGTAAAAAAGAAGCTTAAGATATTGGAGGCCATCTACATTAAAACAAAGCAATAAAATTACATTTCAAAGCAGTCGATGCATATTACCATGCATTTAAACATATGATTCTCTTGATAACATTTATTTCTCTCATGTGGTCATGTACGACGTCATAGAACCGCATTACGAATTTACGACCTGTATCTGCTTTTCCGCGGGCGTTATAGTTGCATAGCAAACTTTTATGTAAACATAACAGGATGTCATCTTTGATGGTAAACATCTCTGTTGTAACGTCCATATAACGATTCTGATGATGGCTCATATGAGCTGAAAGCTTAGACCAATGAACAGCATAATAAAAAATATCCAAATGTTGGACAGTTTTTGTCTTTATTTTCTTCAGAAACTAAAGCCACTATACGAAGCTTAGAACAGCTCATGATCAAACATAATAGACATTTGTTGTCTCTTATATTTAACAATATATGTTTGAATATATATATATATATACAGGGTGTTCATAAAGTTCGTGTGCACTTTAAAAAATTTATAACTTTATTTATATTTGCGATAGAAATAATCTGTAAAAAATGTTATAAAGTTTGATGTACCTAGTTTTAAGTATAGCTAAAATAACTAATGTGATTTCAGGCATTACTGTAAATCAGTTGGCAAATGTTTTCCGTGAACTGCAAAATCGTATTACTCTTTGTATTGCTAATGATGGAGGACATGTGGAAACTTAAATAAAATTTCAATAAAACCTTAAAAAATATAGATTTACTTCTTTCTAATCCTTTTTACAAATTATTTCTATCGCAAATACAAATAAAGTTATACATTTTTTAGAGTGCACACAAACTTTATGGACACACTGTATATACAGATAGACATTGTTATGTGTATCTAACTAAACATCTATCTCAATATGATTTCGTCTACTTATGTACTGATATACATGTCTATATGTGTCTGTGTATAGATGTGTGGCAAGTGAAATACGTGTGTGTGTATGATATGCGTAATTACATGTATGTATATGTTGAGGGGAGACGCTATCTATTCTACTCTTAAACGTGTATTTGTAATTAAATCATTTTAATTGGTTCTTGATGTTGGTTAACTGCTAATTCATTCATATCCTATTTCATACTCTTCAGCATGCACGGGCACATCTCACCACCCCCTATGAATAATTCAGGGTGGCTACACAGATAATTATGCATGCACACACAGGAACGTGTCAAAATTTATTGGTCACTTACTGGTCATTTACTTAAATAATTGTTATCTACTTGATAAAATTTGGCATTTGTTCGTTTAACTCTTGACTTGAAAGACTGACCCCTGACATTTACCTTGGAGGGGGATAGGGGTAATGTAAACGAGGAAAGTGCTCTGGGTCAGTCATTGAAGAGGTTAACGAAGTTCTTGTATTTTGATGAGCATGGTTCAGTACAAGGCAAAATGGAAAGAAATTGGAGAGAGTAAGTAATGTGTCCTGGGCCGAGTCTTTTGTGGAAGTAAGATGATAAATAAAGTTTATATATCAGATTGCCCAGAATTTGATTGATAATCCTGTACGTTCTGGCTAATACAGAACTGGTACGGTATTTTGTATCGTCTGTGGTCCCGGCACTTGCTTAAGATTTTAGAAGTAGTTACGATCAAAATGAGAAGGCCAACTCTTTTGTTTCTTTCTTCTTTTGGGAGGATGTTAGGTTATTTTTGTTTTCTCTTCTGATCTATTTCCAGCCCCCTTTTTAACGTTTATTTATCAATTTTATTTGTTTTTAATTTTACGAATTGAATCGGGGTTTTTATTTTATTTTATTTTATTTTTTTAAACTCTGATTAAGACGATTTTATATTTTAATCTTGTGCCAGTTTTGCTCTCCCATTTAGTCCCCTAAAAGTGTATTTCGCTGTTCCTGTTAAAAAGTAATTGTTTTACCAATGACTTTTTCTGATGAAGTGTTGACCGGAAGGTTCCTAAGAGTTTTTCCTCCCTTTTTAGTATGTTTAGACCATTTCTATTTAAATTCTATATATCAGAATAGTCATTTAACAGTCCGCCAGTCCTATCTGTAAGGTGATTTTCCCTATCTAGACATTTGTTTTTCTAATGCCATTCAGGCGATCATGACTCTCCACAGATTCCTTTTCTTTATTGCCTGTGAATTGAAATGATATTCTAAAAAGATAGTTGAGTGGTTTCCCGTTGCATTCTCCACAATTTCGAATTCAGAGTATCCCTTTCCTTAGACTGGCTGCTACCTAGGTCTAGAGATCTCAGCTATTTATAGTATAGCTGAGGGGAAAATAGATGAATTCATGTATTTCCCAAAGGCATTAGTGCGAAAGTGAATGCAAGAGGCTAGCCCTGGAATTGAACATGACTCTCTAATTCCATTTTCAATGCTGTTGCACCATCTCCCCATCCTTAAAAATATGCATTTAAAATCTTGGTATTTTATTCAGTTTTGAAAACTGAGCACTCCATAAAAACTGAGCACCCCCTTAGAACTGAGTACACCCCTGAAACCGAGCAGACCCCCGCCAAAATATTGAACCCAGCTTAAAAAATTCCTTCAAAAACTGCTTAATCCTTTGTAAAAAAAACTTTGGCCTTTGTATTGAATAAGCTATCAGTAAAAATATATACTTGGGAATATCATGTGCTGTAAACTTGGATGTGCGGGTGGTGTAATGGATAATTGGTCGAAATTGTTAATCAGAGAACCGTGTTCCAATTCTTGTTGGTTTCGTTATATTCACTTACATGCAAATAATTTTGGGAAAGCTATGAATCCACATCTTCTCCCCACATCTATTGGTTAATTAGTAAGATTTGTATCCCTAAACCATTATTATCTGAAAAAAAAAAAATGATTTATAAAATAATCGTTTCTATCTAAAAAAAACATTCTTAAAATTTCAAAATATTTTCTGGCTTTAAATAACCTGCAAAAGGGTTGGTAATGCGTAGAAAACGAATCCTTCAGTCAATGGAATACAGATTAGCTACACAGTCATGTCTTTTAGATTTATTTACATTCTCTGGAATATAAATGTATAGAAACTACCGTGACCATAAAGAGAGGGATCAGTTTATATATTGATTGTAATATAGAATTGATCCACCAATTTATATACACATTATAATTTCCTTTTTGTTTATTAAATTCTGATTAGGTATGAATCCACCTCTTCTCCCCTCAGCTATGGGTTAATTAGTAACAGTTGTGTCACTAAACATTATTATCTAAAAAAACTTCTTACAATCTAAAATTTATTTTCCGCCTTTAAATAACCTGCAAAAGGTTGATAAACTGTAAAAACCAAATTAAATGAAAAAAATTCTTTATGGCCTTTATGATCTTTCTTCCTGTGATTAACTGTTTCATTTATTTCCAACACTTGTTGTTCTAGCCTTTGCTGTTCTTAAACAAAGAAGAACACATTTGCAGAAGGTGGAAGAATTAATCAACCAAATCAGTGCTAAAACAATTAAATTGCTGATATTATTCTAAAATGCATAGAATAATGCAAATAATTTGTGTCTGAAATTTAAAAAAAAACCCGTAAGTCCTGTACTTACCTAAGCTTAGCAATAATAATAAAAGAAAATATCTGTGCTGATAATCTTGTTTTGGTTCTAAGCAAAGTTTAGTAAATATTTATGCATGTGTACCCTCTTTCTTAGAAGATTGGCGCAACACAATCTTCCTAGCTTCATTTCTTCCCAGTTGATTTTGTTTGGTGGGGTTATTAAATATCTTATTAGCAGAAAAAATTTCCATAATTCTGCCATCAGGTCTTCAAATTTTGAAGTTTTGAGTGTCGTGTCCCTTCTTTCATAATCAATTAAAATAATTAAATGTATAGCCTATATTATATTTATCTGAATTCTGTTTCTAAATCCGTTACCATAAGACAGCAATAACAGCACATTATAGCAAGATTTGTGTTAGAGCAATATTATTAAAATGCTCCAACTTGAGTAAGAAACTAGTTTGCATTCCTGTTTGTAGCTTAATAGAGAGAGGTCAACATTCGTGCTCGCAATGCCAAAATTTCTATATTAGAAATGATTAGATTTCTTACGAATATTAAATGTTAATTATTAAGTAATTCATTTTATGTTTAATACTGTACCAATTTCTATATATTATTGTAAAACAGCAAAAATGGCACATTGTAGTGGGTTTTTTGTTAGCCCAATACTAGTATAATTCTCTTAGAGAACAAATTGCTTATTTGCAACTTAATAATATGACATCTGTATTTCGACTCACTTATAAAAGCAGAAATATAAAATATTCCTTCGTTAATTTCTTTACGCGTGTCAGGTACGTGTTCCAAATATTGTTGCTACTACCTTTTTAGTTTAACTAGAGACACTGCTTGCAAAATTATCCCGACCGTCGCCTGATTTCAAAATGCACCTACTAAAAATAGTGACCCGGATTATAGCAGAATAAAAGCAACCTTGTTGAAACATACCACAACAAGTTGGGGACAGACAATGCGTTTTCAACACGCTTGTACCGAAAACACCCAAAAAACTGTCTCTATTTCTGAGATGAGGTATTTTTACATTATTCGGACTATTGTCCTCATCTTTGTCACCATATTTATTACAACGTTTAGGCCGTTCAGTATCTGTCTATATTCCTGAGATGAGGTATTATGTACACTATTTACATTATTTGGACTATTGCTCTCATCTTTGTTGCCATATTTATTACAACCTTTCGGCCTTTCAGTATCTGTCTATATTCCTGAGATGAGGTATTATGTACACTATTTACATTATTTGGACTATTGTCCTCATCTTTGTCGCCATATTTATTACAACGTTTCGGCCCTTCAGTATCTGTCTATATTTCTGAGATGAGGTATTATGTACACTATTTACATTATTCGGACTATTGACTTCATCTTTGTCGCCATATTTATTACAACGTTTCGGCCTTTCAGTATCTGTCTATATTTCTGAGATGAGGTATTATGTACGCTATTTACATTATTCGGACTATTGTCCTCATCTTTGTCGCCATATTTATTACAACGTTTCGGCCGTTCAGTATCTGTCTATATTCCTAAGATGAGGTATTATGTACGCTATTTACATTATTCGGACTATTGTCCTAATCTTTGTCGCCATATTTATTACAACGTTTAGGCCGTTCAGTATCTGTCTATATTCCTGAGATGAGGTATTATGTACACTATTTACATTATTTGGACTATTGCTCTCATCTTTGTTGCCATATTTATTACAACGTTTAGGCCTTTCAGTATCTGTCTATATTTCTGAGATGAGGTATTATGTACACTATTTACATTATTTGGACTATTGCTCTCATCTTTGTCGCCATATTTATTACAACGTTTAGGCCGTTCAGTATCTGTCTATATTCCTGAGATGAGGTATTATGTACACTATTTACATTATTTGGACTATTGCTCTCATCTTTGTCGCCATATTTATTACAACGTTTAGGCCGTTCAGTATCTGTCTATATTCCTGAGATGAGGTATTATGTACACTATTTACATTATTTGGACTATTGCTCTCATCTTTGTCGCCATATTTATTACAACGTTTAGGCCGTTCAGTATCTGTCTATATTCCTGAGATGAGGTATTATGTACGCTATTTACATTATTTGGACTATTGCTCTCATCTTTGTCGCCATATTTATTACAACGTTTAGGCCGTTCAGTATCTGTCTATATTCCTGAGATGAGGTATTATGTACACTATTTACATTATTTGGACTATTGCTCTCATCTTTGTTGCCATATTTATTACAACGTTTAGGCCGTTCAGTATCTGTCTATATTTCTGAGATGAGGTATTATGTACGCTATTTACATTATTCGGACTATTGTCCTAATCTTTGTCGCCATATTTATTACAACGTTTCGGCCGTTCAGTATCTGTCTATATTCCTGAGATGAGGTATTATGTACGCTATTTACATTATTCGGACTATTGTCCTAATCTTTGTCGCCATATTTATTACAACGTTTAGGCCGTTCAGTATCTGTCTATATTCCTGAGATGAGGTATTATGTACACTATTTATATTATTCGGACTATTGTCCTCATCTTTGTTGCCATATTTATTACAACGTTTTGGCTGTTGTACGCTCCGGTCTTCTTCAGGTGGCAGGAATGTCGAACTAAACCCTTTATTTCGCTCACTGGGGTAGACTGTTCTAGTTCCACGTGCCATGTTTATCAGTTATCAGTTATCAGTTATCTCCTGCTAATTTCCCTCTGAAAGTTCTCACATTATTGAACTCACACTCTTTGGGTCCTGTCACTGGATCTAGCTAACGCCTTTATCCACTGTGCTACTGTGTCCTTGAGGACACATGGTACAGTGGCACAGTTCAATACCCGATCACTACCCGGTCACTACTTGACCCTTTCTTTATCTCAGTCACAGTTACACTTGAAGTCCCCCCCCCTTTTACTTCATATGCAACCATTAACGCATAGTGCTGGCAAGTATCAAAATTCAAACACTGCTACTACCCTTCGTCTCATTGTCAAACTCCAAAACAAACTTAAGAAAGATTCACAACTCCAGCAAAAGTCGCTGGAACTTGAAAAACTTCGTCACACGTAGAGGCTAAGATTTACTAACCATGTTGGAAACCCAACATTTAAGTAATTCAACGTTTTACTTGTAAAGAAAGAAATTACTCCTGTGGCAGTGGAGACTTCAGGGGTTATTGGCCCTAGTTCGATGGCGTTCTTTCGGAGGATTGGTGCGATTGCGTCTCGATTAAGTAACGAGCCTCGCGAAACGGAGTGGCTCTTGCAGCGTGTCTCACTGGCGATGGTTCGAGGTAATGCTTTCTCCATCATAGCGGCTGGCAGAGGATAGAAAAAATGTTTATAGTTACGTTGTTCTGGAATTGTCATCAATGGTCGACTGAACTTGCTTTGTTTCAATGACTTTTGTTTTGTTATTATTAGTTACTTTGATCAATATTTCATAATAAAAGAACACCAACAAATATATTCTTGCTGGTCAATTAAAAATAAATCCCCCCCCCAAAAAAATTACAACATTTATTTGTGCTGGTGAACGAAAGCTAAAATACACGCAATATTTTCTATATGAAACGAGTTGCTCTAATACATTTCAGCAAGGATATCATGACTTGACCGATTGGAAATTTTCGTCAGATATCAGTTCATCTTTATAAAGCACAACTTGACTCAATGGACGGGAACTTTTCAACAACGGAAAAATATACTGATTTTCTTCTAACAAGTTTGAAGCAACAACAACTAAAAACGTTACGACTTTCACAAGCACCGAAAACAACTGATTTTCTTTAGAAAACAGCCCAGAATTCACAAAGAAATATACGCGGACTATGCAAGAAAATGCCTGCAACACTTGAAATACCCACTCGAATCCAGGAGAAATCGACTTTCAACTCTTTGCAGCAAGCAGTAAAAAATTACACTGCACAGTCTCTCTCGTGATCAACAGCTAGATGTGAAGCAATTCAACTAATGGAGGTGCTATTTGAGAAAGGAATATTATCTCACTATCACGTCAGGTATGCCAGTTAATGGGAGTGCTATGCAATAAATGAATATATTCTAAATTTTTTTTTCATTTCTCCCATTATAGGCATTATCATATCCATGATATAGTGAAACATTAATACACAGACAGAAGAGAATAGCTAAAAAGAAAAGGCAATTCTCTAGACATGTTTTCAACTCTAAAATGCACATTTAAACACTTTTTCTTTTACTAATCCATGAATTATAAGCGGCTGTGAGTTACCTCGCTTTTATGGTTTTCATTTGCGTATACGACCTGGTTTGTAAATGAATGCTATTAGGTAAATATTCGGTGTCGCTTTAGCGTGTGTCATACTGATCAGTTTCTGCTTCAGTGCGCATCCTAGCACCACATTTGTATCCTATATTATTTAGACATTGTAAATATATTTTACCAATCAGTTTCTGCTTTAGTGTGTATTCTACCACCACATTTGTATCGTACATTATTTAGACATTGTCCTGACGTTTTTCTCAATATGCCAAAAGACATTCAGAATGTTTTTATTTAAAGAATTCAAATATCTTGTATTATGATTTTTTTGGTCAAATTTCTTATTTTATAAATGTTTTTGGATTTTAAATTTTATAATGCAACAATAAATGGCACCCCTCCTTCCGTTTTTTTCTCTTACGTTAGATAATATAATGTGATGTTAGGATACACTGATCGGTAGCGACACGAAATTTTCTACCTCATAATCCATTGCATTTAAAGATTGAATTATGAAGTTTGTTGTGATATTTTGTTTAACAGAATGGTTAACAAATGTGTTGCATTTGGCTGTTCCAGTGAATATGTTACTAGCAGTAAAAAGTATCGGCATTTTCTTTTCCTCTTGGAAAATTCGACCTCGTAGAAAAATGGAGAAAATTCATTAATCGTATTGATTGGATTCCTGCGAAAAATTCAGTTCTCTGGATGAAACTTTCTGAAGAGAAATTAATTTTTAAAGGAAAACGAAACAAACTGAACTGGGATTTACATTCACTACCTACAATACATTCAGAAAAAAAAAGAAAGAAAAGAAAAACGTCTCCTGACGGAATTCAGAAAACCTCCAAAGCAACGACTTGTAGTAGACCGTGCGGTGTGTGAATGTGAGGAGATGAGTTATCTCTGGGTTAAGACTTCCGCTGGACGGTCCAGCTACATAGGACTGTTGGACTATAATGGAGTCCAAAGAAGATAAAGAAACAAACAAGACCGATATACATGTATGCGAACAAATATATATTAATAACAAATAGATTAATACACGAATTACAAATACATTGAAGACATGGAAAGTTGCAGAGTATTTGTATGGAGAAGTTATTGTGTGTGGGTGTTGAGTGTCCGTACGGATGTGTATTTTGTTTTTAGCGTGTTCCCAGAATACGGGAAACGCAGTTTGTGTGAGAGGTCACAAGGCGGAATAAGTAAAAAGGAAGAGAAGGTTTTTTTTTTTACCTCGCCTCACGCGCGAGGTTGCGGCCCCAGTCGAGGCAGCTGGCCGCACGTATGCGAAGCCGTGGAAAAGAGGAAGAGGCGAAAGGTCAGCCAGTATTTATACTCCCGGGAGAGAGAGACCCCTGTTGAAGGGTTAAGGAAATGAGGAGGAGCTAACTGCGACAACTGGTCCATACTGATTAATTACATGATTTTATTTCAGCTGATACGATAAAGTATTTTATACAATTGGAAGAAGCAATGTGTTGTTCTAACTAACGTATTTGAATTTTTTAAAAAGGAAGAATATATTTTAATTTATACAATAGTCTTTGACATTGAAACACATTTTCCATCTATAAAAGAATGTATTCGCATTGACCAAAACCTTCACGCCCAGCTCCAGTGCGATGGAACCTTTATACCGTTACCACAGTGGTTTATACATGGACATAGTGTTAAATTCATAAGATTTAGCATGTTAGACATTTTTCAAGCTACATACAGAACTTTATTAGAGAAAATGCAAAAATTAATGAAACGTTTTCAGTGTGATATGTGTTCCCTGGTCATGGTAGGCAATGATAGTGGTGATGCTACAGTGAAGCAGTACTGTGATCTTCTCGAGGAGTCTTGCAGTGCCATCTAGCCAATGTCAGAGTTCGTTTGTGCTTGTTTGACTAAGCAGATGAATTTATTGTAAAACATAATGAATCCACTGCAAGAGAATCTTGTAGTAGATTCATTATTTTTGAAAATAATTCTCTAAAATATGTTTTTGCTTGTGAACGGCATACTGAAAAAGGAATTCACTTTGCAGCAAAAATTGTTGCGAATATATTTTACAACAACAAACGAAAATTTTCAGCAGATGAAGTTCGAAAAATATTGTTGAATGTTTTAAAAAAAGGCAAAGGTCAAAAGAAATTTGATTTATAGAGAAAATGTTAGTTTTTTTTTTACTTGTATTTGTTTTGTATTACTAATTAATTCTTCAGTAACTTTTTTGTTTGTTTACAATTCTTTTATTATTACTTTTCTACAGTTTGTGTATTTTTAGACGGCTTTAACACGTTTTAGATAAAACAGACATAAATTGACTATAAACCAAATAGGCCTGTTAGAAAGTAGCCTGAATTGTGACATGTGGGGCCGTATATATTAGTGTGCTGTGACATGTGGGGCTTTATATATTAGTGGGTGTGTCCTACAGCAATAGCTTCTTTAGGTCAGAATGAAAGACAAAAAAACTGTGTATAAAGAAAATGCGCTGGTATATTTGAAGATATAAGGGGTAATAAATTAACTTATCTTATCTGATCCGATGCCTAGACTGCAGAAAGTGTTTGTTTTTGTTTATATATGTATATATATTAGAGCAGTTGCTGTCTGTTGGATTTTAAATGAGCCCACTGAAACAAGAAAGTGTGTATATATATATATATATATATATATATATATATATATATATATATATATATATATATATATATATAATAATGAGGATTTGCAATAATCATAATTAAGTAATTCATCGAGTCTAGAAGAAACTTTAACAGAATGCAGAAAGCACCGGATGGCCATTTATGAATATATATATATATATATATATATATATATATATATATATATATATATATATATGAAGAAATATAGTCTTAAGGTGTGCTATATTTATGGGATAAAGTGCTCAATATCAGAGATAGAGCGCCTGTAAATATAAAAGTGATCATAGAAGTCAACACTTAGAGGCGACAGTCTGTTTCATGCTAGATGCAATCATCAGGTCATTTCTAACCTTAGGTCCCTGGGCGGGACCCGGAAAGAAATGTGTACACACCAGAAATCAAAGGAAATAAAATAATAATAATAATAATGATCAATGTGTATTAAATTATATATTTCTTGTCCATTTCGAGGGATAAATCAGACAGACTGATATACAATTGGTAATAATAAAGATTAATTTTCAAGTAACAATTACTTTCAAACAAATATATCACAGGGTTTTCATCAACGTTGCTATAGAAAATGTATCAGTCACAATTTATTTTATCTGAATATGCGAATTATGGTATTCTTGATTCAACTTTTACTCCCTAAATATATAATTAAATAACTATTTAATTGAATAACTATAAATTTAGTATTACTATTGAAGGTGTAATTACAAATTCTCATATTATTTAAATGCATTTTAATTTTGCATCCGTCTCCGATATTCAATATAAACTAGCTTCATTAATGGAGAATTCAAATTAAATAATTCCTTATGTTTTGCATTGATTTTTGCATTTAAGAAAATTTTGTTTTATCATAAAATGGAAAATTCCCTTGAAGTAAGGTGGAATTTAGAACGAGATTGAAGACAGCAATTATGCCTATCTTAGGGTCAGATACAGTCATGGCGGTAGGCTGATAGGCAGAGATATTCACGGGCCTAACAAGAATGCTGTGAAGCGCCAAGAGCATAAACCAGGAGATGCAAGGCTCAGAGGTGAAATAATGAGATATTGGGGGTCTAAGATATCTGGGTAAACATTCAGTTACCAGATATCGAAAATTCATGTATATGTTTGCCTGTTTTACATTTCAAATTTCAAATCATCATATAAGTTTCTTCAATTTATATTCAATATTATGTTAGGCTCAGTACATGTATTGGTAGTCTATAATGTTAGGTTTAGTACATGTATTGGTAGTCTATAATGTTAGGTTTAGTACACGTATTGGTAGTCTATAATGTTAGGTTTAGTACACGTATTGGTAGTCTATAATGTTAGGTTTAGTACACGTATTGGTAGTCTATAATGTTAGGTTTAGTACACGTATTGGTAGTCTATAATAGTACATGTATTGGTAGTCTATAATATCTGGGTAAACATTCAACTACCAGATACCTCAAATCAACATATAAGTTTTTCCAGTTTACATTCAATATTATAGTCTTATAGAGGGAGGCATGGTTGAGTAATGGATAACAAGCTCGGTTTGAAGAATCAGAGAGCCAAGTTTGAATCCTAGTCAAATCCATTACATTCACTTATGTACTAATACCCTTGGGAAAGGTATGAATCCTCTTCTTCTCCGTCAGCTATGGGTAAAATAGCAGGACAGAACAGGTCTACTGCAGAAAGAAAAGGCAACCTACTGCGGTAAAAAATCTGTCTCGTCAGTCATGTATTGAAAGATGCATGATCGCCTAAGCACGTATCACGCATGGCACATGACCGACTGAGTGTTAGGCTAGGTATTAGAAAATTTGCCTCGTCAGTCATGTATCAAAAGATACATGATTGCATAAGCATGTATCATGTATGGCACATAACTGACTGAGTGTTAGGCTAGGTAATTTTATTGATTGTCTATTGTGTCTGGGAAAACATTGATCTTAACTTTGCATATAACACCTGGGACATATTCATTGAAACAAAATAGAGGTAGGTGTTATATACTGGCAAATATGGGAATTATGATTGATTCCTATTTTATGGTTTATCAACAGATTGCAGGATATTTAAAGCCAGAAAATATGTTTTAGTTTGTAAGAATTTTTGGAGATAATAATGATTTAGGGACACAAGTCCTACTAATTAACCCATAGATGGAGAAAGAAGAGATGGATTCATACCTTTTGCAAGAATATTTGGATGTAAGTGAAACTTGGCGCTCTGATTCACAAATCCGAGCCATTATCCATTAGACTGCCTGAACATTGAAACTTAGAGCAACTAGCACTCCCAAGTGGTCACCCATCTAAGTACTGATCAGGCTGGATATTGCTTAACTTCAGGGATCGTATGAGTTTCAATGTGATGTGGGTCTAAGCCATACCATCTGCACATTCAAGCTTACAGCACCTGGTATTCCCAAGTGGTTACCCATCTACAAGCTCAACGTTGCTTAACTTCAGTGGTCATATGGGAAACAATGTTTCAACACCATATGGCTTTAACTTGCCTCTCTGATTAACAAATCTGAGCCATTATCCATTACTCTACCAGAACATTGAAACTTACAGCACCTAGTACTCTCAAGTGGTCACCCATCTAGGTACTGATCAGGCTGGATATTGCTTAACTTCAGGGATCGTATGTGTTTCAATGTGATGTGGGTCTAAGCCATACCACCTGCACATTCAAGCTTACAGCACCTGGTATTCCAAAGCGGTTACCCATCTACATGCTCAATGTTGCTTAACTTCAGTGATCATATGGGAATCAATGTTTCAGCACCATATGGCCTTAAGCCTCAAATACAGGAAGTGCCAAAATGTGCTTGTCTAGAAAATCAACATTTTACAAAGTAAACTTGAAGTACAGAAATACATCTGCCACCATTCAGACCACCAAATATAGACATTTTTTTGTTTCTTATTTTCATTGCTTCAAGCTTATGTCTGACATAACCCAGTTCCCTCCTTTTCCTCATTTGATGAATACTAATTCATAATTTATGGTTTATGTTATTAAATTGTTAAATCCCTGACCTAGGGAATATAAAAATTTTATTGTTCTATTGTCTAACACTTGAAACTTGACCATCTGCGTGTTGGTCTTCTTAAGAAAGTCTTTGCTATATCTTATATATAAATCTTATTCTCTGTGGATTTGTAATGTTAACCCTTAGCTTGGTACAAAGAAGTTACCTACAGAAATGTAATATAATTTTAGATATTAAAAACATTGAAATTTTTGATCTCTTGCATATATTAATACGCTTGTCTGTTGTTTCCTATTTACCAAGTTACATAAGTGACTACAGTGAACATAATGTTTACGACCCAATCCTTCAAAACACATTTACTAACTTAATTTGCTACTCATAGATCCAATAATGATTCACAATTATGAATATAGTTATGGTAGTAGGTAATACTTTGAGTCTCCCTTCATGATCCCAGATCAACAATTATTCTGTTTAATAAGAGGAATATTAAGTTTTTATTTTGATTAGTAATTTTTTTTTTCATTATATATTTTCAGTTTTCATTTTTGAAAAAATTAAAAATAAAGAGCGTCCTGGGTATGACGATAAACTACATCCGCGTCCTGGGTATGACGATAAACTAAATCCGCATCCTGGGTATGACGATAAACTACGTCCAACCAAAAGGCCGTCGATCCGATCAATCGGCTGGTCATGTCATGCCCCATCACATCTAACCCATCCAAAAACAACTACAACTTACAATTAACTTTCCCACCCAAACCCTACACTAAATATGCTAACACCTTACCCCTAAAATGTGATAGAAAGCGGTGGCTTAGGGTCAATCAGTAAAAAAAAAAAAATTAAACAATGATGTTGCCAGCTATACGTTTTTGAAACAATGATGTTGCCAGGGATACGTTTTTGAAACAATGATGTTGCCAACTACACTTTTTTGAAACAATGATGTTGCCAGTCATACGTTTTTGAAACAATGATGTTGCCAGAGATACGTTTTTGAAACAATGACGTTGCCAGCTATACGTTTTTGATATATCTAGTAAATACTGGATCTGGCATTAAATAACCCATAGTGGTTGATATGCCATAAAACCCCAAACAAACAAACAAACAAACAAACAAAAATAAAGATGAAAGAAAATTATCAATTGAATAAAAATAAAATCAATCACGGTTTCATCCTAAAAAAATAATTCTTTTGTTAATTTATACTGACATTGGGGTTTGAGGAAATGAACAGTTGGTTTTCCCATGTTAAGAAGTTTAAAGACGAATGATAATGACAAAGAAACATGCGGGTAATTTTAACAAAACAAGACAAAGAATTTATTTACAAATTTACATGTTGTGTCAGTAGCTTGTTTCAGGAAAATAATTCAGAAATTTTGCAAATCTGCAGTTTCAACAAATTTTCATGAAGAGGCAATGTTCATACCACACATTAAATGATCTGACAAAATAATATTAAAAAATGCTTAAAACAAAGCTAAAAGTGTCTGTTGTTCACAGAAGGGATATACAGTTGCATACGTTCAAAAGTAGATGGAGTGAGATAGGTCGAACTATTTAGCTTTTTGGGATTGTTGAAATAAATTTCTTTGAAGTGCCAAGTGCTTGGTTAAGGCTGAGAATATAATAGGTGAATAATTTGACACTGGTGAAAATTTTAAGCTGGACGTGTAGACAGAAATGAAACTTTTTACTTGATTTCAGACACTTTTCTTTCATTGATTTAATTTTTCCTTATTTTATATCAAAAAGAATTTCGCATAAGCTCGCTATTTTCTTTTCTTCCTTTTTCTAGACTCAATCGATAATTTCTGTGAAGATTCATTGGTTCAAAGAAAATTTCACATAGGCTTGCAAATTTTTTGACCTTTTCTCAAATTTTCAGCCAATCTCTGTGAAGTCAAGGTTTTCATTGGTGCAAAGAAAATTTCACATATGCTCACAAATTTGTTTTCGTCCATTTCTCAACTCTTCATCCAATCTCTGTGAAAGTATGGTTTTCTTTAGTCCAAAGAAAATTTCACATAGGCTCACGAATTTGTTTTCATCCTTTACTCAATGCATCAGCCAATCTCTGTGAAGTCAAGGTTTTCATTGGTCTAAAGAAAATTTCACATAAGCTTGCGAATTTGTTTTCCTTCTTATCCTCAGCTCACCTGAACTTGAAGGGAGTGGGTAAAGGGAGTTATTATTATTTTGTACTCACCAAAAATTCAACATTGCTGAAGATTAAGGGTTAAATACTTCAAAACAAGAATTAAGACTTTAGAGCAGTAAGTCAAATTGTATTATATTCAAACTCAAGAACTATGGGCAAACGAAAGGTCAATTATGTACCAAAAAGGGATCAAATATTATGTCTGAACCAGAGATTAGGTTTGATGCAGAAATCAGAGATCAAATTCTATGCACAAACTGGAGATCAAGTGTCTTAACCAGAGATAAAATATTATCTTTAAACCAGAAGTCAAGTACTATATAAAAAATAGAGATTCAATATGTCAAAAATAGAGATAAAATATTATGTGCAAACCAGAGCTAAAGTATAATGTGTAAACTTAAGATCTAACATTCTGTCTAAACTAGAGATCTAATACTATGTGCAAAACAGAGATTGGGTGTTATGAGCAAACCAGAGATCAAGTATTGTGTGCAGTCTAGAGAACAAGTATATTGTGCAAACCAGAGATCAATAATTATGTGCAATCTAGTGATCAAGTATGTGCAAACCAGAGATCAAATACTAAGTACAAATCAGAGATCAAGTATTGTGGGCAGTCTAGAGAACAAGTATAATGTGCAAACCAGAGATCAAGCAGTCTGTGTAGACTGTCAAGTGTTATGTGCAAACTAGAGATCAAATACTGCATGCAAGCCAGTGATCACATATTATGTGCAATCTAGGGAGCAAGTATTATGTGCAAAACAGAGATCAAATACTATGTGTAAACAAGAGATCAAGTATTGTGTGCAATCTAGAGATCAAGCATTATTTGCCTACCAGAGATGAAATAGTCTGTGAAAACTGGTGATAAAGTATTATGTGAACACCAGTTATCCAATATTATATCCAAACCAAAGATAAAATATCATGTTCAAACTTGAGTTCAAGAATTATGTCCAAACCAAACATCAAATATCATGTTCAAACTAGAGTTCAAGCATTATATCTAAACCAAAGATCAAATATTATGCTCAAACTTGTGTTCAGGCATTATGTCCAAACCAAACATCAAATATTATGCTCAAACTTGCGTTCAAGCATTATGTCCAAATCAAAGATCAAATATTATGCTCAAATTTGAGTTCAAGCATTATGTCCAAACCAAAGATCAAATAACATGTTCAAACTTGAGTTCAAGAATTATGTCCAAACCAAACATCAAATATTCTTCAAACTTGAATTCAAGCATTACATCTAAAGCAAGGATCAAATATTATGCTCAAACTTGAGTTCAAGCTTTATGTCCAAACCAAACATCAAATATTATGTTCAAACTTGAATTCAAGCATTACGTCTAAACCCAAGATCAAATTTTATGCTCAAACCTGAGTTCAAGCATTATGTCCAAACCAAAGATCAAATATTATGTGTAAACAAGAGATCAAGTATTGTGTGCAATCTCAAGATCAGGCATTATTTGCCTACCAGAGATCAAATAGTCTGTGAAAACTGGTGATGAAGTATTATGTGAACACCTGTTATCCAATATTATATCCAAACCAAACATCAAATATTATGTTCAAATTTGAGTTCAAGCATTATGTCCAAACCAAAGATCAAATATTATGTTCAAACTTGAATTCAAGCATTATGTCCAAACCAAAGATCTAATATCATGTTCAAATTTGAGTTCAAGCATTATGTCCAAACCAAAGATCAAATATTATGTGTAAACAAGAGATCATGTATTGTGTGCAATCTTGAGATCAGGCATTATTTGCCTACCAGAGATCAAATAGTCTGTGAAAACTGGTGATGAAGTATTATGTGAACACCTGTTATCCAATATTATATCCAAACCAAACATCAAATATTTTGTTCAAACTTGAGTTCAAGCAAGAAAGAGAAATTATATACTAAGTTCAAATCAGAGATCAAGTATTATGCCCAAACAAGGGATCAAGTATAATGTGTAAATTATTCCTATATTTGCTGACTTCAAGTTACAGTTTGCTGCATCATATCCAGCACATATAATTTTATCCAAGGTTTTAGATGAAGTAATGAAATATTTTCCTCAATATTAATTTTTGATTCATTTTTCTTTTGCCTCTTGCTATTGTTATACCGTTACCTGAATTTCTTAGATTAAAGTTTTTGTTTATTTTCTTTTTATTTGATCTTCTAGATTTTTCCCTATTATTTTCATTTAACATTATGTCGCTGTTAAGTAAACAGCATAAATTGGAAACAAAGAAATGGCTTCCAGAGAGATTTGAACTTTTATCCTCTCTGCTGGGAGCTTATTTGACTGAGAAAATGCTTTGCCAATAAGCCTATGAAAACCAGCCAGCAAATAAAATTCAAATTTAACCATCATGTTATATCCTTTATTATCCAAATTTTTATTCGACACCATACGGTTTCTTTAAACCTGTTAGTAGTAGATATAATAGTGCAAAGTTATTTGGATTCCTTAACTGAAGTGTTGTAATTATTATTAATTTTTATGAAGTTTTTTTTTATTATATAATTGTTGCTTTTTATATTTGATAGTTGTAAGCATAATAGGTATCAGATTAAGTTTGTTGAAATATTGTTTTCATTCTTAATTAATATTGTTTCATATATATAATAGCGATACTAGGACTGTATGGAAAGTATGCAGCCATTTAAAATGAATGAAACCTAGCCTACTTAGGGCAGTGGTGCCTTAGTCTTCTTCAAAGTAATTTCCTTGGAAACATACATGGCTATTCCACTATCTCTTCCATTTTTCAAAACAGTCTGTAAAGTCATCCTTTAGGATCCCTATCAGTTGCCTTGTTACAATTTCCTTAATCTCGCCCACGTCATGAAATTTCTTGTTCAAAAACCACAAGTTGCAGGGAGCCTAATTTAGATTATAGATCGACTGATAGATCTGAATTATACAATGTTTTGACAAGACTCTGCAGATCTGACTCAGTAATTGTGAAAGTGATAATCACAATATACACTAGCTCATTTAATAGTATCTCACTATGGTAGATTTGTCAGGAAGCTGAAATCTTAATGTTATCGGCCTGTAGAGGCAATCACAGCTTACAGCACCTTTGGGAAGTGCCTGAAAACCATACACGGGTTGACCCAATCCTTGTGAGTAAAATCGGTTAGAGAGAACTATTTGAGAGTTGTTGATGGTTGAGCTATCATAAAGTTGCAAGTCATCATGACTGAGGCTTTGAATGTACTGGCCTTGTTCAGACTGTTGATCATGCGAGATAATGCACTCTCTCCCAGAAACTGTAACTAAGGTCTGCTCAGCATAGTTGCAGTATAAACCACAGTTGGGCTCTGTGTTTTTTTTTAAACAAACACAAATATGCCTGAGCAGGCGTCTGCAATAGGGATTGGCTTGCAGATTGGCATACTCAGATATGAGCGGCCAGGCATTACCATTACGACTGACTGAGTAAAATTATGGAAGAGTGCTAGTTTATACATTTCACTTGCCACTGATAGGTCTCCAAGTAACATGAAAGCTGCAAAAGTGTCTCTTGGGATAATAAAAATGGTTGGAATCTTCTTGGGTAGACCTTATAATTGTAGGTACATAATAATAAGTCACTATGCTTTCAAGAAAATCCAGAGATTATCAGCTTAAAGGAGTAATATATACAAATGATTTACTTTAAAGTATGTACTAACACCTATTCATATAGAATAGAATAGGTTGGCTAAATCATTGGATTAAACTAGGATTAATCTTTTCACTATAAACATTTATCACTGAAAGACGGTTATACAAGAAACTAAATATGTGAACTTTATTGACTTCTGTAACTTTATTGACTAAAAAGTCAAGCCCAGAAAAGTATCCAGTCACTTTCTACTAGTGAAGAATAAACCACCAAAGTCAATGGCTGTCCTGGGTAAGACGATAAACTATGTCCCCATCCTGGGTAAGAGGATAAACTCCATCTGCATCCAGGGTACGATGATGAACTACATCTGCATCCTGGGTATGATAATAAAATGCATCTGCATCCTGGGTATGATGATAAAATGCATCTGCATCCTGGGTGTGATGATAAACTATATCTGCATCCTGGGTAAGATGATAAACTATACCTGACAGCATGGCCTCTGATCGGGACTCTTAATTGCTGGTGTTCCGAGGTCCATCCTTACCCAGGGTGGTAGCACCTGTTAGGGTCTCAGCTATGGGCAAATAGTTAATCCCAAACTGGGGTCATTTTTGTAAAAAATTATTACTAGTAATGAATTTCTGAGGAAAAATTATTACCAGCAAACATTATTACCAGCAATACATTTTCGACAAAAATTATTATTAGCAATAAAAATCTTGTTGTGATTAAATAACCTATTGAGGTTGATGTGCTGTAAGACAAATCAAACCAAACCAAAGTCAATTTCAAGTTTCTTTCAAAGTAATTCCTTTCGGTCTTGATGATAGAAAGTAGAAATTTTAAACAGTAGTTTCACTTATGCAGAAATATATTTTCAAAGACGATGACTGTTAAATCAACATATAGTTAATCCTAACTGATTAAACATTTACAATTCATCTTGATGATAGAAAGTCACATTTTTATCAAAATTTCACTTATGTGTAAAGACATTTTTAAACATGGATCTTGCTAAATTTACAGGCTAAATCTACAAATTGATCAGAGAAGGTAAAAATTCTGGTAAGATGGCTGTGGTTAAAGAGAAATCCATACACATTGAAATCCTCAAGATAAACTTATTACAATACGACTTATTAATGTCTATAAAAAAAAGGGCACCACATGAAACTGACTGCTTAATTAGAATTAAATCCTAAATATGTTCTCATTGTCTACAAATCTAAAACACATTATCTTGGTCAACAAAACCAAAACATTTTGACTGGATCCACAAATCCCAAATATATTGTCTTGGTCAACAATTTCAAAACATTTTGACTTGGTCCACAAATCCCAAACACATTTTCTTCGTTAACAAATCTCAAACACATTTTCTTCGTTAACAAATTGAAAACATTTTGACTTGGTCCATAAATCCCAAACACATTGTTTTGGTCAACAGACTGTTCTGGTTTAATAATTCCAAACACATTATCTTGCTCCACAAGTTGAAAATATATTGCCTTTGTCTACAAGTTCATAGTTCACTACTTCTTGGTTCACAAATCCAAATCATTGTTATAAGCCACAAGTCCAAATTTCATTGTCTTATTCCAAAACACATTTTCATTGTCTGTAAATCCAAAACACATGTTTTGCTATAGAAGTTTAAAACACATTGCCTTGTTCCATAAGTTCAAAACACATTGTCTTGGTTCTCAAATCAAGAACACATTGCTTTGTCACACCTTTCTGACTTGTAAAATTCTGACAGCAGAAAAGGATTTAGTGCTAGAGTTTAAGGGAAAACTTTCAAAACTAGAACGATTCTTTTTCTTTTGTTACATTTAGATTTTTCTTCTGTTCTGTTTTTTCCTTTGTTATGTGAACTACAAATGTGTTGATAGTGTAACGGTTATCAGCACCAAAATTGAAATTGGTCAGCCAAGTTCAGATTCTGGCCAATTCTGTTGCAGTGACTTTCACACAAATGCCATTGGAAAAGGCATGAATCAATCCTCACCCAGCAGTATGTTAAACTATCAGCCATACCCAGCTGTTTGATCAGAAAAAGGATTCACTTAGAGTGGAGTAAAAACAGCATCATGTTTAGACATAACAGAGTTTATCTACTTCAATTACTCTAAAGTACTTTCATTAAAAAACATTTTGAATTAATGCGATTAACAGAATTGGTCTGAATTCATTCAATCGAAGTTAGCCGAGGACATGAAGGGGTAAAATAGGCAACATAAAGACCCACTTCAAACCACAATTATTTTGGAGTTTTTGAAATTCTATTTATCAGTGAGCTACCAGGGATGTAAAAGAGAATAGATTTATAAAGCAATTGTTAAGTTTGATAAAAATTAGTTGAAAGATCAACGAAAAATAAGAAAGAAACCAATAAAAATTGCCATATTTCACTATTTTTACATGGGTTTTCACTATATGGGTGGACTCAATTATCAAGTTAAAAAACTGTTAAACAATTAACTTATTGTTGGTTTTAATTGAGTGAAGTTTGTATTAATTTGTATGAATTGTAAATTGAGGGAGTTTTTAGTTTAAAATGTGTGTTGAAATCGATTTGTGTAGAAATCAATTTTTCGTTTTTTGTGGTTTTTCACTAAATGCAGGGGCGTAGAAATAAAAATGAGCTATTGTTGAGATTGTTATGATGTAAGTAACCTATATACCAAGTTTGAACAAAATCGGAGGGAAAAAGTTGAATTTATTGATTTTTGATCGTCTTTATTAATTATTGATTTATAAAAAAAATCGATTTTTTATGCTAAGAACCTATCTCTCACATTGAACAATGCATGTACCAAGTTTGAATGAAATCGGAGGGAAAAA
>OZ038503.1:12938107-13008107 GCA_964036315.1 Acanthosepion esculentum
TTTATTTTTCTCTCTACATCTGTCGGCTTGCAAGTGACTGTTGCATTGTGAATTGGATTTTTGACATTGGACCTGCAATTCATAATTTCAACATTTCTTTCTGCCCCTGGATCTTGGAATTTGGATTTGTAATTTGCTTATTTTGTCTTGGAATTGAGCTGACATATCAATTTTTGAACCAGTACAAGTACAAAACATACTTCCAACACAACAAAGGACTTCATCGGGGAAAAAAGTGAACAGTTTAAGATTGGCCAAATCAATCACCAGACCTTAATCCAGTAGAGCATACATTTAATCTCCTGAATAGGAGATTGAAGTAAGAAACTCCTGGGAACAAGCAAGAACTGAAATAGGCTGTGTTAAAAACCTGGAAAAGCATCACAAATAAAGAATGCAACAGTTTCGTGATGTCAATGGGTCACAGGCTTGATGACGTTATTGTAAGCAAGGATTATGCAACCAAATATCAAATGTTATTTACTTTAAGACTATCTGTTCTTTTACTTTTGCTGACCTAAAAATGAAGTGAGCGGATACAAATTGTGGTATGTCCTAAGCTGTTTAACTCATCGAAATGCAAATACCAGAAAATAAAAGATGAAATTCTGAACACTTGTCTCATATTCATCTTTTGATCTTAAACCCAAATGTCTTCAGTGAAGAACAGAAACAAAGGAATTGGTCATGCTGTTCCAATACTTTTGGAGGGGACTATATATATATATATATATATATATATATATATATATATATATATGTTTCATTAAATAATATAGACAAGTGTTGTCTATTTATTTTATGTAAATTCTTTTCATATCGTCTGATAAGCTTAATAACATTATCATTAAATGAAGAAAGAAAATCACAATATTGATACATATTTTTTTATCCAATCTAAGCTTTTGGCTTGCATAAGCCATTATCGAAGATGACAATTACACAATATATTTAAGCAATACCCAGATGAGAAATTGATGATAGTCTGTTTTTGTTTACATGGATGATTTCCAAGCAATGATAAACATGTGCATATAAGACGCTGGAAGCGAAAATCGCACCGCAGCTCATGACGTCACACATGACCACGCGAGAGTGAATTCGAGAACTATTAAGTATGGTAAGCTGTTGGTATAAACCAATGGCTTCTGTTACCAATTATAGGCATTTAAGAATATATATATATATATGTCTTCTACCTCTTCTTATCTAAATACAAGAAGCTTTGAAATGGTTGAACATCTCATTTTGTAATGCAAGATCTTCTTTCAGATAAGTAATATGACTTTTGCTTCTCTAGGTCAACTACTGATGTGTAAACAGTTATTTTGGAAGGAGTCTGTCAGGATTTAGATAAGATTGGTGAAGTGGTTTTTGATGGTTTACAGTATAAATTACAAAGACTTCTACACCAGCATGTGGTTTATTGATTGTAATGTGAAAACAGCAATGCAAGCTTTAACAAGTAGATATCTACATTTCATTTATACTTTGGTAGCATGTATTTGATCTCCTGAAGAGGAGACCGAAGGAAGAAACCTCCCAAAACAAACTCAAAGAGGCCGTGTTAAAAGTCTGGAAAAGCATCACAAATGAAGAAAAAAAAAGATGAAATGCTGAACTCTTGTCTCATATTCATCTTTTGATCTTAAACCCAAATGTCTTCAGTGAGCAACAAAAAACAAAGGAATTGGCCTTGCTGTTTCAATACTTTTGGAGGTGACTATATATATATATATATATATATAATTCTGCATTTGGGCAGTAATTCCTCTTTTATATATCTTTCATTAAAGATAACTCACAAGGTACTGCGATTAAGCTCTTTGTTCAATTTTTCTTGTGTTTTCTTTTCTGGATATAAAGTGTGTAAAAACTGCCCAAAATGGACATTATATTGGACATACCACTATATGCCTATCAAAAAGACACACATTACATCTCCCTGACCGTAGCTCAATTAGGACTCATTTAAACACACATGGAATCCCACCAAACCACATCCACAATATACTTGTAAAAAATTAAAATATGATAGCCTCATCCACATGTAAGTTAATGGAAGTGTTAATAAAAAAGAAAAGCCAACACTCAATAATCAACTATGAACATGATCACAATATACTGACTGTGTTTGGAAAATAACAATAGTAATAAAAAAATACATTTCTATCACTCCAGATACATATAGAAAAATATACAAAATATACACATTCAGTTAAAAATTATAATACAAAATCCACATGTAAAAATGCACTTCTCACTTGTGGAACTCTCTTCCAGCTCCATGTTTTCCAGCCAACTTCAATCTTCAAAATTTAAATGCAGTAACAACTGCTATCTGCTGTCCTACTGATTACTTATCTTGAACTCTGTCAAGGCTGGTAAGTGAGGGTTGGACAGCTCCAGCAGAGATATGGCAGCAATGCTTCATTTTTGGTTTGATCCTTGGTTCTGCCAGTTCTAAATTTCACATTGTAGCAAACCAATCACATTCATTCTGTGTTCCATTGGCGTGAAGTAAGTTCCACTTGAACAGATTCTTCCTGTGAATTACTGCTCTGTGGAACAGACTCCTAAGGGGATGTTTCCCTGATTACTACATTCTTCATCTGTTCAAGTCTAGGGTTAACTATTACCTTCCCCTCCTATTTGTACAAATTGCCTCCTAATGTAAGCTTCAGTGACCTTGTACAGGGTGAACTTTACAGTAAAAATAATAAAAAATAATGCAATTGGTACAGTGACTGACTATTATTTATTTATTGGTGTAAAAATGATAATTATTTGCTTATTTTTTTCTTTTAAGGATTACTTCAACTGGGTGGAAAAATCCAAGAAAGTGTTCCACTTATCAGCATTCCCAAATGGCTCAAAGTCATCTTCAATTCCACACAGCATTGCGATATCTGCAAATACTAATAACTCTTCTGTTCCGCTTACAAATAAGGAGATAATCTTGCCCAAGACTTTCACCACACGGAAAGGTGCTCTTCTGTTATTTTCCGAGGTCCTTGCCAATAAAAACAGAACCTGGGAGAATTCGCTGGAAGATGAGGGTGAAAGAGAGGATGACAGAGATCAGGTGGTCAGAAATGATGGACAAGAAGAGAAACAAGGAGGAGAAACTTCAGATATTGATCTGCGAACTGTTGGAGAATTTACCAAATCCATTTTGGCATACGGAAATCAGGTATCTATCAAATCATTTTTTTTCTTTATCACCTGACCTCTCTGAAGGATGTTAGTGCAAAAGAAAAACAAATCACTTTAGCTGCAAATTCCATTATTTATGTTATTAACTATTAGGTCAGCTATGTTAAATATTTTTTGAAATTATTTTCTTATTATATTTTTAAATTTTTTTCCCTCCATTTGTCCATTTCCTGTTAACTTTTAAATTCAAATTTCTGGTGGTGCCAAGCTCTTTGAAACCATTCTACATATGATGCCACTTATATGATAAACACAGATATTTGTCTATATTTCTGAGATGAGGTATTATGTACATTATTTACATTATTCGGTCTATTGTATTTTATTATATAAATTTATTATTGGAGTAACTCTTTTGAAAAATGTCAGTGTGGATGTACAGGTAGCAAATAAATGAAGAAATCATTGAATAAAGGTAAAAATCAATCTCATCTTCTCCTGCTAGAGGATAAATAGTAGGGCAAACTGGGCTTGACCTTGGTTGCTAACCAGTCTATTAGAAGGTCAGGACTGAATTCAAAACCAGTTGAGAATGTAGTTTCTTACAAAAACAACAGCAGCAATGTTCAGTATGCGGAGAGCTTGCATTATTTACATTATTCGAACTGTTATCCTTGTCTTCATTGCTATATTCACAACGTTTTGGTCGTTGTGCACTCCAGCCTTCTTCAGGTGATTGGAATTTTTTTTCAATATCTGTCTATATTTCTGAGATGAAGTATTATGGTTACTTGCATTATTTACATTATTCGGACTGTTATCCTCGTCTACATTGCTATATTCACAACCTTTTGGCCGTTGTACGCTTCGGCCTTTTTCAGGTGATTGGAATTTTTCTTCAATATCTGTCTAAATATCTGAGATGAGGTATTATGTTTACTTATTTACATTATTCAAACTGTTATCCTCATTTTCATTGCCATATTCACGCTTTGGCCATTGTACACTCCAGCCTTCTTCAGGTGATTAGAATTTTGAACCAAACTTTGCGGTGAACCAAAAACTTGGAGAGTTGAGTTAAAGGGAAATAACTGAGACACCCGGGAGAGGCATGGCATGTGGAAATAGAATAATCTACCGTGATGGATAAAATGAAGGGTTTGGTTCAAAATTTCAATCACCTGAAGAAGGCCGGAGATAAAATGTTGTGAATATTGTAATAAAGATGAGTATAACAGTCTGAATGATGTAAATGATGCGAGTAATCAGAGACGAAGACAGAGTGTTAAGAGCTGTGGCCACATACTTTTCAGTGCAGTCTAAACATTGACTTACATAATCATTTATTTTTCTCAAGGAATAAAAAAGAAACATCTCTATATTAATCTAGATTCATTTTGTGTTTTTTCCTTAGAAAATAAAAGGCTCTAAAAATGCTCCATGGAATTTCCACTGACCTCCAAGTCAGTATTATTTTTATAAGCAAAAGATACCTGTTTTCTTATCAGCTAGTTTCTCGCTGCACTCTCCAAAAATACTTACTCTTTACCTTAACTGATGACATCATTTCAGATATCCAATCAATTCTTTTGCTCCATTTATGGACACCTGACCCTCTACAGTTGAATATTCTTAAACCTGAGCAGAGATCAATTGCTTCAGTTACTTTGTTCTGATTGATTTTCTATTTAAACTTTTATTACTATAAGACATTCTTTTCTTTGTTCTCTTCTTGTTTTTCTTTCTTTTTATGATTTCTTTTCTGTATTCACAATTCTTTCTTTCTTTCTTTCTTTCTTTCTTTTACTTCATTTTTCTTCATTCTTACTACTTTTCTTATCAGCTATTTTCCCCTTATTAACTAAGTTTTGTTTCTAAAATTGTTTTTTCTTCTTTTCTCTATTTCTTTTTCTCCCTTTCTCTATTTCTTTTTCTTCCTTTCTTTATTTCTTTTTGTTCCTTTCTTTATTTCTTTTTGTTCCTTTCTTTATTTCTTTTTCTCCCATTCTTTATTTCTTTTTCTCCCTTTCTCTATTACTTTTCTTCCTTTCTCTGTTACTTATTTCTTTTCTTTTTCTTCCTTTTCCAATTTCTGTTTTTCCATTTTCCCTTTTTTCTTACTGCATTTTTTCCCACCTTTTTCTATTCCTTTCTCTATTCTTTTTTCTTTCATTTTATATTTCTTTTTACTTTTCTTTCTTTTTTCTTCCTTCCTTTCATTCTTTCTTTCTTTCTTTTTCATTATTTTCTTCTTTCTTTTCTTTATTTCTCAATTTCTTTTTTCCTTTCTCAATTTCTTTAAAACGTTTTTTAATCTTTCTTTTTTTAAAACATTTATCGCTTACTTGTTGGTATCCTTCCATCTTTCTTCCTCTTTTTCTTTCTTTCTTTCTTTCTTTCTTTCTTTCAAAACACTTAATGTCATCCTCTATTTTATACTACATCAGGAACTTGCAATCTTTTTGCTTTAGTTTTTACCCTTACTCACTTAACATCTTCCTTCACTCCTCATTCTTTGTTTTCTTGCCATCTTTTTACAGAATAGTAACTCTTTATCTTTTTTTGGGGCTAAGTCTCACAATCAATTCATTCACATCTTTGCCTCTCCCCTATTATTCCTTCCGTCCTTCCTTTTCCCTTCCTTCCTTCCTTCCTTTTCCCTTTTTCCTTCCTTCCTTCCTTTTTCCTTCCTTCCTTCCTTCCTTCCTTCCTTCCTTTTCCCTTTTTCCTTCCTTCCTTTCTTTTTCCTTCCTTCCTTCCTTCCTTCCTTCCTTCCTTTTCCCTTTTTCCTTCCTTCCTTCCTTTTCCCTTTTTCCTTCCTTCCTTCCTTCCTTCCTTCCTTTTCCCTTTTTCCTTCCTTCCTTCCTTTTCCCTTTTTCCTTCCTTCCTTCCTTCCTTCCTTCCTTCCTTCCTTCCTTCCTTCCTTCCTTCCTTCCTTCCTTCCTTTTCACCTTTTCCTTCCTTCCTTCCTTTCTTTCTTCCTTCTTTCCTTCCTTCCTTTTCCTTCCTTCCTTCCTTCCTTCCTTCCTTCCTTCCTTCCTTCCTTCCTTCCTTCCTTCCTTCCTTCCTTCCTTCCTTCCTTCCTTTTCCCTTTTTCCTTCCTTCCTTCCTTCTTTTTCCCTTTTTCCTTCCTTCCTTCCTTCCTTCCTTCCTTCCTTCCTTCCTTCCTTCCTTCCTTCCTTCCTTCCTTTTCACCTTTTCCTTCCTTCCTTCCTTCCTTCCTTCCTTTCTTTCTTCCTTCTTTCCTTCCTTCCTTTTCCCTTTTTCCTTCCTTCCTTCCTTCCTTCCTTCCTTCCTTCCTTCCTTCCTTCCTTCCTTCCTTTTCCCTTTTTCCTTCCTTCCTTCCTTCCTTCCTTCCTTCCTTCCTTCCTTCCTTCTTTTTCCCCTTTTTCCTTCCTTCCTTCCTTCCTTCCTTCCTTCCTTCCTTCCTTCCTTCCTTCCTTCCTTCCTTCCTTCCTTTTCCCTTTTTCCTTCCTTCCTTTTCCCTTTTTCCTTCCTTCCTTCCTTTTCCCTTTTTCTTCCTTCCTTCCTTTTTCCTTCCTTCCTTCCTTCCTTCCTTCCTTCCTTCCTTCCTTCCTTCCTTCCTTCCTTCCTTCCTTCCTTCCTTTTCCCTTTTTCCTTCCTTCCTTCCTTCCTTCCTTCCTTCCTTCCTTCCTTCCTTCCTTCCTTCCTTTTCCCTTTTTCCTTCCTTCCTTCCTTCCTTCTGTGGGCTTCATTTTTCCCTTGCTTCATTTAGTTTCTTGATTTCACCAACTGCAGTGATGACAGTGAAAACAAATCCAAAATAATGCTATTATTAATTGGGAAAAGACCTGACAGTGATTGTTGCACACGTGGTATTGAGGGGGAGACATAACAGTGGTTGAAGTTGAACTTCACTGACTGATGCCTGCTTGGAGAGTACTGAGCAGCAGGTAATTGCATCCATCTTGAAAGATCCCAAAATTTTAAGATGCGAGGAAAGTTTCGTGTTTTTCTGGATTACATATACGACAGGTAAATATATAAACACTTGGTGGACTATATTACAATTTAACAAATTTGAATATCTTACAACAAACAGATATTTACCTTGTTATCTTAAATAAATACATTCATAAGATTACATATAGATATATGTATATAGATAATATACACGCAAACACAACTCTCTCTTCACACACACAGACACATTGATAGACACTTATATTAACACATCAGTGGTATCACACGAAAATACATAGAAACATAGTCATATAGAGAGACATTTACGTTCATGCACCAATGCCAATTTTTTCTCATTATGCATCACAGAAATTTAAACTGTTTTGTTTCTTTTTATTTCCATTTTCTCTAATCTCCATAAATCACATGTCTAGTCAATGGTATTTTCAGTATTCACCTGTAAAACTACATCTTTGTTAATTCAAGTCTCCTCTTCATCTGTGAGGAAATTGACCAGGATTCACTTCCATATAGGAAGAGTGATATTACATAGCAGTTCAACACTCTTTTCTTTGTTTCCAATGAAACTTTCCTGTTTCTTAATACTTTGCTTAGCTTTTGGAAGGCATCTACCGCAATCTTCAATGCTCCTTCAAATTTCAGTGTCACACTTTCTATTCTCTGTTAAAACACTTTCCAGATATTTAGATTTTACTTGTTTGATTTTGGCAGCTCTAAGGAGAGCAGTGAATTCAAAACACATTAGAAAGCAACAACACTCCACACTCTAATGAAATATTTCTACTTCTTAATACTTTGCTTAGAATTTGAAAGGCATCTTTTCCTATTTCAATATGCCTTTGGCTTTCTCTGTCACATTTTTCATCCTCTGTTAAAACACTTGGCATGATTAGAAACCATTCCAGCCAAAGTTTGATCTCTGTTCACCATTGATTAGGATGTTAGCCATTATGCCATCAACATCATCCACATATTAAGTTCTAATATTATCATGTTCATTTTAATAAGAACACAAGACCAAATCTCTTATATGTAACATTAGATTTACTATTCAAATCGGGATTCTATTGAAATGATAATTTTTCTTAATACTTTGTTTAGCTTTTTAAAGGCATCTTTGTTATTCTGATGTGCTTTCAAATTTCTGTGTCATATTTTTCATCTTCTGATGTTTTTCAGATGTTTAAATCTTTCTGCTTGCTTGATTTTAACATTGCCAATTCTTGGGCTGTTCCATTCACTGAAAATCTTACATTATGTCTTTAGGGTTAGCCTTTCCTTCCCAGTTTCCTTTGCTACATTGTTTACGAGTTCTTTAGGGTTAGCCTTTCCTTCCCAGTTTCCTTTGCTACATTGTTTATGAGTTCTTGCTTTTTTTCTTTTCTCCATATCTCATACTGTGTCCAACATTAATAATAAATCCTGGCGGGACTTCTAGTTGTCTTAGAATTGCTTTGTTGTAAGTCCAGTGAGAAGACACCTCCCTGTTATTGCCTGTTTCTACTTTTGCATATTTACTCAATTCATTCTGTGTTTGTATGAAGGTGGCTTGCTCCCAGGATATATTCTGGTTTATTCTAATGTATTTCACAAACTTATCAAGTTTACTTAACAGTTCAAATAGATTTTTATATTTTATTTTATCAAATGCCTTTGCATTGTCTATGTAACATTGTTATACATCCTTCTGCATTTGTATTGATATCATTCTGATCATAAATATTTCTGTTTTCAGTGTCTCATATATATATATATATATATATATATATATATATATATATATATATATATATATATATATAATAATAATGGACTCTCCCATCGGTTTCAATGTATGAGGATTTGACAGCTTAGTTGATTCAGTTATGAAATTTTGTGCGATAATTTTAAGTTGCACTAAAGAACTCATAAACAATGTAGCAAAGGAAACTGGGAAGGAAAGGCTAACCCTAAAGAACTCATAAACAATGTAGCAAAGGAAACTGGGAAGGAAAGGCTAACCCTAAAGAACTCATAAACAATGTAGCAAAGGAAACTGGGAAGGAAAGGCTAACCCTAAAGAACTCATAAACAATGTAGCAAAGGAAACTGGGAAGGAAAGCCCTAAAGAACTCATAAACAATGTAGCAAAGGAAACTGGGAAGGAAAGGCTAACCCTAAAGAACTCATAAACAATGTAGCTAGTGATTTACAAAGTAGGCTGCATATGGAGCAAGAGTAAGGATTGTGGGAGGATATCGTTGTTAGATTGGATGACCTTTTAGATCATGCTCTTGTTTCTTGAAGATGATTCAGACAAGCTGATTGAGTCCACTAATATATATATATATATATAAATGGTATAAGAATGAAAATTGGAAAATTATTTTAGTTTTTTGCTGACGTATTTGTCTTCTGACTTTTTCAATTCAAAAATAAAATCAAATTTTTTCTGTTCTATAATTACATTAAAAGTCAGATTTAAGAAAGAGGAAAATGCTCTTGTGTAAGCCTCTTTCTGGTTAATGTAAAATTCCTTTATACTAAGTCACAACAAAAATATTTTGATTTCATTTTTCTCTTGAAAAATTTGGAACATGAAATGCATCAGCAAAAAAAAGACTTTTTCTAATTGTTACTCTTCTGCCAATTTGTCTCGTCCACAGAATTGCTTTGGGAATTTTATTATACAGGGTGTCTATAAAACTCGTGTGCACTTTAAAACAATTTAGAACTTTATTTGTATTTGCAATAGAAATAATTTGTAAAAAGGATTAGAAAAAAGTAAATCTATATTTTTAAGGTTTTATTGAAATTTTATTTAAGTTTCCACATGTCCTCCATCATTAGCAATACAAAGGGTAATACGATTTTGCAGTTCACGGAAAATATTTGCCAACTGATTTACAGTAATGCCTGAAATCACATTAGTTATTTTAGCTAGACTTAAAACATAGTTACATTAAACTTTATAACATTTTTTACAGATTATTTCTATTGAAAATACAAATAAAGTTATAATTTTTTAAAAGTCCACACAAACTTTATGTACACCCTGTATTTGAACCACGACTCCTCAATCTGTGTGCTTATCCATTTAAGTTCTTACTGCTATTGAAAGCCTTCAAGTGATGTGATTTCTGTTATTTGGTAATATTCTTCATTTGTAATTCTGTAGCACCACCTTATAAGATTCAATGAAGGACAGTCCTCTTCAAGACCTACTGGGTTAATTTCACTTGAAGCCATTTAAGAAGTTAATGTCAAAGTCAGAAATTACTTACAACTGGTGTCCTTTAGCTATTTCATTTTATTAAAAAAAAAAAAGTTAAAAGCTTATTATTATCTAAAATTGTGCTGCCTACTTTGTGTTTACCTCCCTTTATTTAAGATAGTGTGTTAAGTCAAAAGGACAGCATCCTGGGTATGATGATAAACTACATTTGGCAGCAAGGCCCTCTGATCAGGAGAATTTGAGGAGCCTGGAACCACTCTTAATTGCTGGTGTTCCCAGGTTCACCCTGACCCAGGGTGGTAACACCTGTTAGGGTCTCAACTATGGGCAAATAGTTAACCCCAAAATTTATGTATATAGATCAGGCATTGGCAACCTTTTCTAACCAGTGGAACACATGAGATATGGCTCATCATAAGGTGAGCCACACTCTTAAAAAGATTCAAGGTAATTTTTTGCTAAAGTTGCTTTAGCCATTTTCACTACAGAAGAACATTCAGTCAGCATCTTTTTTAGAAATGGGGAAAAGTTGTTTTTTTTGAGAAAATTACGTTTTTATAATGAAAAAGTGAAGCCTTGGTATAATATTAACACAAATGACAGTGTGATTAGCACACACTTCTTCATGTGATTAATTTCTAATTTATTCACTTGAAAAAAAAAAAATTAAATGAAAAAATATATTTTTTCAACAGAGAAAAAGTAAAAGATATTTACACATCTGATATTCCTTAGTGAAAATTGCTAATGGTTTAACATGATGGAATAATTACCTTTGATGAAAGTTTAAAAACCCAAGAAACATTGCACATAATCATTCTTTATGTATGTGGTGATATGTGAGAGAATGTGTGAGTGAACAAGTGAGAAATTTTAAGAAATGTTATTTTTATCATGAACTTATGCATGCCATTCAGAAAAGAAAATGGGTTGCAGTTTGATATAGATGATAGTTTAGGTATTTCTGAATGGGTTGGATGCTATATATGACATCTGTTTACTCAATATTCAATGCCCTTGTGCCAGAATAACAAACTTTAGTAAATATCTGTGTGGATACAGTTATTTGTCATTGAATAATTTGGACACTATGCATGACCAATACTATTTTATATATTTATTTTCAATATGGCGAAAAATCCTTGACTCTTTAACAATAAAAACATAAATTATCAAATAAGTTATTGCAAATATTTGTAATAAAAGCTGATTTTATCATCTGTATATTCATCATATAAACATAAGTACAGCCTGAATATTTTAGTAACATCAGTTGATTAGTATCAGTCTTACAGTAAAAACATCGACTTTCATAAAAATTAGCAATAAAATCTGGTATAGTATTTGCTTGATTTGTTTTTACGGCTTATGAACCTTTTGTAGGTTATTTAAAGTGGAAACATTTTTGGGATTGTAAGAATAATTCAGATACACGTTCTACTATTTAACCCACAGCTGGGGGGATAAGGAGTGTATTCATAACTTTCCCAACAGGATTTGTATATAATTGAATGCAATGAATCCAACTGGAATTTGAACTCAGCTCTCTGATTTTTCATTCTGAGGTGCTATCCATCATGCCACCTGCACATTCAAGCCTAATTGGACAGAGATGGGCATCAAAACTGTACGTTACCCTCCTTTACTACAATCCAGACCTTGCTCTCTGTGACTTTTTGGTGGTTCCACAAGGTGAAGGAGAAACTCAGGGGAAATTGTTTTGAAGACATTGAGAAGATGAAGAAGGCTGTGACAAGAGTCTTGGATACCTTCACATTGGACCTCTTCCCTGAGCCTTTCACAAAATGGCTGGAGCACTACAGCGATTGCATTGAAATCAAAGGATCTGACTTTGAAGGAGATTAGAGTTTTGTAAAATTAGTATATATATCTATATATATCTACATATATATATATATATATATATAGTCAAACCTAATGAGCCAGACACACCTACCAAGGTTTCACTTAGGCAGCCGACCCTGACGATCTGCCTAAGTGAAACCTTGGTAGGTGTGTCTGGCTCATTAGGTTTGACTAGGTTTGCTCTACGCTTGTATTGAGCTCTTTAGCTAGTTGTTTACTCGTATCGGGGTTTTTTCTTTGGGCCTTGAACCTGTATCTGTGCGATTATTTTCAACAGACTTTCATGTTCCTGGCTCTTTCTTTTTTTAAAACCTTCTTTTCCTTCGTGATTGATTTGGCTGTTGTTAAATCAAGAGTTCGAAGGTTTTTCGACACGAGTATAGTTACCTATATATATATATATATATATATATATATATATATATATATATGTATATATATATATATATATATATATATATATATATATATATATATATATATATATATATATATCTATCTACAGTCCCTTCCAAAAGTATTGGAATGGCAAGGCCAATTTATTTGTTTTTGCTGTTCACTGAAAACATTTGGGTTTAAGATCAAAAGATGAATATATATATATACAAGTTTTGATAAAAATTTGTTTAAAATTAAATAAAAAACTTAACCCGTAGTACCTTGTCAGTTGTTTTTAACAAAACTTGTATAAAAGAGGGATTGCTGCACAAATACAAAATTTTATATATATATATATATATATATATATATATATATATATATATATATAAAGCCAAGAATTTAATAGGTAGAGTTTAAAGGGTCACCTCCAGCTAGCGTATGTATGTATGTATGTGCTTAAATGTAGATATCTAAGTGTATGTTAGTGCAGTCAGCTATACGAGGAGGTACTATTAATGAGGACAAACGCATGAGAACGCATACATATATATCCAAATTCATTCCAAGTCCTTAAAAACACTCCCTAACTTTGAACTCTGATATATGGACGAGTTCAATACCAATAATTCTGAATTAACTCTCTTTCTGTTCACCAAAGTTACCTCTTGATTGTTCTTTCCTGTTTTTGTTAATCTCCATGAATTCCCGTGGAAGTAAATTTTGACAGTATGATAGGATATAGGTCAGGCCATTGTCCTTCCCCTCCCTCTCCCTACCCAGACTCTCTTACCTCCATAATATGATTCCAGTAACAATGCCTTCTTCTGTTCTTACCTCCCAATAGGTACCCAATAACACAATTTCTCTCTTTCTTTCTACAAATAAACAGTACACTACAAACTGAATCCATAAACAGTATGAAAAATCATGCGAATTTTAATATTAAAATTCATAGGTAAAAATGGTCATTTACTAAATGTATCTGAATTCCAATTGTAAAGAAAATTTACTCTGTTTATTGGAAATAAACGTGGAGTGCTCTTTTAACATATTTCAAATTCTATGTTTTGTTAATAGGACTCACCTGGATTATACCAACAAATTACTACATATATATATATCAGTGCTTTCTGCATTCTGTTGAGATTTCTTCTAGACTCGATGAATTACTTAATTATAATTATCTAAAATCCTCCTAACAATTTCTTGTATATCCTTACTTGAACTGGCTTCTAATGCTCTGGATAGAGCAGCTTGGTGATAGTAGTCGTGGCTTGTGAGGGCACAGTCCGATGGGTAAAGGAAATTCGGATGAGTTCCACCATAGAATATGTGAACAAGCGGTGCTGTATCGAGTTTAATTCGCTACCTCTTTGTTACCAAGGCCCATTGGTACAGTTGGTATGATGATTGCCTGATAACATAACTGTCTGGGTTGCAATTCTCGGTAATGGATGCACAGTGCTTTCTACATTCTGTTGAGGTTTCTTCTAGACTCGATGAATTTCTTAATTATACATACATACATACATATATATATATATGTATATATATATATATATATATATATATGTATATATATATATGTATATATATATATATATGTATATATATATATATATATATATATATATATATATATATATATATATATATATATATATATATATATATCAGGCATGTGAATGTAAGTGTATATATTTTTTCCTGTAAATAAATGGACTACTCATATGGATTGGTCATAACATTATGGTATAAATATTAATATATAAATTTTACAATGGTCAGTTTTCAATCCACATGTGATGATTACATTGTGCATAAAACTCAGATTGTGTTACTGGTGAGAAACAAAATGTATATTTATTATTATTAGTATATATATATATATATATATATATATATATATATATATATATATATATATATATATATATATTTTAAAGAAAAACAGACCACTTTAAGGCTCCATTGTAATAATTTATTTCACCAAGGACTTTTAACTGTCCTTGGATCTTCAGACATCACTTTCAAAAGCTGAAATGAAAAATATAAATATATATATATATATATATATATATATATATACTACTAATAAATATACATACTAATAATAAATATACGTTTCTGTAGTTCATTGCTACCAGCAAGCAGAAAATTATTTTTCTCCTGATGATGGCGATGTTGGCCGAAACTTGTCGAGGAATCTAAATGAAATAATAATAAAAATGAAGAAATATTAATATACAACCCAAATTTTTTAATTTTTAAATATTTTTTATTGTTCAAAATATATATATATATATATATATGTATATATATATATATATATATATATATATATATATATATATATATATATATATATATATATATGATAGAATAAGACACGAATGAGAAATGCTTATAAATATAAAGCTTTTATTAAAGCTTCATCAGAGATTTTTTTTGCTTACATATTTCATTTTCTGATGAAGCTTTTATAGAAGCAAAACATTTTATATTTATAAATGCTTTGTATTTTTTCCTTATCCTATCATTTTGTCAGATTCCAATCCATATATGGGAGCTGCAATTAAATTGAATCTTATAATTATTCATGACTTGATTATAGGATTATATCTAAGAGCACTAAAAATCCGTATCCCCCAATATTTGGCAAAAGAAGAAATACCACATATATATATATATATACATATATATATATATATATATATATATATATATATATAATAGCTGGCCACTCGTATTTGAGGATACCCATCTGCTAGATTTATGCACAATGAAAAATGAGGGTGGTTGTAAGGTTTCTGGGCTTTACTCAGATCAACCAATCGAATATGACCTACATTAAATTTAAACTGAGTGAAGAAGCAAAATTTAAGAAATTATTTTCCATAAATGGGTCATGACCTGTACATTGGCAGTCAATGGCAGCACGGATGTTAACCTTGAGCGGATGTTAATGGATACATATTTTGCACACTAGACAATGTCATTTCCTAAGAAAATATGAGATGGAGTGGTAATTTAACAAAATGTTAAACAAGTTATATGCGTCATATATATATATATATATATATATATATATATATATATATATATATATATATATGTATATATATATATATATATTATATGCATTGGTATTTAGTAAAAAGTGCTCAATATCAGTGATAGAGCTAAAATAATAAGTTGTATGGATATGAGTTTGTGAACCCCTCCCACCACCATACATAGTCAAACAAGCATAAATAGATTCCATTTAAAAAATAAACCAGTTTGTCTGATGATTGCAAAAGCATAAAACCCAGGATCACAAACTCATATACATATAACTTATTATATATATATATATATATATATATATATATATATATATATATATATATATATATGTATATATATATTTGGAACATACTTGTCGACAACACTAATATAATAGCATCATCCACATGCAAAAAAAGGCTAAAACTAATGGAAGCCTTATTAATAAAAACAAACAAACCAACACTTAATAATATTAACTTTGATCGACATAATATCTTGACCGTGTTTTGAAATAAAAAAATGAAACATTTTATAAAACATACATATAACAAACTATTTCTAATTCTAACAGTTGAAATATAATCCTTGAACATGGATAAATGTATAGCCGAATGCGCTTGGATAAAAAGAACATTCGGACAGTTTTTATATAATTTATCATCTGAAATAAAAACATTATAGATCGCGTGAGAAATTATATAAAAAACTAAATAAAAGCACCTTGTCAGTCATTTTTAATGAAATGTGCATGAAAGAAGGATTGCTGCCTAAATACACAAATATATATATATATATGTAGTGGACCATGCGGTGTGTGAATGTGAGAAGAGAAGATGAGTTATCTCTAGGTTATGGCTTCCGCTGGCCGGTCCAGCTACATAAGAATGTTGGACTTTAATGGAGTCCAAAGAAAGCAAAAGAAAACGAACGAGACCAATATACATGTATGCGAACAAATATATATTATTAACAAATAGATTAATACACGAATTACAAATCCATTGAAGACATGAATAAAATGTTACAGTGTCTGTATGGAAAGTTGTGTGTGTGTTGAGTTGAATGTCCGTACGGGGTGAATTTTGTTTTAGCGTGTTCCCAGAATATGGGAAACGCTGGTTGTGTATAAGAGTTCACATATTGGAAATTTTAAGAGAAAGTTTTATATACCTCGACTCACGTGCGAGGTTGCGGCCCGCGGCCTAAGTCGAGATAGTTGCTCGCACGTGTGTGTAAGCAGAGAAAAGAGGAAGAGGCGAAAGGTCAGCCAGTATTTATACTTTCAGGAGAGAGAGACCCCTGTTGAAGGGTTAAGGAAATGAAGAGGAGCTAACTGCGACATATATATATATATATATATATTTATATATGTATAAATTTGAAGATATGATACAGATTAAATCCACTAGAATAATTAAATAAGGGACAAATAGGAAAAACCTTTATAAATTTAATGTTCTTTAATTTAAATTTTAAAATTGTTCTTTAATTAAATCTAATTTGATTATTTATTGGTCTTCATTCATCTTTATTCCCCTTCCGCAAAATTTCTGATGAGGCTAAATGAATAGAAAACAGATAAAAATTCATAAAAGTTTTCCTATTTGCTCCTTTTTTAATCAAATCAGGGTTTTTAAAAAATGCCTATAAAAATCCTGGTTTCTACAAACTTTCAGTTTTTAATTTCCTTACTTTTCTTCAATCTTTACTTCTTTTTTTTCCCTTCCAAATTCTTTTCATCCGACATTACATTTAGTTTTCATTAATTAATCTCTCTTTATTTTCTTCTACTTCTCCATAAAATACCTTTTCTTTCGTTCTTTGTCGTTCAAAGTTTACTTTGTCACCCCTTTGTCTATTTTATTCCTTTCAGCACCAGAAACAAAATTATGTCCAATTGTTGACAAGAATTGACAAGCTTCAGCGACAATTCCGACCAGGATTTTCAGCCAAGCGATATTTGTCGGTCTGGAGTAAATTCTGGGACCATTCTACTCTTGATAAATTACTCAAAGATGGTAAGAATACATCATCTTTTCTGAAGCTTTTAATATATTCTTTAAAAAACTTAAACCATTTATGTTGTATTGCCATTATCTGCACACCTGCAAAAAGGTAATGGTTCTGAAGGTGAAGGAGATTTGTTAATATTTTGAAGTGTGATTTATTTATTTTTTTGAATGTCCCTCTCAATAACAATGGGGCAAGCATGACATAATGAAAAAAACTTTGCCCTATTGGTGGGGCCTAGAATATACAAATGGTATCCGAGAGAGAGAGAGAGAGAGAGAGAGAGAGAGAGAGAGAGAGAGAGAGAGAGAGAGAGAGAGAGAGAGAGAGAGAGAGAGAAAACCCTCCCTCAAACGGGCCACCTATGGGTAACCTACTGCTTACAGACTCAAGTGTAAATATAATATATCAGCTCAAGTATAAACAAAGCCTATTGACTCAAGTATAAACCTTACCTATTGACTCAAATACAAAACTGACCTAGTCAAGTACAAACATGGCCGATTGACATTAAACAGCCCAACAAAGTTCATTTTGTGAAATCTTCTAAACAACCCAACCCATGAAAAATAAAGAAACTGACATTTTATTTGTATATAAGTTCAGAACTATTCTAATTTTTTAAAAAAATTGGGTGACTGAGTTATTGTGCCAAGGAGAAACTCAATTGGAGTATTTACTTGGATATGTTACTTGGTGAATTGAAAACTATGCACAGGAATAGCAAATGATACTTCTCAAAATCTAATTAAGATATTCTTTAGTTTTATGCATCATCTTCCTTCAGGACATGAATAATCACGGCCCTCCACAACTTCCTGTTTCTTGTTTTAAGTAACCTTTGACCTTTGTCCTTGTTCTACCATCCATTCACAGAAACATAAATGTGTTACACTTTGTTTTATTTTGTTTCTCTTGCCTTCAGTATGCCCTGTGAGTGTTAAATTCTCCAGGTCTTCTTTTCTCATTATGTTTTCCTGACATTTCAGCTGTCTGTTTCTGATTGCAACTATAAGTTTCCTTGTCGCTCTTATTTTCCTTAAAACTTCCTCATTGTTCGCATGTTTTGCTCATGACGTTCTTAGTATTCATTAGTTGAACCCCATTTCGGTCACTTCCCAAATCTGTGAGAAGATTGTCCAACATTCTCTGCCATATAAAAGGACTGATATTGCATAGCAGTTCAGCATTCTTTCCTTTTTCTTAACCAAAAAATAAAATTAAAGACAAAGAAAAAAGTGTTGAACAGCAATGTGTACACTACTAGATCACAGTGAAAAATGGGAGGTTTTCTCCTAAATAAAGTGATTAAGACAGGTTTTTTTAAAATTATTTCATCACAAGCAAGGCAATAAAGCCACTAAAATGCAAGGGGTATTCAGTGTTAGTAATATGAGAAAAAAAAAGAATAAGAATTAAGAAGACAGAAGATAACAATTGACATTGCATTTAAATTTTTGAAGATCAAAGGCAATAAAGCCACTAGGATGCAAGAGGTTAGTGAGTGTTAGAGAATATGAGAAAAACTACTATTAAGGTGAGAGGACAATAAAAGAATAAGAATTAAGAAGACAGAATATAGCAATTGACATTGCATTTAAATTTTTGAAGATCAAAGGCAATAAAGCCACTAGGATGCAAGAGGTTACTGAGTGTTAGAGAATATGAGAAAAACTCCTATTAAGGAGAGAGGACAATAAAAGAATAAGAATTAAGAAGACAGAAGATAACAATTGACATTGCATTTAAATTTTTGAAGATCAAAGGCAATAAAGCCACTAGGATGCAAGAGGTTACTGAGTGTTAGAGAATATGAGAAAAACTACTATTAAGGTGAGAGGACAATAAAAGAATAAGAAATAAGAAGACAGAATATAGCAATTGACATTGCATTTAAATTTTTGAAGATCAAAGGCAATAAAGCCACTAGGATGCAAGAGGTTACTGAGTGTTAGAGAATATGAGAAAAACTCCTATTAAGGAGAGAGGACAATAAAAGAATAAGAATTAAGAAGACAGAATATAGCAATTGACATTGCATTTAAATTTTTGAAGATCAAAGGCAATAAAGCCACTAGGATGCAAGAGGTTACTGAGTGTTAGAGAATATGAGAAAAACTACTATTAAGGTGAGAGGACAATAAAAGAATAAGAATTAAGAAGACAGAATATAGCAATTGACATTGCATTTAAATTTTTGAAGATCAAAGGCAATAAAGCCACTAGGATGCAAGAGGTTAGTGAGTGTTAGAGAATATGAGAAAAACTCCTATTAAGGAGAGAGGACAATAAAAGAATAAGAATTAAGAAGATAGAATATAACAATTGACATTGCATTTAAATTTTGGAAGATGAAAGTCAATAAAGCTACTATGATGCAAGAGGTTACTGAGTGTTAGAGAATATGAAAAAAACTACTATTAAGGAGAGAGAACAATAAAAGAATAAGAATTAAGAAGATAGAATATAACAATTGACATTGCATTTAAATGTTTGAAGATCAAAAGCAATAATGCCACTATGATGCAAGAGGTTACTGAGTGTTAGAGAATATGAGAAAAATTCTTATTAAGGAGAGAGGACAATAAAAGAATAAGGATTAAGAAGATAGAAGATAACAATTGACATTTAAATTTTTAATGATCAAAGTTAACTTGGAAACAAGAAGCTGGAAGGGAGTTCCACAAGCGAGAAGTTTGATAGAAGCAACCATTAGCAAAGAACTCAACTTTAAAATGATGGAACCTTGCTATCAATCTAGTAGTATGCTTAAATTTATGACAAAAGTGGAGGAAAGTTTGTCAGGACAATTACCATGAAAGTATTTATAGAAAAGGTGCAAGGAACCTACGTTATGACAGTGGGAAAGTGACTGAAGCTGAGATGCTAGGTTAGGACCAATAACATTGCAGATTTTTCTTTGGATTTTTTCTCAAGAATCTCTAAATATATAGCAGGAGCACCAGAACAGATGTGGCAGCAATATTCAAAACTAGGATAAATGATAGACTTATAAATATATAATTATGGAAATTAGTTCTACTAATGAATATCAAGAATACTAATGACTGATTTATGTGAGAAATGTGGAAGTTTTCAGTAGAATTAGAATTTTCAGTAGATGATAAATAAATTGCTAGTAAGAATAAAAAAGAGACAGCTGAAATGTTTGGGACACATAATGAGAAAAGAAGAATTGGAAAATTGAAAACTCACAGGACACATCAAAGTGAAGCAGAGGAAAACAGTGAATTATGTAGGAACAAGAACTAGAAAGAGAGAAAAATAGAGGTCATAAAGGAGAAAGTATTGCTTAGTGCAACAAAAGTCAGGAAGTTATGGAGGGCCATGATTACTCATATTCTGAAGGGACAGTAGTGTAAGTAACTAAGCTTGAGCAAATATAGAGAAACAAATACAGCAAAGAGAAAAAGAGGTAATGAAAGAGAATGAGTCATTGAAAAAAAATAAAAAATGGAAGCTGTGGAGAACCATGATCATTCATGTCTTAATAGACACAGAGCACATCAATGACAAGAGAAACAGAAGAAAGCAGTGACATAGCAAGTTTGAGCAATGGATGTAGAAACACTTACCTCAAGGAGAAAGAGATACACAAATACTGCTAAGAGTGACAAAAGAAAGGAAGTCGTGAAGAGCCATAATCACTTACATTCTGAAGTGATGCAAGAAACATCAAAGACAAGAGAAGCAGAAGAAAACAGTGAGTAATCTCATTGACAAGATTGAGCAAATGGAAGGAAGAACAAATATCACAAAGAGGAGTCACAAAAGAGTAGGTATTGTTGAGAGCAACAGGAAGCTGTGGAGAGCCGTGATCGCTTTAATACTGAATTGACATGACAAATTGAAAGAGAGAGAGAACCTACTTGACAAATTTCAGCAAATGTATAAAGGAGCAAGTATCACAAAGAGAAAGGAGGACAGAAGTATTGCTAAGAGCAACAAAAGCCAGGAAGCTGTGGAGAGCCATGATCGCCTTCATCCTGAATTGACATGACAAATCAAAAGAGAGAGAACCTACTTGACAAGTTTGAGCAAATATATAAAAGAACAAATATCACAAAGAGAAAAGAAGATGGAAATATTGCTAAGAGTAACAAAAAAACAGGAAGCTGTGGAGAGCTATGATCGTCGATGTCCTGAAGAGTATATTGTTATATAAAACTATAACTCTCTTTTTCTGGATTTATATAACATTACCTTGTCACCGACAGGTATTCTTAATTACACTCTTTTCTCCGACATTACACTTTGAAAAGCCCACCTGTAGAGATGAGATGGTTACTTGCCACAAATGTTTCTTTTCATTTAACCTATAGTGACATGCTTACCTGCTAAATAGATGCAAATTACACAGGTGTTGACAATTAAGATTATCCATTATATTATGTCTCTGCTCTTCTCTCAACCTTCACCTGTATCTTCCCATTCTCCCCCTTATCCCTTCCTATTTCTGCTACCTGTCAATGCTTTTAACTGTGATACAATTCATACTGCTATACATTAAAGCTCTTTAGAAATAAAGAGCTTTCATGTATAAAAACTTTCACACCATTCTATTCTTAACTAGCTTTCAAACTTTTGTTCACTGTATCTTGATACCCAACCAGTGAGCTAGTCGTTCATTACTACCCTTCCTCTTTCTATGTCTGTCCAAATACAACGAATATATATATATTAATCAATTCCCACTGTACCAGGTGATAATGCCACTAAGACGTAAAGGGCTACTGAGTGTGAAAACTTTAGGAATGAAAGAAAACCCAATCCTTAACAGGAAAAAAAGAGATAAACCTTTTACTCCTGTTCAAAAGACTGGGGACGACTGTGAACTGTACAATAGTCGAATATATCTACTCTTGTTTAGGTAAAAAGAAAAATTTAATCTAAGTAAGGAGGCCAGACATCGTTATTATCCGGGAGAAATGAAAAGCGCAATGGGGATTAGGTATCAAGACATATATATGAAAAATTCATCAGAGTTGACCAGTAGAAAAAGACAATATTTATAAATGTAAAAACAATAAGAAAACTGTAATAGTTGCCGACGCATTTTGTCCGACGTGGACTTTTTCAAGGCAAAAAACGAAATGAATTTATTAAACAAAGTAACTAATAATAACAAAAATTTTAAATCAAAATTGGGGTTGAATTTATTTCTATGTATGACTAGTAGATTAGTTAAGTTGTTTTTTTATGAGGTCTATTTTGTGCTCATAAATGTGTTTTTTTAAATTTCTACTTGTTTTTCCAATATATTGGGAGGAACAGTTTTGGCAATTTATTTTATAAATGCCTGCTTCAGAAATATTATTCCTATTAGTGTTTGAGGATCTGAGTCTATCCATAATGGTTTTGGAAGTGTTTTTGACTATTTTAAGATTATTTAGATGGGATAGGTTATTCTGGATAGTGGACGTGACAGAGTTGGTCGGTAGTATTAAGCATCTGTTTTCATGTAATTTATTATTGTGGATTATGTTATTACTTTTGTTTTGGTTGTATATTTTGTAAGCCTTTCTTCTTGTGTTGTGAATGAAATGATGTGAGTATTGTAGGTTTTTTAATTTGTGTTCTATGTATGTTTCTTCTTTAGGCAAATACTGGGGGCTTCAGATTCTTAATGCTCTCAAATAGAAACCTATAATAATTCCAGATTTAATTTTAGAAGAGTGATTTTAAAAATGCTACACTCATAAAAAAAGAAAATAACTCACTCAGAAAGAAAATCCTCGAGAATGCCGCCATTGAATATTACCCAAATATTAATCTACGCCCAGGCTTTTTCCCTATTTCACCTTTCTTGACAGAATTACTACTCTCCCAAACAAACGTACAGAACAGTATTGTGAAATCAAAAGAAAATGGTTAAATCCGTCGACACAGCAATAAAAACAATATCTCCACACGTGACAGTAATTGACGTAATTTCAGTTAACAGTATGAAAATAGTGTTCTCTAAATTCTTCCAGTTGCTAAGGACATTTTGTTTTGTTATTATTAGTTACTTTGTTTAATAAATTCATTTCGTTTTGACTTGAAAAAGTCCACATCGGATGAAACGCATTGACAACTATTACAGTTTTCCTATTGTCTTTTACATTTTTAAACATATATATTGTCATCCGCAGACAGACTGTTTCACTGTATCACAACTCATCAGTGTGACTAGATGTCTGGTTGCCCCTAGCTAGGATCGAAACCCAATTGAATTGGCATCAGTTGGGGATTCTACCACTAAGCCGTTGGTGCATGGCAGGGATGAAGGTGAATTTAAGCGTATTTATGTTAGATAAACACATAGTAACTGAGAGAACTCAATTCGATTTACCGAAGAGTCATGCATTATTATCTGTAATAGTCACTGTTTACAAACCCATACTTCCTCCTCAGAGAGCTCAACTGAAATAAATTTTTCAGGAGCATATATATATATATATATTTTTTTTTTTTATAATAGATTATAATAGAAACATTTTACATTGACACATTAAAGCTTTCCTGTTTCAATACTATTACTGTACTTCGTCAGGCGGTGGTAGATAACTTGTGATAAAAAATGATAGGGAAATTTAAAAACAAATCGCTACATGTTTCAGAAGTTAAGTGGATGGGGGTAAGGTCAGAATTAAAAATATACTTTTGGGTATGTCTAGATTAACCAATTAAAAGTCAGATTTTTGCTAAAAAAGAAAAATAAGGTTAGCGGGTGGAGGTGGGTGGGTTATTTTTTCATGTCAAGACAAACTTATGTCAAGACATGTCATTGAACAATTGTATACAACATGGCAGCGACAAATATATTATATATGTAGCCAAGAGTATGCACTGATTTGTTGAAGTAGACATAAAGTTTTCAGAAACAAATATATATATATATATATATATATATATATATATATATATATATAAACCAAAAGACAAAAGGAAAACCTTTCTATACCAATGTGTTTTGTTCCTTGAGGGACCTTATCAAGGTAAATGTTGAGATATTATTTCGTAACTTGAAACATGGAGGAAAAATATTGTCTTCAAATTTTGAATTTGAGATTGCTCTAAAATATTCTAAAAACTTACTAAGGCAAAATAAACTATGGAAAATGCTAAGTGATATAATTTATAGCCTAATAAACAAATGTAAATGTTGTTGGTGTTGGATTTTTATTTTATTTTTTGAATTTAATTATTATTTATTTGTATGCATTTTATTTTATATTGTTTAATTATTTATGTATTATTTATTCATTTTAAATATTTAAAGGTCTTGAGTTAAGAGTTTTCTTTCAAGTTTTAAAATTGTTATGGTCATAGATGTTGGCTTTGGAAAAGAGCTGTTCTTTTAAGAAAAGATGTTTTGAAAAGTCCAGTGTGTTAGTTAATGTTTTGGCAAGAATAATTGCATATTCAAGAACTTTTCATCTAAATCTCAGTCATAACCATGACCAATGTTTCCATATAGACTCAGGTATATGCCTGGCTAAGGTTTGTATATAAACTCTTGGTCAAGGTTCGCATATTGACTTTGGTATATACCTGATCAATATCTGTATATAGACTCAGGCATAAACCTGCCAAATTTTTGTACATAGACTCAGGTATATACCTACCAATGTTTCCATATAGACTCAGGTATATGCCTGGTTATGGTTCGTATATAAACTCTTGGCCAAGGTTTTTACATATAGACGTTGGTATATACCTGACCAATATCAGCATATAGACTCATGCCTAAATCAGCCCAATGTTTACTAGACTCAGACATCAATCTGCCCAATGTTTGCAAGACTCAGACATAAATCTGCCCAATGTTTGCTAGACTCAGACATAAATCTGCCCAATGTTTGCAAGACTCAGACATAAATCTGCCCAATGTTTGCAAGACTCAGACATAAATCTGCCCAATGTTTGCTTGACTCAGACATAAATCTGCCCAATTTTTGTATATAAACTCAGGTATATACCTGACCAATATTTGCATATAAATTCAGGTATAAACCTGACTAAAGTCTGCATACAAACTCAGGTACATACCTGGCTAAGATTTGTGTATAGATTCCAGTATATATCTGTGCAATATTTGCATATAGAGTCAGGTATACACTTGACCAAGGTTTCTGTAGAAATTCAGGCATAAAACCAACCAAAAATTTCGTGCACACTTGGGCATACACCTGTACAATATTTGTGTATAGATTTGGGTATAAATCCGATCACTTGCATTTGATAAGAGATAACAAGGGTTGATATGTCGTTAAATTCATCATCTTAACCATCTATCACCTTATATCAAACATTATGCAGTGAAAATTTCATATCAAAATTTAGCTATCAATTACATTAAAGGCTCTTGAAGACCTTTCCTTATGCAATCATTTCGTTCAACTCGATAACAATAAAAGAGTAATGTGTAGTCATAAGTGTTAATTCCTCTCCTATTAGTCCAAGGACATTTCCTTGAGTCCTTTGGCCAAACATTTCCATTGCTGTTGAAACAAGCTTTTTATTAAAACAGTTAGCACTTTAGAAAGACAGCATCAACACAGAACAAACAATTAACTAGTCTAAAAATAAACAATCCTCGAAGAAGACATGTTGACGGTCAATAGAGGGGAACATAATTGATCAATTAATTGCAAGCTAATTAGTGCAATTAAAGTAACTGATAAAATTAGCAATGGCTAAAAATAAACTTCTATTTCAAGTAGTGAGAACCAAGGAGAAGGGTAATGCACATAATCTGACACTTGATATTTTAGAATGGCTGGTGTTATCTTGCAGAGATGAATCTCATGAAGGTAACGGGGTTGATATTTGGACTGGAGTTGATGTTTGGTAAATGTGGTTACAAATAAAAGTCTTTTTGCTACCATAGGATTTTTTATTTATTTAATCAATCTGAAAAGCAAGTGTTATTTTTTTTAAGAAATATAAATTATGAAATATGAAATATGAATTATGAAATATGAATTATGAAATATGAATTATGAGTTATGGAATATGAATTATGAAATATGAATTATGAGTTATTAAATATGAATTATGAAATATGAATGATGAGTTATGAAATATGAGTTATGAAATATGAATTATGAATTATGAAATATGAATTATGAATTCTGTGATGTTCTGTGCCAGGTGACCTGGATTATTTTTAATCAGCATTTTGCTATTGTCATTATGAACAACTGCAGACCTTCTGGAATGTTCTTAGTCTTCCAGATCAAAATTTCCATTTCTGAAGCCAGCAAGCCATTTACAAACAGTCCTCTAAGATATGGCACCATCTCCATCAATGCTACATATTTTTTCCATTATTTATACGGCACTTGTTCCTTTTTAGAAATAAACGAATATCAAATGATAAAAAATAATCTCATTTTCCTTTATCCTCACTTTTAATGTAAAAACATCTAAAATTCATGACGCACACATCAATGCATATACAAAGACGCAATGAAATGCAACTTTTCAGAATATATAGATATCTTATAAATTTCTATCATATGTGAAATGAGATCCTGTGTTGAAATGCCATCTATTGAAAAATGCTATGAACCTTTGTTCCAACTCAATATATTTCAATTAAAGTCTTCCATTCATCTCATCTGTCTTTAAATTCAAAAACTCATGATTTTTTCTTATGATGTGTCTTGTTTGACTTCAATTTTTGGTTAGTGAAATATAACTTATATTCTTCATAACAACACAAGAAGACATTTATAAATATACAGTGTAACCCGGATATAAGAGAGTTGTCGGGACCGGAGAAGAAGTATCTTATATCCGGGTTTCTCTTATATCCGGGTTTGGTCTATTTTATATACATTAACACAGGCTCTAATTTGGGACCAGATAAATTTTCTCTTACATCCGGGTTTCTCTTATATCCGGGTCTCTTATATCCGGGTTACACTGTATATACATATATAATCAGAAGGAAGTTTTTGTTTAGTCATTCACCCTAAGAAAGGTGGGAATGCCACTAGTATGCAAGAGGTCACAGAGAGTGAAAGTGAGAGAACAGACGGGGTAGAGCCGAAGTTTGAGGAAACCGATAAAAGATGAATCGGCATCGTCAACAGAAGATGACGGTTAATGCTGCATTTAAATTTTTGAAGTTTGTATTTATGAGAAAGTATATATTTTACGCATTTCATCCTAAGCAAGGCAGGAGTGCCACTAGCATGCAGGGGGTTACAGAGAGTGAAAGTAAGTGAAAAACTGGGTAGGTGGGGGATTGAGGAAAGGATAAAAGATGAATGGGATTCAAGATGACAGAAGATGGTGATTGATATTGCATTTAAATTTTTGTAGATTGTAGTTTTCAGGGAAGCAAGTAAACAAAAAGTGAGTTCCACTAGTGAGAAGTGTGAGAAAAGAACCTGCTGGAGTAGAAGTGGTGGTTACATTTAACTATTTCAACAGAGGGAAGCCACATCACATCTGTGAGAAAGTGACGGGAGTCGGTATGCCAAGTCAAGATTGATTTGTTTCTTGTAATGTGGTTGTTAGTAAACGTTTCTGGTGTTTGTATGTCTTGGTGAATGAATAAATTATTCGCAAGTGATAAGTCTATCATGAAAGGCAATATTAAACACGGGGAAGTGGTATCCGAGCAAGTTGATTTATATGTGATTATCATATCTAGAGCTGCTCAATTCCATGCGTTCTCCCTGCAAGGGGCTGTGGAAAAAGAGGAAGTCTCTTGAAGGGACATGACACATAGAAGAAGAAGAAGAAGAAGAAGAAGAAGAAGAAGAAGAAGAAGAAGAAGAAGAAGAAGTTTGATCTGTCACAAGTATAAAATAGTTGGACACTTGTAATGATCGAACATCCTATCTTATTTGCTAGACCAGATTGCTAACCATTTTGCTACAGGAAATGATTGTGAAACAAGTATTTTCTTTTTTCTTTTCCTTTTTCCTTTTACTTTTTCTTTTTTCTTTCACTTTTCCTTTTTTCCCTTTTCTTTCTCCTTTTATTTTCCTTTTCTTTTCTTTTTCCTTTTCTTTTCCTTTTCCATTTCTTTTTCCTTTTCTTTTTAATTTATTCTTCTGTTTCATTCTTTCTCTTTTTATAATTGCATTTTTCTTTCTTCTTTCTTTCTTTCTTGTCATTTTTTTGTTATTTTCTTTTTCCATCTTTTATTTTTCCTCTCTTCACATTTTTCCTCTCTTCACATTTTTCTTTCTTTCTTTCTTTCTTTCTTTCTTTCTTTCTTTCTTTCTTTCTCCGTTGCCATTTTCTCTTTCCATTTTTCCTTTTTCATCACTTTCTTTCTTTCTTTCTTTCTTTCTTTCTTTCTCCATTGCCATTTTCTCTTTCTATTTTTCCTTTTTCATCCCTTTCTTTCTTTCTTTCTTTCTTTCTTTCTTTCTTTCTTTCTTTCTTTCTCCATTGCCATTTTCTCTTTCCATTTTTCCTTTTTCTTTCTTTCTTTCCTTCTTTCCTTCTTTCTTTCTTTCTTTCTTTTCTGTATTCTAATAGTCCTCATGTAATTCTTGAAACTAGATTTCTACCAAATGTTTTCATTTCAGGTCACATCCAGACCAAGTCTCTCTTGCAAATGGCTCACCTCTCCAGCTTCCACAGCCGCTCACTTGATGACCTCTCCTCACAACCCTTACCCTACAGGCTTGTTCACACAATGCTGCAAACCAACCTTCGAGGATATACCTTTCTCCGTGTCATCAATAACCAGGACTCAGCTGCAGGTGAGTTAATGACTTAAAAACATGTAGCATATTTTTAATTGCCGTCAAGGCTTACATATCTGAAGCAGCTATATTAAGCATGTGCCTGTGATTGTATTTATATGAGTTTAGTTAACAGACTGTGAGAGAAAGTGAAAGAGAGAGGGAGAGAGAGAAAAAGAGAGTCAATGAGAGAGAGAGAGAGAGAGGAAGAAAGAGAGACAGGGAGAAGGAGTATGAAAAAGATAGAGAGGATGAGAGAGAAAGGGAGAGTCAATGAGAAAGAGGAGAAAAAGAAACAGGGAGAGGGAGTATGAAAAAGAGAGAGAGAGTGAGAGAGAGGAGTGGATGAAGAATAGTGACTAATACTAAGTGATTAGTACTAAAAAGATAATAAAAAACATAATGCACTCAGTACTAAATTCTACTAACATAGTAAACCCAGTACTAAGATGTGCTAAGGAATGAAATGATGTACTGATGTACCAAACTCTGTACTAAAATATATGAAGATATCAAACCCAGTACTAAAATGTACTAAGAAACCAAGCCTTTTACAAAAATGTACAATATGCCTAATCCAGTACTAAGATACCAAACTCAGTAATAAAATGTACAACAATACCAAACTTAGTATTAAGGTGTACTAAGAGTGTTAAAATGTACAATGATACCAAACCCAGTACTAAGATGTACTAAGATACCAATCTGTGTACTAAAATGCACAATGATATCAAAACTGTACTAAAAAGATACCATTCCAAATCCTAGAAATAAGCTTTACCAAAATATCAAAATCAGTGCTAAAATGCATGACAATGTCAAACCCAGTACTAAGATACCAAACCCTGTACTAAAAGGTAATATGACACCAAAACTAAGATGTAGTAATATACCAATACTAGTACTAAAATGTACTAAGATATCAAACCCAGTACTAAAATGTACTAAGACACCAAACGCATTACTAAGATGTACTAAGATATCAAAGCCAGTACTAAAATTTACTAAGATACCAAACCCAGAACTAAAATGAAATTAGAAAAAGAAATTAGGAATGAAATTCCATTACTTCTGATCTTAATCAATAATTTATAATTCTTAAGATCAACAAAAGCTGAGTATAAAAGTTGAGTTTAATATATAAATCTTCTGGCTTTTTATCTTAACTTGTTATATATTGAACTAAAAAATTCAAACTGGTCAGTTGAACATAAGCTTAATTTGAACTTAGCCAGTCAATTTTGTTTTTCACACATGGAAATGTCAAAACTGCATCTAAATATCAGTCTATTAAATGTGTCTTGGCATTTTATTAATGTAGTAAATTTTATTTCATTTTTTTCTCATCTTTTAGAAAATAAATTTGCTCATCAGCCTTATGGTGAACTAAAGGTCTTTGATCCTGGCTCAAACAATCAGATGACTGGTTCCCAAGAAATCTTTTACAATCAGCTTGATCGATATCAGCAGGAACAGGTCCTTACTGATTATCTGCTTCAAAGCACAGTGCATCATGCATTTAAAGTGCAGCAACTGCAGGTTAGTAGATCAATTCTTGCACTTTAAGATTGATTATAAATAACAAAGTAACATGTAACTTTTTTTAAAGCCTAATGTTAAAGGTTCTATTTTCCTTCGTTATTGTGGATCAAATTCCAAAATCTAACACTGTGTTCTTCTTCTTCTTCTTCTTCTTCTTCTTCTTCTTCTTCTTCTTCTTCTTCTTCTTCTTCTTCTTCTTCTTCTTCAACCTTTCTCCCTCCTTTGTCTTCATGAATGATTGACTGTTAATACTGACTAGTGAGTTTGATCCACACTAGGTGCCTTATGCTTATTGCCTTGTGCCAAACTTAAATGATAACATTATGTGACTCATTAATAAAGACCATATCTATACGACAAAATTTAAATGAGGCAGGATGGTTTTCGGTAAAATAAATGATGTGTGTTCAAATATTGTCAGAAAATTATTCATTCGAATTAATATTATTCTAATATCAGCCCTATAGTTTAAACAGGACCTGGTTATTGTGCCTGTCCTTTCAGGACATTGACGATCATGGCTCTCCACAATTTCCTGTCCCTTGTAGCTCTTAATAACTTTTGTCTTTTTGCCATCTCTCCCAAAAACCTGCTCTGTCATCCATCCATTTGAGCTTCCCAGGTAGGTTGTGCATCGATTTCAACTGGCCCTATTACCTTCAATCTGTCCTGTGAGTATCAAATTTTCCAAACCCTCTTTCCTCATTATCTGCCCCAGAAATTTCAACTGATTCTTCCTGATGTTAAGCATGTGTCCTTTTTGTTGCCATTGTCTCCAGAACTTTGTTGTTGCTCACATGTTCAGTTCATGGTAATCTCAGCATCCTTCTGTAGAACTACATTTCTGTTGTTTCAAGTCTCTTCTTCATTTGTGAGGAGATTGTCTAGCATTCACTGCCATATAGGAAAACTGATACTACCAATTTTTAAATGGAAAAGAAATTTAGATTATTTCAATCAAAGATATCAAAATCAATCATCATAGAAAATGTCATAAAAAATGATCTATTAGTTTCAATCCATAAAATCTTCTAATCAATATGGATGTGTGAAGTTCATGTACATTCAGTTGTAGATTTAAAACTCCTTACTGATGTTTTGGTATGTATATAGATGTAATATATGTATGTATATAGACGTAATATTTGAATGTATATAGATGTTATATATGTATGTATATAGATGTAATATATGTATGTATATAGACGTAATATATGTATGTATATAGATGTAATATATGTATGTATATAGACGTAATATATGTATGCATATAGATGTAATATATGTATGTAGATGTAATATATGTATGCATGTAGATTTAATATATGTATGTATATAGACGTAATATTTGAATGTATATAGATGTAACATATGTATGTATATAGATGTTATATATGTATGTATATAGATGTAATATATGTATGTATATAGATGTAATATATGTATGTATATAGACGTAATATATGTATGTACATAGATGTAATATATGTATGTATATAGATGTAATATATGTATGTAGATGTAATATATGTATGCATGTAGATGTAATATATGTATGTATATAGACGTAATATTTGAATGTATATAGATGTAACATATGTATGTATATAGATGTTATATATGTATGTATATAGATGTAATATATGTATGTATATAGATGTAATATATGTATGTATATAGACATAATATATGTATGTATATAGATGTAATATATGTATGTATATAGATGTAATATATGTATGTATGTAGATGTAATATATGTATGTATATAGACGTAATATTTGAATGTATAAAGATGTAACATATGTATGTATATAGATGTAATATATGTATGTATATAGACGTAATATATGTATGTACATAGATGTAATATATGTATGTATATAGATGTAATATATGTATGTAGATGTAATATATGTATGCATGTAGATGTAATATATGTATGTATATAGACGTAATATTTGAATGTATATAGATGTAACATATGTATGTATATAGATGTTATATATGTATGTATATAGATGTAATATATGTATGTATATAGATGTAATATATGTATGTATATAGACATAATATATGTATGTATATAGATGTAATATATGTATGTATATAGATGTAATATATGTATGTATGTAGATGTAATATATGTATGTATATAGACGTAATATTTGAATGTATATAGATGTAACATATGTATGTATATAGATGTAATATATGTATGTATATAGATGTAATATATGTATGTATATAAACGTAATATATGTATGTATATAGATGTAATATATATGTATGTAGATGTAATATATGTATGCATGTCGATGTAATATATGTATGTATATAGATGTAATATATGTATGTATATAGGTGTAATACAGGGTGTCCATAAAGTTTGTGCGCACTTTAAAAAATTTATAATTTTATTTGTATTTGCGATAGAAATAATCTGGGAAAAAATTTTATAAAGTTTAATGTACCTAGTTTTAAGTATAGCTAAAATAACTAATGTGATCTTAGGCATTACTGTTGGCAAATGTTTTCCGTGAACTGCAAAATCGTATTACCCTTTGTATTTCTAATGATGGAGGACATGTGGAAACTTAAATAAAATTTCAATAAAACCTTAAAATATATAGATTTACTTCTTTCTAATCCTTTTTACAAATTATTTCTATCGCAAATACAAATAAAGTTATAAATTTTTTAAAGTGCACACAAACTTTATGGACACCCTGTATATGTATGTATATATATGTAATATATGTATGTATATAGATGTAATATATGTATGTATATAGATGTAATATATGTATGTATATAAATGTAGTATATGTATGTATATAGATGTAATATATATGTATATAGATGTAATATATATGTATATAGATGTAATATATGTATGTATATAGATGTAATATATGTATGTATATAAATGTAGTATATGTATGTATGTAGATGTAATATATATGTATATAGATGTAATATATATGTATATAGATGTAATATATGTATGTATATAGATTAATATATGTATGTATATAGATGTAATATATATGTATATAGATGTAATATATGCATGCATATAGATGTGTCCAGATAAATGAATATTTAACATTTACATATTGACCACTAAAATATTTTTTAAATGCCCAGACCTTGAAATTTAACATCAATTTATATTGAAAAAGTTTATTTCCCAATTTTCATTGTTTTCTACTTTCTGATTGGGTACAAACTTTTGCAATGATCTAGTAATTTATGACATGTTTATTTAAGATGTGGGTGATCATGGCTCTCCATACATTCCTTTTTTCATTATACGTGAATTGTCATGACTTCTTGGGAAAGATTGTGGAGTGATTTCCTGTTAAGTTTTTCACAATTTGGATTTCAAAGTTTTCCTTCTCTTAGTCTGGTTGTCAGCCAAGGCTATATATTCCAGTCTATCATGCTATTTAATCTATAGCTAAGTAAAAAAGAGATTTATTTAGCCCTTTCCTAAGAGTGTTTGTACTAATATATATGCTGGTAGGAAAAAGACAATGAAATCAGTGAAATCAATGACTGCCTTGCAGAAGTTGACTACCTCTGAATTTCAAATTTTCATCTTCTATGTTCTGTGCCCTTTCAGAAACATGGGCGATCATGTCTCTCCATAATTTCCTGTCTTGCTATCTCTCCTAATCCCTGGTCTGCTAAGCATTTACATATGATCATTAGATAGGTTATATGTTGATTTTCTTTGTACCTTTTACTTTCAAAATGTCTTGTGAGTGTCAAATTTTCTAAGCCTTCTTTCTCCTTCTAGACAGGCACAATTGCAGTGGGAGAAAAATCCACTTAGGATATATTTATTCTGATCACCTCTTTTATATGCACACACTTTAAATTAACAGGTACAACAATTAACAGGTGCAACAATAAAAAAACAAAAAAAAAAAAAACATCTCAGCCCGCTTATTTTGAAATTGAAAAGTAAGCTATTTACCAAGTAGTTAAAATAAAACAGTTGTTATTAAAAGATTCTTGTTCATCACATTTAAAGATATATGTCTCATGTGGTGTCTTTGATGATAACTGTTCCAGTGACACTGCTATATATCTAGAAATTCTTGATAAAAGCCAAAGAAGAGTCTGTAACATTATCAGTCCTGACATGGCATCTTGCCTTCAGTCACTTTCCCACTGTCATGACTTCCCTGTGTCTTTTCTATAAATATTTTCATGACAATTGTTCTAATGAACTTTTCTCATTGTACATATGGGAATCAGTTAGGACTATATAGAGACCTGAGGTATTATGGTGATTGTAGAAAGAATGTTAAGTAAGAATGTGTTGTTTTGGTGTAAGGAATACTGTGGTATGTTTGGGTCAGTAATTGTTGCTAGCTAATTTTACAATAAGACAAATTGAAGACTAGCCTTCCCCTATATCACCTTTTGGCCTTGTGCCACATTTTCGTTTTATTCAAAATAAATATTTCTTTTCTCCTTGGTACCTTGGCTGCATAAATTTAAGCATAGTACTAGGCCTTAGCAGTTTACTGTTAAAATAGCTATGTATAACTGTAAATTCTTTTCTAATAGTTGCTTTTCTTGCACTTCTCACTTGTGGAACTCTCTTCTGGTATATTGATTCCCTTTCAACTACAATCTTTGAAAGTTTAAATGCAGCATCATTTGCTATCATTTGTTTTCCTGAAACCTGCATTATTTATATTATTCGGACTGTTTTCCTCATATTCATTGCCATATTCACAACATTTCGGCCGTTATACACTCTGGCCTTCTTCAGGTGATTGGAATTTCAAACTGAACCCATTATTCTGTCCACCAGGGTAGATTGTTCTAGTTCCATGTGCCATGCCTCTTCCGGATGTCTCAGTTATTTCCGTTTACCTCAATTCTCCAAGCTTTGGTTCACCACTGCTTGAAGACACATGACCCAGTGGGTAAAGATGTTGGTTAAATCCAGTGACTAGATGCAAAGAGTTGTGAGTTCAATACCAGGCCACAGCAGTGGTGAACCAAAACTTGGAGATAATAGTTCAAATAATGCAAGTAATCATAATACCTCATCTCAGGGATATAGACAGATATGGGAATCTGTTCTTTTATTGTGCTTTCTCCTCACTAATATTTTCTTATTTTCTTTCACTCTCTGTAACCCCCTCATGTCTTAGGGGCATTATTGCCTTGACTGGGTTGAAATTATTAAAATAATAAAAACAAAAAAAGCACTTATAAATGCCTGCCATGTTGCTTTTTTTTGTTTTTTATTATTTTTTTATTATTATTTTAGTATTTCATGAAGAACTCCAAATCTTATAATATCTAAGAAGTGTAATATAATATGGATGTGCATAGTGATGTAATGGATAGTGGCTCAGAATGAGAAATCAGAGGGCAGGGTTCGAATTCCAGTTGGGTTCATTATTTTCACTTATGCACAAATACTCTTGGGAAAGGTATGAATCTATTTCTTCTCCCATGGGCTGAATAGCAGGCCACTCTGTTTCCTATAGCCTTGGTTGGCAACCAGTCTACTGCAGAAAGAAATGACAATCTACTCTGGGAAAATCACCATGAATCAAAAGAGACATGATTGTTCAAACTTGTGACATATATAGCAGTTAACTGACTGACTGAATATAATACAAATCAGGGGGAATAATTTACCATGCTCAAGTCAGTTATAAGTCAAGTTCACCTGAGTTAACTCCCTTGGATTTTATTTGAAAATTATTTGAAAATTTAATGACCGAAGCAACTTTAATGTCTGAGTGAAATAGTTTAAGAGATTAAGGTAGAACAGTCATTTGTTTGCGTTTCTGAGATAAATTTGTATAATGTGCATATCAAATAAATTGTTTTGAAATAATTACACCTAGAAATTAAACCTTTGACAATTTCAGTTGATCAAAAGGTGAATATAACATCATGAGAGAGAGAGAGAGAGAGAGAGAGAGAGAGAGAGAGAGAGAGAGAGAGAGAGAGAGAGAGAGAGGTGAGGGTGGGTGGGTGAGGGATACCAGCAGTGGAAAATTAAAATTCTTTGATGTTTGATTTTATGAAACGACATCAAAGAAACCTGGTACCTTAAATGTGAAAACCCCCTGCAGAAATTTTGATTGAAGTGGCAGGTGTTGTCTGGTAGGGCATTCCCAGAAGAAAGTGCTAAGTATTTTTGAGGGAGATCAGCTGAAGAATTCACTAGAGAAAGAAAGAAAGTAAGAAAGAAAGAAGGAAAGAAAGAAAGGAGGAAAGAAAGAAAGAAGGGAGAAAGAAGGGAAGGAAGTAAAAAGAAAGAAAAAAGAACAACAGAAGGAAGAATAAAAAGGAAGGAAGTAAAAAAGAAAAAAACAGGAAATGGAAGGTAAGAAGGAAAACAAGAGAAACAGATAACAGAGGGAAGGTAAAAGGAAAGAAAGAGGAACAGAAAGAAAAAAGGAAGAGAAAGAAAGAAAAAAAGAAAGAAGATGTCAAAAGAGAAAAAATTAAAAATAAAGAGTAAAAATGAAAAATAAAGAAAAGAAAAACAAAATCAGTAATTCTGAAATCTAACTAAAATAGTTATGTGTTTCATATTAGTGTTTATTTCCAGATAAAAGCACAGATTTCAAATGCTGATTTTCAAGGTACTTCTCACTTATAAAACTAGTGTAAAACATAATCTGTTTATAAAACTAGTGTAAAACGTAATCTGTTTATAGTCATAAACATATAATTATTTATTTGAAAATTATAACATAAATATGTTACAAAATCACTACAAAAATAGCCATTTTGTTTCAACACTTTTGGTGCCTTATCAAGTGATGGTGTTGAATGTATAATGAAGGGTTTTATTCTACATTCAACACCATCACTTGATAAGGCGCCAAAAGTGTTGAAACAAAATGGCTATTTTCGTAGTGATTTTATAACATATTTATGTTATAATTTTCAAATAAATAATTATATTTGCTCTACTCTGTATTGAGCACTCTTGTAAGAAGAGTATTTGTTGGTTATTGGAATCTATTCTGTATACACCAATCCTATACTTGTATATATATATATATATATATATATATATATATATATATTAATGAATATATATAATATCCTTTGTCGATAGCATGATATGCAATCTTCAGGTGCAGAATACTCACTCAGGTATTCTGCACCTGAAGATTGCATATCCGCATGAAACTCTGAGTTATGCTATCGATGAAGGATATGTATATTCATTAATATATACTTAATAGATCTGTTATATCGCATTGAGCACTGTCTTTATAACACCTGAGAAAAAATATATATGAATGTCAAGTATATGTGTATATATGTAAGTTTTATCATACCCATATCTATCTAACTATCTATCTCTTTATTTCTTTCTCTTTCTCTCTCTCTCTCTCTCTCTCTCTCTCTCTCTCTCTCTCTCTATATATATATATATATATATATATATATATATATATATATATATATATATGGGCATGTGGTTGAATGTTTGCTTTCCAACCATGAGACCTGAGACCTGAGTTCAAATCTCATCATAGTTGATTTGTCAGGAAGGTAACTTCTTGATGTTATCAGTTTGTAGAGACAATCCCATATTGTACATTTAGAAAGTGTTTGAAAACCATACCATAGGTTGACCAAAGCATTGTGAGTGAAATTGGATAGATAAAAATGCTCAGAAGCTGTTAGTGGTTGAGCTAGCACAATGTTTCAAGTCATTGTGGCTGAGGGTTTGAGCATCCTATCATTGTTCACACCACTGATCATGACAGATTATGTGCTCTAACCTAGAAACTGTAACTAAGGTCTGATCAGTATAGTTACAGTAGAAACACCAGTTTGGCTTTGGGTGTTAAACAAATACCAAATGTGTCTGAGTAACAGGGATTGGCTACATTGTCCAAGCACATAGGTGTGCTCAGAAAATGAGACCATTCAGCCATTATTTCATTACTTTAAATGTTAATTTTAGTGGATACTATTTATTTTAAACAGTATCTTATTTTGTCAAGTGGTCATCTAATCAAAAATGTGTATCCATTGAAAATAATGTTTAACATCATAAAGATTTCTTGGATTAAAATAAAAATATATATATATATATATATATATATATATATAAATAAATAAATAAAAAGAATGAACAGTAAGATATATAATCCGGTGTTCTTACTGATATTTTTAATTTTTAATTTTACAAAACAGTGCTCAATGTAAATTTACAGAGTATAAATATTATAAATTAACTGATTTAAAATATATTTTTTTTCGCTACACAGTAATAACCATGTTTCAAAAATGGAAGCTAAAAACTTCAAATTTAATTTTGTAATTAAATTAAAAGCATTAGTTCCATTTCATCTTCAAGCAAATATTGGAATAACTTATTTTTAAATTTACTGAGTTTTAAACACACATAAATTCATAATTCCCCGTTTCCAAGGATACAGAGAAATCCAATCATTCGGACAAGGTGTGGTAGCATGTTCATTTTTATTAACTATTATTGTATCAATTATGAGTTACGTTCAAAAAAGAAGTGAAGTTTAGGGAGGGTAGGGGTGTATTTTTTAACGAATTCTGACATCCATTATATGCATGTCGTCTGGGTTTTTTTTAATGATTAATGGCAAAAAGTCTTTCAGCATTATTACCTACTTGTATATTTAAAGATTAATTTATTTATATTTTTTTTTTATGGGATGTTTAGGCTAAAATATGTTTTATTTAACTACAATTTTAAAATATTTTCACTCTCAATTACTAATAGACTACATTTCTTTTTAAAACTAGTAAGTGTAATAGAATTACTGTATATAAAATTATTTTTTCATATCAAATATAAGTATGTATATTACCAGCTTGCATTTTTTAATTTTATTTTTTAAAATTATTTAAGGAAAATTTTTGACAATGATCGCAAATATATATATATCCATACAATATGCAATTTTACATGTTTTCAGTGTAATATCCTAAAATAAATAATATTGCTCTACTCTGTATTGAGCCCTCTTTTAAATTAAATGTTATGAATATTGGAATTGTACTGTATTTGTTCTCATCATACCTGAATATATATATATATATATATATTTTTTTTGTTTCAAAACATGGTCAAGATATTATGTCTATTTGGAATATACTTGTCGACAACACTAATATAATAGCATCATCCACTTGCAAAAAAAGGCTACTAATAAAAACAAACAAACCAACACTTAATATATATATATATAATTGTGTATTTGGGCAGTAATCCCTCTTTTATACAAGTTTGATTAAAATGACTGACAAGGTACTGTGGTTAAGCTTTTTTATTTAATTTTTCTTTTTGTTCTTATAATTTTCTTGGACATAAATTATGTAGAAATTGTTGTTTCGGCTATACTTTTAGCCATTATCAGGGATGAAATTTATTTTAATTTTAACTGAATGCATGGCTTGTTTTATGGATGTCTCTAGAGTTATAGGAATGTTTTATTTTCCAAACAAGGTCAGCACATTGTGGCAGTGTTCATAGTTGATATTATTGAATGTTGGCTTTTTTCTTTTTATTAATAATGCTTCCATTATTTTTAGCCTTTTTTTTACATGTGGATAAGGCTATTATATTTATATTATCAATGAGTATGTTATGGATAGACTTTGGTAGGTCTCCATGTGTGTTTAAATGAGACCTAACTGAGCAATAGTCAAAGAGTTGTAAAGCGAGTCTTCTTGTTAGGCATGTTATAATGTCACGTCAGGTATAATATAATTATTTATGAATTTGGTTTGATTAGGAACACAGTTCCTTAAGTGACATATATATATAAAGTTATGGACAGAATTATTCCCCTCCCACTTCCATAATTATAAATACACTAAATTTTCATGGAAATTTGATATGCATTTTTTCACAAATGATGAAATAATGGATTTGGAAGAATGTACAGTGATGCCTACAACAAAATTTTTATTTTAATGTCAAACAATAATACAAAAACACCAAAAAACATTTAACATAGGATAAAATTATTGCCCTCTCACGTCAATAATCAATTGTGTAATCTTTATTCTTGTTTAATGCCTTTAATCATTTTTGATAGTTTCTTACAAGATCGCTACACACACTGATAGATATTTTGCTCATCCTTCATTGGCAATAGCTTCTAGTTCCTCCAAATTTCAAGAACTTTTTTCTCTTAATTTTGTTCAAATATGCCCATAAATTTTCAGTGGGGTTTAGGTCAGGACTTTGTGTGGGGTATACTAATACTTTAATTTTGATGTCATTTAAGTATTTTGTAATAATTTGCGTCATGTGTTTTGGGTCATTGTCATGTTAGAATGTCCAGTGATGCCCCAAAGACAGCTTTCGTGCACTTTGTTTTATATTATTTTTTAAGAATAGCCAAATACTGGTCTTTATCCATGATTCCCTGTCCTCTCATTACTCCTCCTGGTCCAGAAACAACAAAACATCCCCAGGGCAGAATGCTCCCACCACCATACTTAATTTTAGGGAGGGCATTTTTTTGGTTTGTGAGCTTCATTCACTTTCCTTCATACATCATGGGAATTCATGTGAGCAAATAATTCTAGTTTGTTTTTCATCTGACCCTAAAACAGAATTCCAATATTTACTTCTATATTCTAGATGGCTTCAAGCATAAAAGCTAATCTGCATTTTTGGTGTTTAACCTTAAACAAAAGAGTTTTCCTTGGCTGACAATCTTGATGTCCTGCTCGAAAAATGCATCTAGTGACTGTCTTTGTTGAGACATTCCACCCTGATGTATTTACATCATTGACAATATCCTTTGTTGTTCAGTAAAGGATTCTTCAAGACATCTCAAACAATTTTCATTTCCATTCTCTCAGAGATTAAGTCTTCTTATAATTCTTGATAATGCTATGAATTGTCAATCTAAGAACATTTAAATGATTTGAAAGTGTTGTATATCCATTACATTGTTTGTATGCATCAACCATTTTCATTCAAAGCTTCTCGTCAAGTTCAGCCATCTTTTCCATGGTTGCAGAATGAACAAGTTATTGCAGTAAATAGCACTCACATATTGTCTTCTTCAAGAGCTTTTAGAATCTTATAGAATCAGGTCAATACTATTTCATATTCAAAGGGTGTTTGTATTAAATGTCAAATTTTAAAAAATTGCATTTGTCATAGAGTAATATTATTTTATAATTCTCATAAGAGGGGGTAATTTTGGACTGCACCAATTTTTAGAAAAATCTCTAACTATGAACATAATAGATTGAAACTTTGAAAAATTTCACTAATTATTCAAAACTAAATACAGAATCCACTATTTATGGTAAATTCAGTAAGTACTTGCAAATATTCTCATTTCCTTAGAAAATTTGAAAATATTCAGTGGGGGGGGGCATTTATTCTGTTCATAATTGTATATGCAAGTTGAGACTAGTCAAACGACAGTAATAAGACAAAAAGTCAACACAAAACGGTGCAAAAGGGATACAGACAAGTGAGTGTAGCGTTCTGACTTCAAGAAAAGAAGGGAAAAGTATGGTGGATGAGATCGAGAATTGTCCATTTTTATTGGTTATTTTATTGATAGAGCTAACATATTTATTTGGATTGATGTGAGTTTGTGACCCTGGGTTTCATGCTATATGTGATCGTTAGTCAAACAAGTTTGCCTGATGATCACAAATAGCATGAAACCCAGGCTCACAAACTCACATCAATCCTACTATATATATATATATATATATATATATATATATATATATATATATAATGACTTTAAATCATATTTATTATCATTAACTATGGCTTCTTTGAGACATCTGTAACAATTTTCTTTTGCATTTTCTGCCAGTCCTTAATTTATTCTCAACACAATGAGTCTCGGTGTACTTCTTTCTTGATAATGCTATGAATTGTCAATCTAGGAACATTTAAACTCTTGGAAAGTGTTGTATATCCATCACTTTGTTTGTACACATCAGTTATCTTCATTCTGAGCTTCTTGCCAAGTCCAGCTATCTTCGCCATGGTTTCAGAATGAATGAGTTATTGCGGGACATGGCACTCACATATTGTCTTCTTCATTAGCTTTTAGAATGTTATAGAATCAGTTCAATACTATTTCATTTTCAAACGGTGTTCGTATTAAATGTCAAATTTAAAAAAATCAATTACAATTGCCATAGAGCAATATTATTTCATAATTCCTATGGGGGGGGATAATTTTGAACTGCACCAATTTTTAGAAAAATCTATATCTATGAATATAAGAGACCATTGCATTTAGCTAATTCAACAGTAAAACAGTGAGACCTAGCTGCCAATCTAGTAGCATACTTAAAGTCATATAGTCAAGACACTAGGGAAAGGGCTCATCAGATCAGTTGCCAAGAAAGTAATTGTAGAAAAGACAAAGGGAAGCCACATCATGTGGGTAAGAAAGTGAGTGAAGTCAAGATGCCATGTCAGGATTTGATTACATTACAGACCTTTCTTTGAATTTTATCAAGAATCTCTAGATGTACAGCAGGAGCACCAGACCAGATAGGGCAGATAATGCTATGAATTGTCAATGTAGGAATATTTAAACGCTTGGAATGTGTTGTATATCCATCACCTTGTTTGTACGCATCAACTATCTTCATTCAGAGCTTAGTTCAGCTGCCTTTGTCATGGTTGCAGAATGAATGAGTTATCACGGTGTGTGGCATTCACATATTGCACATTAGCTTTTAGAATGTTATAGAATCAGGTCAATAATATTTAATTTTCAAATTGAATAGAAATTATGAAATAATATTTTGCTCTAAGGCAATTGTAATGTTTTTTTAAATTTTACGTTTAATACAAACAATTAAACGTAAAATTTAAAAAAAACATTACAATTGCCTTAGAGCAAAATATTATTTCATAATTTCTATTTAATTTTGGACTGCACTAATTTTTAGAAAAAGCTATAACTATGAATATAATAGATTGAATCTTTGAAAAATTTCATGAATTATTCAAAACTACAGAACCAACTATTTATGGTAAATTCAGTAAGTACTTGCTAATATTTGCATTTCCTTAGAAGATATGCAAATATTCAATGGGGTGGAAATAATTCTATCCATAACTGTATATATGAACACATTTTGTATTAGCCATTATACTATCTGCTTGGTTCATACTGACTATTTTTTAAAACTTATGCTATGAAGTGAGTTGTTCCCTTCATGTACAGTGTGCCTCCTTATACATACTTCAATTTCCCTGAGTCGCTTACTGCACATTAGTCATTGTTTTGTTGAGTTCCATTTCTTTATGATTCCACTTGTTAAGGTGTTAGTGTATAATGGGTTTACTAATGCCTATAATGGATCATGGAGAGTAGAGAATTTTTTTTTGTTTTAGTCATTTCACCCTCTGCAAGGCAACAAAGCCACTATCACACAGAGGGGTTACTGAGTGTAAAAAAATAAAGAAAAAGAAAAATACTATTAAGGAGAGAAGACAATAAAAGAACAGGAATTAAGAACACAAAAGATAATGACTAGCATTGCATTTAAATTTTTGAAGATCAAAGGCAATAAAGCCACTAGGATGCAAGAGGTTACTGAGTGTTAGAGAATATGAGAAAAACTACTATTAAGGAGAGAAGACAATAAAAGAATAAGAAGACAGAAGACAGAAGATAACGATTGACATTGCATTTAAATTTTTGAAGATCAAAGGCAATAAAGCCACTAGGATGCAAGAGGTTACTGAGTGTTAGAGAATATGGGGAAAACTAATATTAAGGAGAGAGGACAATAAAAGAATAAGAATTAAGAAGATAGAAGATAACAATTGACATTGCATTTAAATTTTTGAAGATCAAAGGCAATAAAGCCACTAGGATGCAAGAGGTTACTGAGTGTTAGAGAATATGAGAAAAACTACTATTAAGAAGAGAGGACAATAAAAGAATAAGAATTAAGAAGATAGAAGATAACAATTGCCATTGCATTTAAATTTTTGAAGATCAAAGGCAATAAAGCCACTAGGATGCAAGAGGTTACTGAGTGTTAGAGAATATGAGAAAAACTACTATTAAGGAGAGAGGACAATAAAAGAATGAGAATTAAGAAGACAGAAGATAACAATTGATATTGCATTTAAATTTTTGAAGATCAAACTTGACTTGGAAACAAGAAGCTGGAAGAGAGTTCCACAATTGAGGAGTGTGAGAAAAGAAATTGTTAGCATAGAACTTACTGTTGTATTTAGCCATTTCAACTGTAAAATGATGAGACTTTTCCACCAATCTAATACTGCATTTAAATTCATAAAGTCTAGGTACCAAAGAGGAAATTTCATCAAAATAATTACTATAAAAGTATTTATAGAAAAAGGTACAGGAAAGCTACATTTCAATAGTGGGAAAATGACTGAAGCTGAAATGCCAGGTCAGGACCAATAAAACTGCAAATTGTTTAGTATTTTTTATCTGGACTTTCTAAATGCATAACAGAAGCACCAAAACCGATGTGGCAGCAACAAATAAATATTTATAAATATGTAAGATAAATTCTGATAAGAATTTTTCAACAGTGTTATTATATTTGTAGCTGCAATTACAAAGTCTCTACTACAATGAACATTAAGAAAGTGGCAACGAGTATTCGTTGACATTACGAAAGTGGCAACGGGTGTTCATTGTTTCTAATTTTCATCAACAACCTTGCTGATGTCATCAGTTCTCAACTCGGTATCCATGTTGATGATAAAACTATTTACTTGTGTCTAAATTGTAAGTCTGATTGGTTTGATAAGACGCCATATTGGCAGCTGATCTCACAAATGGCCTACAATCTGTTGTTAACTTGAGCAAAGAAGCAACTCTCTTTTAATCATCTTAGCTCCAGGAGACTGACTTCTCAGGCAAACATTTTCTGCTAACATGAAGTGGAAAAATTAGATTGCATCAGTTGCTAGTTCTGCTGCTAGGAAAGTTGTTATCATAGACGATTTTGCAACAATGCTGGTATAACCACTCTCTCTCTCTGCATACATAAGTACATCATTACATAATGAAAATGCATTATTTCCAATAATGTTTTTTTCTTTAGATCTTAATTTCGCCTTCATTTTTATTATAAAGTCGTCTTTTACCGGCTTAATTTTTATTTCCTCCAATGTTATGAGCAGTTCTTGTATAGTATTGTATAATACATTATTAATGGTCAGTTAGGTTATCCTATATATATATATATATATATATATATATATATATATATATATATGTATATATACCTGGTACCTAAAAAATTCTTTTTTACAGGTTTTCAGCTATTTCAGACGTTTCACCATCTTGTAAGAATTACTGAAAAACCCTTTGAGTTATTCAACTAGAAAGAGAACAAGTTAAAATCATTTTGTGTCAGCCCCATTATATCTTCCCAACTGAGCAATGGTGGGAGGAAAAAATTATTCAGGCCTTCAGTAATGGTACCAACATTCATAATCTGGCTTCCATCTTCAAAGGCCATTCAAGAACCATCAAGAGAATGGTGATTCAGTTTAAAAAGAGGGAGCACTAGAGAAGAAAACTGGATCAGGAGGTCACAACAGGAAGAGGGATCATCATTTCAACTTAGAGCTAAATATATTCTTATTGTTCAAATTAGAGTCCAATAGTGTTATAAATTGTATTAAGTATGGGAAGCCGTTGGTATAAACCAATGGCTTCTGTTATCAGTTATAGGCATTTAAGAATATTTGTGGAGATTTATTTTGTTCAGGTTAGGTTTCAACTGTTTTATGTATATAGCTTCAAGAATTTTTAGTTTTTGTTTATTGTTTTCATATTTAAGTATAGTTATGTTTTCAATGAGGATTTTCCGGAATTGTGTACGCAGCCAGGTATGTTGTTTTAAATGGCTAAAAATGTTAGAGCTATCATTCAAATGTAGAGTTCCATATTTAATACTTCTCGTTTTCACTCTCGCACGGTCATGTGTGACATCACGAGCTGCGATGCAATTTTTGCTTCTGCATCTTGTATACATCAGTTTGTCGTTGCTTTGAAATCTTTCCTGCAACAAAAACAGACTATCATTATTGTTTTGTCCGTGTATTGTTTGATATATTGAAATGTAATTGTCATCTTTGATAATGGCTTATGTAAGCCGAAAGCTTAGATTGGATTTAAACATGTATCAATATGGTGATTTCCTTTCGTCTTTCAACGATAATGTTATTAAGCTTATCAGACAATATGAAAGGAACTTTCTTAAAATAAATAGACAAAACTTGTCTATATTATTTAATAAAACATGCATATATATATATATATATATATATATATATATATATATATATATATATATATATATATATATGGTGTCCCCCCAAATTGACATAATACTACTGTCTAATTACATAGCCAATTCTCACTCAAATGATCTCAAATTTTAACAAAATGTGTAAAAACTAATTTGACTGTGTAGACATTATCTCAATGAAAATCTGTCATGAAGATGGATCGGACATGCCAGTGATAATAATAATGTTCTGTTGAAATGGCCACCATGTTCACCATGTTCAGCTGACTTGACACCTTGTGATTTTTTTTCTATGGGGCTATGTGAAATGACAGGTCTTCTTATATACAAAAGAAAACAAATATACAAATAATATATATATATATATATATATATATATATATATATATATATATATATATATATATATATATATATATGTAAAAGGTGGGATGTGTGTGAGGGTGTAACGAATGCATGGCTGCAATTTTAGACGGATTTGCACCAAAATTTACATGCACATGCTCCAAGTTAGTGAAAAGGCCAAGACCAACTTTGCATTTCCCAACTCCCATCGATAGTGGAAATAATCGACTTTTTCAGGCTTCTACGGCAGTTTTCATGTAGTTTGCGGCCATTTTTTACTGGCTGCCACAAATAGGCAGGAAGATTCTATTGGCCAGCGTGAGAGCCAACAGCTGACTGACATGAATGTTAACTAGCATGCTAGCGTGCAAAAAAAATCGATAGCTGCATTCGTCACAAGTGGAAAAAATTTAAATCTGCATGGCACTTTACTCCAATTGGCTCATTCGCTTGCTTAAACTCAACGTTGATTCTGATTCTGCAGAACTGGGTTGGGTGTGAAAAAGTATTTGTTGTTAACATTCTTTTTTCATTCGTTTTTTTCCAGTTACGAGTCCTTTTTTAAAGCTGATCGTTTTGTGTTCATTTTGTTTAGTTCTTTTTTCGTAACAGATTTAATGTTTAGTATAGAGCTTAGAAAAAATTTGCAGTGTGAGATAGGCAAGAAGTAAGGCATGTAGTAACATCAGCACAGCAAAGAACACTTCTTTAAAGGCAAGGAAGGGCAAAAATATTTTAAGTCAAATGATAGCGATTGCTGTATGAGTCGTACGATTTTTGAATCAAGTATGGGCAACGCCGGGCCATGCTGCTAGTATATATATATTAGCAAGGAACAAGCGTAATTCAAAATTTAAATTACAAGGGATATTGGTGTAAATTTAATAACTAAGAACAACTGGTTTTGTGCTGGTCTTATCAAGTTTTATTCTGGGAAATAAAAGAACAAACGTGTAAATTAATTTAAGGATGACTAATGTGGGAAAAAAAAGTTCAAAGAAAACTAGAGAGCAATAATATTGAGACCCAGCAACCCTAACCATCTCCTTAAAGAGGGAAGGCTGGTGGGATCTGATATATAAGGACTCCAGGACCTTGAGATGATATAGAGTGGGACCGTGACGAAATAGAGAAACGGTCCACACTAAAGTCACTATTACAGTGTGGGAGGGGTAACAATTGAGTTGAGAGGAGCGGCCATGTCAGTGAAGGTGCCAACACCCTGCGTGTTAGCAGGTGGCCTGATGGCTGACAACTACTGGTGGTTGTTATGGGATAGCTGCTTTTAAGCAGATCTGGTAGTGCCCAGGGATACCTCCTTTTTTGGTGAGAACATTCGCAATTGGCCAGTGTGGCTTTCATTGCAGAAACTTGCTTTATGGATGGGATGTGATTCTTGGAGACTATGTGCAGAAAATGACTATTTTATTTTCTGCCTACATTGTGTTCACATTCAGTAGGCATGTAGACTGAATCAGAAAGAGATTTAATTGCAGTGGAGTATAACATAAATTTACCCTTTCATTTTTAAGGGTTTGGATGTTATACCTCTGTGTTTTTCTTGGTTTATGTAGGCAGAAGAAAGTTATTTTGTTAGTTGGTGTTGTCAGTTTACAAGTAGTCTGTGGTTTGATTCAAAGTAGAACTTGTATACTCTAACATCTGCCACAAACTGCCTAATCCAAGAGTCTGATATGCTGAGGTCAATAATCTTTTTTGTTACATTATCTGGGCTATGCCATGTGATGCTGTGTTTCATGAAATGATCAATGTGTTAAGGATGGAGTATCTTTTTGAGTAACCAAAATTTAGCAAGTTATCCATTGCTGTTTGAGGCTTCTGATTCAAAGGGCGATGTCTTCTTACTGTCAAAGGAGTAGTGACGTTTAAAAATGCTTGAGGTAGCATTAAAATCTACATTAATGCAGAGTTTTGGGGTTTATTCTGAAATAACATTTTTTTTCTAAATCCAAGAGTCTGAGATGCTGAAGTCAGTAATCTTTTTCATTACATTATCTGGGTTATGCCAAGTGAGGCTGTGTTTCATGAGATGATAAAACCATGTGTTAAAGATGGAATATCTTTTTGAGTAAGAAAAGTTTAGCAAGAGTTATCCATTGCTGTTTGAGGCTTCCAGTTCAAAAGGTGATGTCTTCTTGCCATCAAAGGATCCATGGCATTAAAAAATACTTGAGGTAGCATTAAAATCCCCATTAATGCACAGTTTTCTGTGTTTTTGTTTCAACTCTACAAGTTTTACTCAGTCTTGTGTAGAATTTCTCTTTTTCTGAAACATGGCTTTTTTCATTTGGGACATAAGCTGATATCACTCAGACCTTACAGCTATAAATGGCAGCCATCAGCCTTTCTGACTGATGTATGATATTTTCCTTTATAATATCTGGTGATTTGTGTATTGTAATTACAACTCCTTATTGTCTTTTCTCCTTGTGGCCAGTTCAAAATAAATTGTATCCCAAATGTGAAATGGAGTTACAACCAAGTTCACAAACCTCTTGCATAGTGACAAGGTTTTCTTTCTTGCATTCTTCTAAAAGGAAGTGTACCCTGTAAACATCTGGTCCTGACTGGATGTTGATTTGTCTTATTTTTCATTGAGTTGATTCTGATAGGTGAGATGGGGCTGACTAGACCATTCCACGCTTGTAGCAGATTTTTTTTTACTCAGGAACACATACCTTGGTAACCCATTTGATGGACAATGTGGTATTTTGTTATATTTTTAGAAATTTACAAATTTACAAAAGATACCTCTGAGTAGAAAATATAAGTAAAATCACAAAAGTATGGTTTGGTTTGGTTTGGTTTGGTTTGGTTTGGTTTGGTTTGGTTTGTTTTACAGCATATCAACCTGAAAAGGTTATTTAATGCTGACAAAATTTTTATTGTTGGTAATATTTTTTCAAAAAATGTATTTCTGGTAATATTTTTTTCAAAAAATGTATTTCTGGTAATATTTTTTTCAAAAAATGTCTAGCTGGTAATATTTATTTTTTTAAAAAGGTATTTCTGGTAATAATTTTTTATTCAAAAATTTATTGCTGGTAATAATTTTTTATAAAAAATTATTTCTGGTATTAAAACCTATTTTTACACTTTCATAGTGTTTTGACCCCAGTTTGGGGGTTAACTATTTGCCCATAGTTGGGACCCTAATACACAAATTCCTAAATTTTGTAAATTCCTCTGGAGAAGTTTGTAACACGTTATTTATCATCTCTCAGTTGCATCTCTGTCTTTGTGCAGAGTGCACTCATGGACAGCTCTGTCAAAGGTCAGAGTCACAACTGAGGAAAATTATACTGAGAAGTGCCCAGCCCTGGAGAACAGTTGCTGAGGCTGCGCCCTCTCATTGCACCAGAGAGAGGGATCGGTGCTCACACTGAGGCCAGTGCAGTGGACGGTTGCAGGGACTGCGGGCAATTTTTGTTCCTGGCCTGGGTGTACTCACTCGGGTCCCCACTTTAAAAATACCTTGTTTCACACTTCGTCTTAGTTGGGAGACAGAGTAAATACCTAGTTGTGATCGTAATAGGTGCTACCACCCCTGGTTAGGGTGGACCTGGGAACACCAACAATTAAGAGGTGGTTCCATGCTCCTCAAAATCTGATCAGAGGCCTTGCTGTCGGATGTAGTTTATCATCTTACCCAGGAAACGGATGTAGTTTATCGTCATACCCAGGATGGCACAAAGATATATAAATTAAAAAAGATTAAAATAATGCAAAGTTCCTGTGAAAAAATTCGAGCTCTGCCTTTAAAGTTAACAGAATAAAGCTTCAATAGAATGTTGTAAATTCTAGCTTTACTCATTATCTCTTCAATTCCCATTCACTTCATATTCCATTAGTAAAGAAGAAAATTCCATGAGGATAGTTTCTTCCCAAGAGCTGCTACTTTGTGAAACACACTCCCAAGAGGATGCTTCTCCATTCACTATAATCTTAACTTCTTCAAGTCAAGGGCTAACAATTATATTTTTTACATATCTGTATATAATTGTAAGTTCTATGCCAACAGGTTCTTCACTCACACTTCTTGCTTGTGGAACTCTTTTCTGGCTTGCTTTCCACTTAACTTTGATATTCAAAAATTTAAATGCAATGTCAGTCATTATTTTTTGTTTATTTAATCTGTATTTTTTATTGTTCTCTCTTGTTTTTTTCTTGTATTATTTCATACTCAGTAACCCCTTGTGTCTTAGTAACTTCATTGAATTGTCGAGGATTAAATGATTAAAAAATTATCATTATAAACTACACTTCTTACCTCTTACTCTTGCTGCCCATACAATAACCCCCTTTAGTAATCCACTACCCTGAGGGGCTCTTAGGCCTTGTAATTAGTAAAAAAACAAAAAAAAAAACAGGCAGAAGGGAAAGTTATAACTTACTCTATGGCTATTTCCAGGAAAAGTGTTCTGACAAACTACGTTATTTCCAGCACTTCTACCATTTACAGCTAAGATCCGGCATACCATTCACATTGTAGCAAACCACCGTCATTCCATTCATATTCCATTGGTGAGATGTAAGTTTCACTTGAGCAGCTTCTTCCCATGAAATGTTACTTTATGGAACCGACTCCCAAGAGGATGCTTCCCCAATCACCAAAATCTTATCCTTTTCAAGTCTAGAATTAGCCATTATCTTTCCCACATATCATGATAAACTCTGCCTCTTAACTCTTATTCTGTAACCCTCTACGTCGAGTGGCTATTGGGCCTTGTACTGGGTGAACATTACTGTAAAAAAAAACAGCTATTTCAATATGTTTTAAAATAATAATATTTTGAGTTGTCTCCCTTGAAAATACTGGTAAAAATGGAAAATATTTAATTTCAATTAACTAAGATAAAATATAAGTCATAAATTAATAATTGACAATGATCTATCAAATACAAAAATCCAAGATAATATTCTTGTGAAGTACCACACGGTCTTAGCAATATTTATTTTCATATTTCATTTTTACATTTGAGCTCACGACAATATTACTACTAATATTAAAACAAGAAAAGCAAGTGAAATTAAGATGAAAGAAATACTAGTGAAAATTAATAATGGCTCAAAATACTTTATCTATTAAAAATTTAATATATTAAATGGAAAGCAAGTGAAATTAAGATAAAAGAAATTTGAGAGAAAAATTAATACTAGTCAAACTTAATAATGACGGACAATGTTTCACCTATAAAAAATTGAGATAAGTATTATAAAATAAAATGCAACAAAATAAAATGAAAAAATAATAGCAAAAACTTAAAAATGTTTCATGTAAGAACGAAATTCAAGATTATGCAGGGTGTAGCAGTAATATTTCATCCCAGAAATACCTCCCACATCTACAACCAAGAAATACCACAAACATTTACTCCCCAAAATACTTCCACATATACAACCCAGAAATACCTCCCAGATCTACAACCCAGAAATACCACCAATATCTATATCCCAGAAATATCACCCACATCTACATCCAAAAAATGCTCCCTACATCTACATCACAGAAATACCATCAACATTCACATCCCAGAAATATCTCCCACATCTACAACCCAGAAATACCACCAACATCTACATCCCAGAAATATCTCCTAAATCTAAATCCCAGAAATACCAGCTATATCTATATCCCAAAAGTACCTCCCACATATACATCCCAGAAATACCAGCTATATCTATATCCCAGAAATACCTCACACATCTACAACCCAGAAATACCACCACCATCTACAACTTAGAAATACATCCCACATCTATATCCCAAAAATACCACCTACATCTATGTCCTAGAAATAACAGCTATATCGACATCTCAGAAATACCTCCCACATATAAAACCCAGAAATATCACCAACATATATATCCCAGAAATACCACCAACATCTACATCCCAGAAATACCTCCCACATCTACATCCCAGAAATAACACCAACATCTATGACACAGAAATACCTCCCACATCTACATCCCAGAAACTTCACCTACATCTACATCCTAGAAATACCTCCCACATCTACATCCCAGAAATATTTCCCAAATCTACAACGCAGAATACCTCCCACATCTCCAACCCAGAAATACCACCAACATCTACATCCGAGAAATACCTCTCATATCTACATCCCAGAAATACCAATCCCAAATGTACAGAGCTATCAACTCACTACTCAGTCGTAATAAATCTAGTGAGACAAGCTCGATAACTATGACACCCTGTCAAGGTGTATCCATTTCTGGTAGGTATATCTTGGAAGTTATTCTGTCACACTCTGTATTAATACTTATATCTACTCTTAAGTATTATGTGTTCTTAGCAGCACTAGTGCAAGTGTCTCGTGCCCCCAACTCCGAGTCTATGATCCCCCCATCTCTAATATGGAGCCCCCACTCTACTACATCTCAATTTTCATGAGGTAGTATTCATATAAAATACAAATATTATGGTAACCTTATTATGTACAATAATGGATCCTATGCAATATAGTTGAACAATTCAACTAAAAAAATGTGGATAAAATGGAAAAGTATCTAAATACCTATTAGAGAAATGTCATAGTAGACAATTCCAGCTTAAACGAATCAACAATGCGTTGCGGAAATTTTTAACATCAACTTGAGTTTTTTTTTGTTAAAAGGTTGAAAATTTTAAGGCATTTATCATTATGGATAAAAAATAGCGAATTTTATTTCGTGTCTGTTTTCCAAGACTTGGCCTGAGCAAAACAAATTCGCGGATTTGGACAAAAAAAACGGCCCCAGAATGACGTCAAAATCTGCAAAGATTTTCCATCCTGTAATAGTCAGTTGTGCTTAGTTTAATTTGCAGTGTATATAAATGTAGGTAGACAAAAGCAAATGTTTGTAAGATAGTGAGGATCACAAAGGATCATGGGCAGTGGCCCGGGGACCCCAATCATCCACCCCACCATCGTCTGGGCAAAATCCATGAATCAGTTAACAACAGGAGTAAATTTTGTGATAAATTGCTATTTGATAATAAATAAAATCTGAATATTGTCTTGTATACAAAAATTGTTCACTTATAAATTTTTGTTAAAATATTTTTATAAATTTGACTTGCTATTTCAAACGAAATTTAAAAATAATTCTGAAAGTTAGATTTATTGCCTAAATACTTTTTTGTTTATTTTAAATTAATTTATGGGAGTAAAAATGTTTTAAACTTTAATTTGGCAAAATTGAAGTGTCTTCAAAATGAGCAATGAAAATATAAAAAAGAAAATAAATTTATAAAGAGAAGGATGGTCGGGGGGAGAGTAAAAAGGTCAAAGGGCAGAAGTGAAAAAAGAAGAGAATAAAGAAAACTGTTCATGAAAACAAACTTGGATATGAAAAAGAAATAAAGAATAAAATGAGAGAGAGAGAGAGAGAGAAGAGGGAGGGAGAGAGGGAGGGAGGCATAAAAAGATGCAGTGTAAGAAGTAGAGAGGGGTAAAGACTCACAGAGAGATTTACAAAAGATTTGAAAAGGTGATGAGAAAGAAGGAAATGGGGAAAAAGAAAGAACAAGAGAAAGAATGAAATAAAGAGAAAGAAAGAAAAATAGAAAAATAGAAAGAAAGAAAGAAAGAAAGAAGAATTAAAGAAAGAAAAAGATAAAGGAAAAAGGAAATGAAAAGAAAGAAAGAATGAAAGAAAGAAAAAGAGAAAGAAATAAGGAAATGAAGAGAAAGAAAGAAAAAGAGAAAGAAGGAAAAAGAGAAAGAAAGAAAAATTAAAAAAGAAAAAGATAAAAGCAAAAGAAATAAAGAAATGAAGAGAAAGAAAGAATGAAAGAAAGAGAAAGAAATAAAGAAATGAAGAGAAATAAAGAAAAAGAGAAAGAAAGAAAAATTAAAGAAAGAAAAAGATAAAAGCAAAATAAATAAGGAAATGAAGAGAAAGAAAGAATGAAAGAAAGAAAAAGAGAAAGAAATAAGGAAATGAAGAGAAAGAAAGAAATAGAGAAAGAAAGAAAAATTAAAAAAGAAAAAGATAAGAGAAAGAAATATGGAAATGAAGAGAAAGAAAGAATGAAAGAAAGAAAAAGAGAAAGAAATAAAGAAATGAAGAGAAAGAAAGAAAAAGAGAAAGAAAGAAAAATTAAAGAAAGAAAAAGATAAAAGAGAAAGGAATAAGGAAATGAAGAGAAAGAAAGAAAAAGAGAAAGAAAGAAAAATTAAAGAAAGAAAAAGATAAAAGAGAAAGGAATAAGGAAATGAAGAGAAAGAAAGAAAAAGAGAAAGAAAGAAAAATTAAAGAAAGAAAAAGATAAAAGAGAAAGGAATAAGGAAATGAAGAGAAAGAAAGAAAAAGAGAAAGAAAGAAAAATTAAAGAAAGAAAAAGATAAAAGAGAAAGAAATAAGGAAATGAAGAGAAAGAAAGAATGAAAGAAGTAAGAATGAAAGAAAGAAGTTTTAACAAAGAAAATGATTAGAAAAAAGAAAGAAACAAGGAGAATTAGGAGGAAAAAGGACCCAAAAAGAAAGAAAGGAATAAAAGAGAAAAAAAATTAAAGACAAGTGCAAAAAAGAAATAAAAAAGTAAAAAGAAAGAAAAATTAAGAAGGAATAGAGGAAAAAAGAGGGAAAGGGGAACAAGAAAGGTAAAATAAAGAGAAGAGAAGAAAGAAAAAAGAAGAAAAAGTAATAGATGAGGGAAAAGAAGAAAGAGAAAATGGGAAGAAAAAAGAAAAGAGAAAGCAAGAAATGTGACTTAAAAAAAGAAAAAGTAAAAAACAGACATTAAAGAGAAAAGGGAAAGAAAGAATACAAGAAAAAAGAAGAAAACGAGATGAAGAAGTATCTGTAGTCATTTAAAAATGATGAAAAAGAAGAAAGACAAAAAAAGAAACAGGCTAAAGAAAATAAGGTTTTAATTTTTCAGAAAATGAAGAATAAGCAGAGACAAAATTGTAAGGTCAGAAGAAGAAGAAGAAGAAGAAGAAGAAGAAGAAGAAGAAGAAGAAGAAGATGGTGGTGAAAGGAAGAAAAAATGGAAAATCTGAGAAAGTAAAAATGAAAGAAAAATGAAAAAGGAAAGGAAAGAAAGAAGACAAAAAACTTAAATTACATCCATATTTGAAAAACAAAACAAAAAAAATATGAAAAATTAAGATTATAATGTTTTTCTTGTAAATGGTGTGAAATTTAACAGCATTTAAGATGAAAGCAATTCTCCAGCTAATAGCAATTTCTGATTATAAAAAAGCAAGAAATCTTGTAATAAATCACTTATAAAAAATTTCAGATATAGAATTTTTATTCACACTTGCTGCTGCTGTCGCAAAGCATCAAAGAAGATATCTGTTGTTTTTTCAGCTAAAATAAAAATTTAGCCTAGACCACAAGAACCTTTTAAAATAACATTTACAAATGGGCGAAATCAGCTACAAAAATGTCAAAACAGAGTTTAAATTCTAGTTTTTTCTCCCACCCAGATTTGAAGTGGCATTTTTTATTATGCTGTGAACATTAGATTAGAAAATAATACATTTAAACTCACAGATGTATAGACCTGATTATGATTAGGAAAATTAAAAACAAATGGAGAGGAATTCATAAAAGATCGTTTATCAAGTTTTATTAAAAATAATAATTTAAAAATTTAGTTATAAATTTAAATTAATGATTTTTACAGTTAAAAGTTGTTTTTTTTTTGCATTAATTGGCTATTTGGTATTTTCTATTTTGTAAAGTCTTACTTTTTGCTTTAGTTCTATTAAAGTTTTTTTATACTTTTTACTGTTTGTTCACCTAATACAAGGCCCAAGAGCCATTTAAGGTAGTGGCTTACTGAATGAAATTTGATCTGAAACTTGAATAGGTTAAGATTGTAGTAATTGTGGAAGCATCCTCTCAGGAGCCTGTTCCCCAAAGTAGAAGTGCTTCTGCTGGAAACTCATACATTCTGTGTTTCTGTTTAGTCTTTACTTACTACGTTTGTCGACCATCTTGCCTTTGTTCTTTTAGTTTTCTTTTTGAGTCTCTTTTCGTTTCTGCCATTGACACAATGTCATCTGCATATCTTGCATTGTCAAAGCTATGTCCGTCAATAAAGTTTATGAAGCTATGTCCGTCAATAAAGTTATGTCTTGGTAGGTTTTCTCTTCCTTTCAAATCATCTCACTGTACAGGTTGAAAAAATGTAGTCATTTCACTTGCTTTTTTTAAATTATATTTTTCACCTAATACAAGGTGCAAGAGCCACTCAAGCTAGAGAGTTATTGAATGACGTTATTGAAATGTATATTATAAGGATATGCAGGATACATAATAGTTTGCACAAAACTGAAAAAGGGCAAGATTGTAATGAAAAGAAAGCATCCACTCGGGAGAGTTCAGTAAGTAACAGTTGAGGAGAAGGAGTTGTCTGAGTAGAATGTCATACTTATCAATTGAATTCAAAGAGAATGAGGATGGTTTATCCCTGTGTATGTAGCTTGTTCATCTTAGCTGTGAAGGTCTGAACTGGTGAAAGTAAGGAATGTAGCTCATCTGAACATGTGCCATGGAAATAGCAATATAGCATCAAGAGGCTAGTAATGTTTCATCTGAGGAAAAGGGTGTAAAATAATTCATCACCAATAAGGCCACATTATGAGGATATGTGTGATAAACTTGAATAGGTTAAGATTGTAGTGATTGTGGAAGCATCCTCTCAGGAGTCTGTACCACACAGGAACGGTTTTTAATGGCAGCCTTACCATTAACAAAAAAAAAATTATAAGTGACAAAACGACAAATGGCGATAAGACATGGTTGACATAAGTGAAAACAATTTATTGCCCTTGTTTTACAAAGTTTGATCCCTTGCTTGTTCTGGGGTATTGTATATCAGTCATGGGAGACTGAGAGTTTATTTGGAGTATAATACAAAATGTAGTAGTTAACGTAGACGTGTGGCAGAAAATCACTATGCATATGTAGTTGAGAGAAGGCATGTAGGAGAAATATTCCATGAATTACTAGGTTGTAGCAATCAAGAGATAGTCTCTGCTGCTGCTGGTGGTGGTGGTTTTGTTGTTGGCCGAAGATATCACTGTTGATTGAAACACCTTCGTGTCACTGCTGATGACTGGTTTAAGCTTGCCTGTCACCAATGCAAGCCTGGTTGAATCTGTCTTTGTGGATGAAAACTGTGGTGGTTTTATAGTTGGCAGGTGGCTCAGAAATGGCTGCTGCGAAAATTGCATGGGCATTTTCTGATTGGTCACTTTTGATTGGGCATTTTCTGATTGGTCATTTTTGATAGGGCATTTTCTGATTGGTCACTTTTGATTGGGCATTGTCTGATTGGTCATTTTTAATTGGGCATTTTCTGATTAGTCACTTTTGATTGGGCATTTTCTGATTGGTCATTTTTGATTGGGCATTTTCTGATTGGTCACTTTTGATTGGGCATTTTCTGATTGGTCATTTTTGATTGGGCATTTTCTGATTGGTCACTTTTGATTGGGCATTTTCTGATTGGTCATTTTTGATTGGGTATTTTCTGATTGGTCATTTTTAATTGGGCATTTTCTGATTGGTCACTTTTGATTGGGCATTTTTTGATTGGTCATTTTTAATTGGGCATTTTCTGATTGGTCACTTTGGGCATTTTCTGATTGGTCACTTTTGATTGGGCATTTTCTGATTGGTCATTTTTGATTGGGCATTTTTTGATTGGTCATTTTTAATTGGGCATTTTCTGATTGGTCATTTTGGCATTTTCTGATTGGTCACTTTTGATTGGGCATTTTCTGATTGGTCACTTTTGATTGGGCATTTTCTGATTGGTCATTTTTAATTGGGCATTTTCTGATTGGTCACTTTTGATTGGGCATTTTTTGATTGGTCATTTTTAATTGGGCATTTTCTGATTGGTCACTTTGGGCATTTTCTGATTGGTCACTTTTGATTGGGCATTTTCTGATTGGTCATTTTTGATTGGGCATTTTCTGATTGGTCATTTTTGATTGGGCATTTTTTGATTGGTCATTTTTAATTGGGCATTTTCTGATTGGTCACTTTGGGCATTTTCTGATTGGTCACTTTTGATTGGGCATTGTCTGATTGGTCATTTTTGATTGGGCATTTTTTGATTGGTCATTTTTGATAAGGCATTTTCTGATTGGTCACTTTTGATTGGGCATTTCCTGGTGGTCTCTTTTGATTGGGCATTTTTTGATTGGTCATTTTTGATAGGGCATTTTCTGATTGATCTCTTTTGATTGGGCATTTTCTGATTGGTCATTTTTGATTGGTCATTTTCTGATTGGTCACTTTTGATTGGGCATTTTCTGATTGGTCATTTTTGATTGGGCATTTTCTGATTGGGCAGAAAAGATTTTTTATGACTGGTATTTTTGGATAGTAGTCTGAAAGTAAGTACATGGAGCATAACAAAATTAAATTCTGTTAAAAAACCCCTTGTATTTGAGTTAAGAAATTAGATATCTGACAGAATCTGACAAACTAATAATTTTAAACTCTGGATGAAGAGGCAGGGTGGAGTAATGGATAGCGTCTTAGATTGAGGAACTGTAGAGCCGAGTTTGAAATCCAGTTGAATCCATTACATTCACTTACATGCTCATACCCTTGGGAAAGGTATGAATCCTCTCCATCTCCCAGCTATGGGTAAATAGCAGGACAGACCAGGTTCTATAGCCTTGGATAGCAACTGGTCTACCGCAGAAAGAAATGCCAACCTACTGTGGGAGAAAATTCTGCCTCGTCAGTCTTTTATCGCCTAAGTGTGTATCACGCATGACACATAACTGACTGACTCATAAAATGACCGTAACTCATAAAAGGAGGCAAGGTGGAGTAATAGATTGAGCCGAGTTCAAATTGCAGTCGAATTCATTATATTCAATTACGTGCTAATACCCTTAGGAATTGTATGAATCGTCTTCTTCTTCTCCCCCTAGCTATGGGTAAATAGCAGGACAGACTGAATTCTCTAGTCTTGGATGGCAACTAGTCTTCCGCAGAAAGAAATGGCAACCTACTCTGGGGAAAAAATCTGCCTTGTTAGTCATGTCTCGAAAGATACATGATAACCTACATGTGTATCCTGCATGGCACATAGCTGACTGACAGTTAAAAGTATTTTTTGGAGTGAATTGGTTATTTTGTATTTTGTAGATTATCACCAATTTGTAAAGTCATAATTTTTTTTTCTTTACTGTTTGTTCACCCGATACAAGGCCAAAGAGTAACTCAAGGTAGAGGGTTATTAAATGAGGTAGATTGCAAATAGTTCAAATTTGACCTGAAACTTGAAGAGTTTAAGATTATAGCAATTGGAGAAGCACCCTCTCAGGAGTCTGTTCCACAAAATAACAGTTCTAGGGAAGAAACTGTCTGAGAGAAAATTACTCTTTAGCAAAGAATATAAAGAAGATGAGGATGATTTGATGCTGTATAAATGGCATGGCAGGTCCTAGCTGTAAAGGTCTGAACTGGTGGAACTAAGGAATGTAGTGCATCAGAACATTTACCATGGAAATAGCAATAAAATAGTGAGAGGCTTGTGACATTTCATCTACAGGAGTTGTCAGGTAGAAAATAATTAATCACACACAAAGTCAAAGATGCTTTTGAACTCTGTCAAGGTTTCAGTGATGTGCAAAGATGTTTGGTGATGCCATGGGCCAACTCCTTGACTGTATGTCACTAAGACTTAAGTAAGGAGATCTGTAGGCCCAGGTACTAAGAAATGGGAGAAAAAAAGATTTTAAATTTGTAAAAACAGAGGTTCACTTATGTGGTTCGCACCCTCTCTGGGTTTTGAACAGGAGTAGAGGTGTATCCCTTGTTTCCTGTTTAGGATTAGGGTTTCTGGTTCCTTCTAAAGCCTGCTTCAGCTCTATACTTTTGACACTTGTTCTTTCCTATGCTAATATGTCCACACAGTAACACTCTACCTTGAGTGGATCTTGGGCCTTCTATGATTTGAAACATAACTGTTACTGCCCACTAAAATAGCCATTAGAACTATTAGACTACCCACAATGCATCACTGACTTGTGTGTAGAAATAGTCGTGCAAAAGCACAACGCACATGGCTTGCTGCTTGCGTTCAAGCATGAAACAGACTACTCGAAAGAATTTAATTTAATAACAAAAGAATTCTAATGTAAGACAGTCTTTGAGATGGAACTGAAAAGTTCTTGTGCAGGAAAGTATGCCAAAAAAGAAAATCTGATGATAATTCCTGTATTCACTTCTTTTGACCATTTGCTCAGATTTTGGGAAGTGAATTGGGCCAAGAACTTTTCAGCACTTCCCTCATAACCTCTGCATACATGTGTGTGTGTCTCTGTATGTATGTGTGTGTTTCTCATTATGTATGTGTGTGTGTCTCATTATGTACAGGGGTTGGACAAAATAATTGGAACAGCTGCAAATCCCACTCCTATATTTCAAAGACCTATTATATTAAGAACTTTAACTAAAACTTCGTAATTGCAGGTTATATCTATTGTAAATATGTTTATTTATCTAATTTACTGTCTTTGTCTCATTTATTTTTAGAATTTAGTAAAATTTAAGCTAAATGTGTGACCTCTTTAAGTTCGAAAAAGGGCAAATTGTTGGAGTTTGCATGTCAGGAGTCTCGATCACTAAGGTTGCTAAACTGTTTGGTTTTTCAAGAGCTACCATATCAAGAACTATGACGCAATTCGAGAAACAGGGCAAAACCTCTAGCAACTGTAGCAATCTGGGCCAAACTTGCAAACTTACTGACAGGAACCAATGTGCATTTAAATGCAATGTGGAAAAATATCATCGGACTACTGCAGCCAAAGTGACTGCTGAGTTGAATAATCATCTGAATAGTCCAATTTCTACTAAAACTGTTCGTCGTGAGCTCCATAAGGCTGGATATCATGGAAGAGCCACCATAAGGAAACCTCTTCTCTCCACTCATAGCATTCAGAAGAGGTTGAAGTGGTGCAGAGATCACAATGCCTGGTCTGCAGACCAATGGAAGCAAGTCATATTCTCAGATGAGTCCCATTTTTCTCTTTTCTCAACTTCAGGGTGAGTTTATGTGAGGAGGCAGTCCAAAGAAGCTTACAACCCTGATTGCCTTCTTCCAACAGTGAAGCATGGAAGTGAATCAGTGATAGTTTGGGCCACCATATCATGGAAATGCCTCGTCCAATAGTTGCCCTACATGGTAGAATCAACAGCAAAGTTTACCTGAACATTTTGGAAGATCATGTTCATCCAATGGCATAGACTTTATTCTCTGATGGTGACTGCATCTTCCAAGACGATAATGCTCCAATACATACCGCTCGAGTGGTTAAGAATTGGTATGAAGAGCATGAAAGTGAGCTAGAACATATGGAGTGGCCCCCACCCCAATCTCGAGATATCAATATTATTGAACATTTGTTGTGCATTTTGGAGCGACAAGATAGGAACCGCTATCCTCCACCGTCGTGTCTTAAAGAGCTGGAGATGGTTTTAATGGAAGAATGGCTGAAAATTCCTCAGGATGAAGTCAGGGAGCTGTATGATTCCATTCCTAGATGAATTAAAGCTGTATGTGAGGCTAAAGGAGGACAAACTCCATATTAAATAATTTTTCTTTGAATTTAACAAGTGTTTCAATTATTTTGTCCAACCCCTGTATGTGTGTGTGTCTCTCTGTGTGTGTGTCTCTGTGTATGTGTGAGCAGTGTGTGTGTGCGCATCACTGTGTGTCTCTCTGAGTGTGTGTGTGTGTGTGTGTGCGTGTGTGTGTGTGTGTGTGTGTGTGTGTGTGTGTGTGTGTGTGTGTGACATATTTATTTTAGTAATGAGTTTCATCAACTTTATTCTCATGTTTTTGCCTTGTTATTTCTGCCAAGGATCCATTACCTTTTTGATTTAAATCTGCCATTTATTTGTAATTTGGACTAGAATTGATAGGTAAGCAGTGATGGCACCGATACTGAATTCATCATAAGAAATTCGGGATGTGGAATTAGTAAATAATAAATACTTTAAATACCCTGGTATAAAGGATTCATGACAACAAATTTAGTATAGAACTGTAAAATGATGAGACTTGCCCTTGTGTGTGGATCAGTGATAACAAATTTAGTATAGGAGTTATGGAAGTTGAAGATAGAATAGGTTGCACTAGGGGTTCTTGCTCAACACCACAAAAACATTAACCTGACAACTAGCGTCATGTTCTTAACAAATTTACGCCATAAAACAAAATAAACCAAACCAAATCAGAAGCTTGATGCAAACCCTCTTTACAAAAATACATCAATGAAAGCTGATCTAAAAACTGATTTCTTACAAAGAATTCATATCCTATTCATAAGAACCTATCCTAAAAATCTTGTTGGCATTAAATAACCCATTGAGGCTGATTGCCATAAAACAAAATAAAGTAAACCAAACTAGACTCTTGATGAAAATCCTCTTTTCAAAAATGCATCAATAAAACCTGATCTAAAAACTGATTTCTTAGAAAGAATGCATATTCTATTCATACAAATCTATCTTAAAAATCCTGTCAGTATTAAATAACCCATTGAAGTTGATATGCTACAAAACAAAATAAACCAAACCAGACTCGTGATGCAAACCCTATTTACAAAAATACATCAATAAAACCTTTCTAAAACCTAATTTCTTACAAAGAATACATATTCTATTCATACAAACATATCCTAAAAATCTTGGCATTAAATAAACAATTGAAGTTGATATGTCACAAAACAAAATAAACCAAACCAAACAAGATTCTCGATGCAAACCATCTTTACCAAAATACATCAATAAAACCTAATTTCTTACAAAGAATACATATTCTATTCATACAAACATATTCTAAAAATCTTGGCATTAAATAAACAATTGAGGTTGATATGCCAGAAAACAAAATAAACCAAACCAAACAAGACTCTCGATGCAAACCCTCTTTACAAAAATACAACCATGAAAACTTTTCTAAAAACTAATTTCTTACAACGAATACATATTCTATTCATACACACATATCCTAAAAATCTTGTTAAATAAACCATTGAGGTTGATTGCCGTAAAACAAACCAAATCAAACCCAACCAAACAAAAAATTCAACCAATTAATTCACTTTGGAAGAAAATTCTGGTGATAAATAATTAAATGAGAAAATGAATAAAACATGTAATACATTTTGTCCTTGGAAAGGACTTTATCAGGATAAAATAATGTTTTTATTGGTGGAGTTATGAACATGTAGGGAAAGCAGATGCAAATATAAATAAAAATACTAAAATTTCTGAAATGCTAGAAAATTCTAAAATCTTATGAAATTTTTTAATATCTTTCAGTCTATTTCTAATTTACTTCTAGACTAGTGTCCCTTGAACTCATCTCTGAGAGTGGGGATATGTTTTAAGGCCCCCAGTAAATCCCTGAAACAATTATAATAATATAGATAAATTATACTGAGAAATAAGTAATAATAAATAAACATAGAATAACTTGCAGGACATATTGGAATCGAGATGATTCACATGATTTATAATTTTACCAGTTGTCCACACATTGAATATTGCTGGCACATCTGGTCTGGTGCTTCTGTTATGCATTTAGATATTCTTGATAAAATGCAAAGAAGAATTGGCAATGTTATTGGTCCTGACTTGGTATTTTGGCTTCAGTCCCTTTCCCACTGTCAGAGTGTAAGTTCCCTCTGCCTTTTCTACAAATATTTCCTTGGTAATTGTTCTAATCAGCTTTTCTCTTTGGTACCTAGACTGCATTAACTTAAGTGCAATACTAGATTGGCAGCTAGGTCTTTATCATTTTACATTTTCAACATGTAACCATAAGGTCTATGTTACCACTCTCGCACTTCTTGCTTGTGGAACTCTCTTTTGTCTTCTTGGTTTCCTGTTAAATTTGATCTTCAAAAATTTAAATGCAATATCAATCGTTATCTTCTGTCTTCTTAATTCTTGTTCTTTTATTGTCCTCTCTCCTTAATAGGAGTTTTTCTTATATTCTCTAACACTCAGTAACCTGTTGCATCCTAGTGACTTTATTGCCTTTGATCTTCAAAAATTTAAAAGCAGTATCAATCGTTATCTTCTGTCTTCTTAATTCCTGCTCTTTTATTGTTCTCTCTACTTAATAATGTCTTCTTTTTCTCATATTTGTTCAGACTCAGTAACCCCTTGAATCTTAGTAGCTTTATTGCCTTGCTTGGGATGAAATCATTTAAAAAAGAAAAGAAAAGCTGAAACAAAGGCAAGGAAATTAGTCCAAACCAACCTAAATACTATGACCAAAACACTTTATCTACCATGATCTAAAATATTTATTCCATCAAAATACCTGAAAAATATCCTGTATTTACCTGTAGGTAAGTTGACGTCATGTTTAAATTAACTTTTGGGTTTTGGCCAAAAACTTTATAGAACTTTGGAAGAAAGAGATTCTTATTTTGTTTCCTAAAACGAGAGAGAGAGAGAGAGAGAGAGAGAGAGAGAGAGAGAGAGAGAGAGAGAGAGAGAGAGAGAGATAGAGAGAGAGAGAGAGAGAGAGAAGGAGAAAAAACAAGAGAGAAATAGTAAGAGAGTGAAAAAGCAAGACAGAAAGAGTATAAGAAAGAGTGAGAGAGAGGAGGAGAAGAAGCAAGAGTGAAAGAGTAAGAGAAAGAGAGAGAGAGAGGGAGAAAGGCAAGAAAAAAAGAGTAAGAGAGACAGTGTGAGAAAAAGCAAGAAAAAAGCATAAAAGAGAAAGAGAGAGAGGGTTAAAAAGCAAGAGAGAGAGAGAGAAAGAGAGGGAGAAAAGTAATAGAGAAAGAGTAAGAGAGAAAAGTGAGAGAAAGGTAGATAGAAAGAGAAAAGTAGAGTAAAAGACAGAGAAAAAGCTCAAGAGAAAGAGAGAAAAAGGGAGAAAATGCAAGAGACAACAAGAAAGGAAAAAAATGAAATAGAAAAAGAGAGAGAGAAAGGTAAATACAAAGAAACATATAGAGAAAAGTGAAAGAGAAAAAAGAAGCAAGAGAGAAAGAAAGAGATAGAGAGAATGTAAGAGAGAAAGAGAGAAAAGGAGTTATAAAGAGAAAAGTTCAGAAGAAGTAAAAGGGAAAAAGAGTGGCAAGAGAGGAAGAATAAGAGAGGGAAAGAGAGAGAGAGAGAGAAATGGGAGATAGAAAAACAAAAATAGAGAAAAAGAGAAAGAGTAAAGCAAGAAAGATGAGAGAGAGAGAGAGAGAGAGAAAGAGAGAGAAAGCAAGAAATAGAAAAGGAGAGAAAAAGAGAGAAAAGAGAGAAAGGCAAAAGAAAAAGAGAAAGGTAGAGAAATTATAGGGAAAGAGAAAGAGAAAAAGCAAGAATGGCAAGAGAGGAAGATTAAGAGAGAGAAAGTAAGAGAAAAAGAGAAAGGGAGATAGAAAGAGAAAAGTAGAGAAAAAGAGAGAGCAAAGAGAGAAAGGCAAGAGAGGAAGAGAAAGAGAGAAAAGAAAATAGAAAGAGGAAAGTAAAGGAAAAAACAAAGAGAAAAACATAGGAAAGGAAGAGAGAGACAAAAAGTAAGAGAGAGATAGAAAGAGAAAAGTAGAGAAAATGATAGAGAGGGAAAAAGGCCAGAAAGGAAAAGAGAGAGAGAGAGAGAGAGAGAGAGAGAGAGAGAGAGAGAGAGAGAGAGAGAGAGAGAGAGAGAAAATGCTAGAGAGAGAGAGAGAGAGAGAGAGAGAGAGAGAGAGAGAGAGAGAGAGAGAGAGAGATGAGGGAAAATATGTTGGGAAGAAAAGAATTTTAAAGGTAGCAATTGTATTCATGCTAAAAAAATGTGATTAAATATACAAATATTTATCTATATAAAAGGCATATCGAAATATTATCTCAAAGCAAAATGCTAGATTAACAAGTATCAACTTGTTTCTCAAGGCAAAACCCATTGAATAATTCTACACCCCCCCACTCACAGTTTACAACAAAGAGTGCAAATATTGAGAAGACGCTAATTATTATTGCTACTTAGCTTGCGTAGTTTTTTTTTTCTCATTTATTTTAACATGTTATGATAAGAGTCAAGAGTAGACTTTAAATATAAAATGAAGCAATTGTAATTGGATTTAAGACTCTACATAAATCAACTTCTTTTTTCGAGATAAACTAAATATCAGTAAATGAATCGTCTTCTAGGAGCAAAGATATATTTTTATAAACCTATATCATTCTTTTATGCGGTGTCTTTGCATGAGGTTATGGTTAATGAGTCCAGTGAGTTTGAACATTACTATTGAGTAGCGAGTCTGACCCTGCCTGGATACCCCGTACAAAAACCAACCGATTTTTTTTTTAAATTATGAATTCTTTAAGGACAGAAATGAACTGAACAATAAAAGCACAATACACATGTGGATTCCATTCTGTGATGTTATGGATTTTAACAGCATCCAGATGTACTGTTTTCTTTGAAATGAGATATTAATGGATATATTTGATTTTCTTTTGTCTAAGTTGTTTTATAATGGCATGCAATCATTTACTGTAAAGAATAATATATAAAAAAAATTTACCAGGAAAGATACATATCCATTTTTGGCATCTTGGATTTTAAAAGCACACAGATGTACTGACAGATGAAACCAGGATATTACTTAAAAATAATGCTTTCACATTGTGGATTTTACAAGTAAGAAAAGGAAATGATACCTCAAAGTGGAACATTAGCAGATACACATATTTTTTCCTTCTAGCCAAAGGATTTTACAAGCAAGCAAATGTTTCTGTACTCTTTTAAAATGGCCTTAGATAAATGTATTTATGGCCATGAATTATATATGTATTGAAGGATATTGTAAGAATCTAAAATTACTTACAATTAAATCCACTTATTATTTATACTTTCTTCCTCACATATGGTGGATTTTACAAGAACATAAATGTAAAAGCTCATGAAAAAATAATGGTAAATGTTTTCTTTATGGTTAGAATTATTTTTGGTAATGGCAATACATATTAAATTGCTGACTTTATGATAATAAATTTAATATTCTGCAATGAGATATTCTTCCTGAAATTGGTGGATTTTACAAGTATATGAAGACACTGGCTGGTAATAAAATGTTGATTCATGCGAATAATATAAAACTGCATAACTTCATAATACGGAGGACCACAGAAAAATATCAATACTTGTCACTATGAAGAATATGTTTTACTTATTGAGGATTTTACAAGCATAACTCTGTGAATGTAGCTTTCACATATTTTAAAAGCTATATAAATTCTGATTCACATATTTTAAAATCTAAATAAATTCAAAAATAAATTATTTGAAATATGACAGGAGTAGATAGGATCACCTATCACCCTGTTCACACTTCTCCTCAGTCTTTTGAACAGGAGTAGAGGTTTATCCCTTGTTTCCTGTTTAGGATTGGGCTTTTGATTTCTTCTCCTAATGTCTATATATTCTCTTTCACTTCCAGTAGCCCCTTGCATCTTAGTGGCATTATTGCCTTTCTTGGGGTGAATTGATTTTTTTAAAAAAATGTACAAAGATAATGGAGAGACTGAAGAACTCATAGTAGCGTAAATTGAGTTACTCCACCCCTTAAAAAAATAAAATAACAAATTTACTGAATAGAATTCCAAGTGCGGATGGCATGGATATTGAAACAAGAACTGTCTGCCCACATATGGATTAAATAAGTGGGTTGAAATTCCTGGAAGATCGCCAACTATGACAAACATCTGAACAAGTACAGTGGCTGAAATGGTGTGAGAATAACAATCAAGATGAAGATACTCGTCCAAAGAATTCCTCATTTAAAACTCTAGAGAAAAAAAAAGAAATTTATAAGATTATGTTACTTTGTAAGATTCGTGAAAGTTTTCTAAAAAAAGATGCCTATATTTGGGAAAAGTGGATTTTACAAGTAGACGAATAAGATATTTATACAATGCTTCAATGAATGGATTTTACAAGTATAGAAAAATTATTGAAAATAGAATATTGAGAGATTATTTGGAATAGGTGATTTTAGAAGTATTCAAATGCATGAAAACATTAAAAAAAATCAAACAAAATAAAAGACAAGATGGTTTGAATCAGAAGTTTTATCAATTGTTCCAAAATGTCTAAATTGGAAACTTGGAATGGAAACAGGGAATAATCTCAGAAAAAAAAAAGAACGAAAACTGAAATAAATTAAAGAAAATAAAGAAATAAAAATAATGAAAAATGGTGAATAAATAAACAAAGACACAAAATTTAATCAACAACAAAACAGACAAAACATATAAAAAAAAATGTTTTTTTAAAAGTCCTCTGATAGTCTTTGCTATTTTCTCACCAAGTACCACAAACTAGTGGCATTGTGCCATACTAATCTCAACTTAGTAAATACCTACTATGTCAATACATTTTTGTTTTAATAGAAATTTATTGCCTAGTTTTATCCAGAATAAAAAAAGTCAAAAA
>OZ038503.1:13013107-13018107 GCA_964036315.1 Acanthosepion esculentum
AAGTCGCATCAAACTTATGCGAAGTACTAAGCTGGCTTTCAAAACTTCGTTGGACTAATGAGTCACTAGCGGCAAGGAAATTAACAACAAAGTCATAGAAATGGCGGATACTTTTCCAAAATATAAACATTCTCACTGGGAATTATAATTGCTGGTCATTTGGTCAGAGTTTTGGGAGTAAAGGACTGTGAACTTTTCAGCACTCACTCGCATATATTTAAATTCTCTGCTTGACCAAAAACGGGGATTCCAGTACAAATGTTGATAATTTCTGCCTAGATTTCTTAAACAAGGAGTTATTTTTTTATAATATTTACATGTAGACTATTGTTTTCATTTTTGTTGTGGTTATCACAACGTTTCGGTCGTTGTTCTCTCCGGCCTTCCTCAGGCGTATATTGATCTAGGTAACCTTCAGGGAATTCTGAACCAAACCCTTTATTTAATCTACGGGCGATTAAAAACAAAGAAACAAAAGAAGAAATTTTAATGGCTGGTCATTTGGTCAGAGTTTTGGAAGTAGGGGGTCGTAAACATTTCAGCACTCATTCTCATATATTTAAATTCTCTGCTTGACCAAAAAGGGGATTCCAGTATAAATGCTGATAATTTCTGCCTAAATTTCTTGTACAAGGAGTTACCATTATTTACATGCGGGCTATTGTCCTCATCTTTGTTGTTGTTATGACAACATTGTGCCCCCCCTCACAGAACTTCATCAAGCGTTTGTCGATCCGGGTAACCTTCAGGGGTTTCCGAACTGAACCCTTTATTTAATCTATGGGGGTAGACTGTTCTCGTTCCACTGCTCATGTCTTGAGATATCTCGTCTAGCTCTTATTTTTATTTAGTGCAAAGCCCGACCCAAGGATTGAACTCACAATCACTGTGTCACCAAATTTACAAACCAACGCTTTTAACCACTAAATGTTTTATTTTAATGTGATAATTCACTTTAACAGCGTGGTATTTACTGGGTGTGGTCAGTAGACTTGAGACAGTGAATGTCTTTAATTTTTGCGCAGGAGCCATCACGAGGAATCAAAGTAGAGAAAGCAATGAACTGACAGAAATATTAACGTTTATTTCGGAATATTCTAAACAGTAATGATTTGGAAGTTACTTTTAATTAAAAAAAAAGTTTGAATATTGAAGTCCGACAGTAAGCATATTTATAACAATAGATAAGACAATATATATCACTTCACCTTATATTTATCTTGATGGCGCCAAATCATGATTCGATGTGAACAGTTCACATTGTATGATATTCAACCTTTTATTACATGTGCATTTAGTCAACTGACAGAAGATGTGACACCGAAATCTGAAGGCGCATTGCAAAAGTGAAATATGCCTGCTAAAAGCTAAGCAAAGTAATTTTACTGGTTCTTAAGAATCAAGAAATTCTCACTAGAAACAAAGAAAAGAGTGCTGAACTGCCATGTAATATCAATCCTCCTATATAGCAGTGAATGCTTGACAATTTCTTCACAGATGAAGATGAGACTTGAAGCAACAGAAATGTTGTTCTACAGAAGGATGCTGAAAATACCATGAACTGAACATGTGAAAAATATGGAACTTCCAAGAAAAAAATGGAACCAAAACTGAATCTCATTCTTAGAACAAGAATCAGTTAAGATTTCTAAGACACATAATGACGAAAGAGGGCTTGAAAAGATAAGCTTTACTAAGTGCTACAAAGGATAGGAAGTCAAGAAGAGCCATGATCACGCACTTCGTGAAGGGACACAACACACAGAAGAAGTAATTAATTTATACATTTTAGGAAAGGGGACATTAGTCACTATTTAAAAACTGGCTAAGAAAAATGTATTTTGTATCAGAACTTAAAATGATGTAATCTGTCGAGGAAAAAGGTTGCAGTCCGTGTTTGGTGCGATTCAAATTAAATTCTTCATTAAAAAATGCACTGGAGACAAACTATCATAGCACAATGCAAAAGAGAGCAAGTGGCTCTTTTGAATGACGCGTTGGTACATAACGGTTTTTGAGTGTAAAGAAGTTGACAAGTGGTTTTGATGCAAGACAATGTCTGTCCACTTGTGAAATGCATCGATTATGTAGCTCGGATAGAAAGTTCTTCTACACGCAAAATATGTAATTATATATTCCTAAAATATATAATTAAATCACAAAATATATAATTATATATTACTAAAATATATATAATTAAATCCCAAAATATATAATTATATATTCCTGAAATATATAATTAAATCCCAAAATATATAATTATATATTCCTAAAATATATAATTAAAATATATAATTAAATCCCAAAATATATAATTATATATTCTTAAAATATATAATTAAATCTCAAAATATATAATTATATATTACTAAAATATATAATTAAAATATATAATTAAATCCCAAAACATATAATTATATATTCTTAAAATGTCCGGCGAAAGGAACGACTGATTAATATTATGATTAAATATATAAGTTAAATGAATGAAATAATTGCAATATACGACATCCTACCAACGCCAGTTAACCGTAAACTGTAGAAGTCGATACGAGAGGCTCACGAATATTATCATTTCTCTAAGAAGCTACATGTTGAGGTTCAAATAGGTACTAGAGGTCCTTGACGAATCTACGAAAAGATATTGTGAATCTACTAATAAAATTTCGACTACGACATCGGTAAACAATTTTTATTTATTTGGTCAAGCTAGCATGGACATTTATTGGGAGTTTATCACGGCAACCATCACGGTCCTGCATCAGGCTTTGAAGGTCATTAGGGTGGCATTCTATGTCATAACATAGCTGGTCAATGTTGGTTGTTATTAGGTGACCAGCCTGTCTTGCACCTAGGTGTCCAGAACAGTAGATCACTCAAGAGTTCTTGTTTTGCTTGCCGGCAGTGTCCCGCAAAGCGCATTCTGCGTTCGCGTAAGCTTGTAGAAATATCAGGGATGGGTCCATTGAGCTGTGATTTATATTAAGTATAGCTTTTGAGTATAGGTTCCATCAAGCTTCGGCTCTAGTGTTTTAGTTAATGTCCAGGCAGTTGCACCATACAATAACACGCCTCTACAGTATACCGAAAGAATCTCTTTAGTCAAATACGGAAATATTCCAGTAGGTATTCTAAAAATGAAGAATCATCCAGATTTGATAGTTTTACAGTTTAGAACGTCGCGGTAGTGGTCGTAGTAGAATAGCTTTCTTTAATCAGATCCACATTAGCACCTGGTGAGGTGTACTTTCATGGTCATTTGATCCACGAAGCATCGTGTCCTTCTTGAATTCCATCACGCTCTCTCTCTTTATATCTATCTATCTATCTATCTATCTATCTATCTATCTATCTATCTATCTATCTATCTATCTATCTATCTATCTATCTATCTATTTTAAATAAAAACAGACCACTTTAAGGTTCCATATAATAAATTATTTCACCACAGCCCTTTTAAAGGACCGCGGATCATCAGATTTTACTTCCAAAGGCTGAAACGAAAACTGAAAAGAAATTTACACATTTTTGACGGGCAGTACTAAGTATATGTAAATTAACGAAGTGAGGAAGTGAGGTGGGAGAGAGACATGATTGAGTTAGATGTAACATTTCTATTCTTTCAAATTTAAATTTTTAGAGAAAATCCAGACATTGACACATTAAATCAGGTAACTTAACGGAAGTTATATATTGATATGGAAGGGCGAAAGGAGAAAAAGGCATAAAGAGAAAGAGAGAAAGAAAGAAAGAAGTTGTGATAAAGTGTCATTAACTTTCATTGGAATGGACGCTGTTGTTTTGCTTTACTTTGAGAGTTCATAAATATTATAATGTCTGATATAAGTTTGAATGTTTAAACAGTCTAAGGAATTTAATTATATGTTAGTTAAAGTTTTTTTAAAAAACTTTATTGCAACAATTTTGGGGATTTAATATGAAATAGTCGATTAGAAAAATATTCATAGAATTTACATTAAAACACTAAAATTTTATTTTCAAATATAAGTTTACTTCTAGTTATAATTGATTATTAAGGTGATATCTCTATCAGTTTGAATTTTATTCATGAATTTAATTAGCGACTATTTTTAGATTGGTAATTTCTCTTACTTAAAATTTAGTTTTTAAGTTAATATGGAGTGATATTTGAAGGTAATATTAGAGATCTTGCTCTATCATATATTGTAAACACATCCATGCAAGTTTCACATATACATACGTTCCTTTACATGTGCAGTCACTCATACATGTACACATGTACCGATATACACGGGTAATTTCATGTATTAATACCTACATATATCTTTTTAAATGTTTACGCATACTTATACATATATATATAGGTGTGTCCTTAGAATTCCCTAAAAAACTTCTCTAAAAAATATTAGGTGATGACTTTAGTATTCAATTATCAAAAAATCTAAATATTTTATCATCAATAATGATTATTAAAGGGTAATACATTTAAATTCAATTACCAATTTTTTTAAAATTTTCCTCCGTTTTGTAAAGAATTTTAAACTCACAATTCCAAATGGAGAATATTAAGGGAGAAAATTGGGTAAAACATCAATAACAGACCTGTAAGTCCTTTTTTAAAAAATATTTTTTGCACACACCCATACATATACACACACATTAGCACACATGCACACACACAAATATATATATATATATTTATATATATTATGTTTAACGTTCTTTTTATAGATACAAGTATTTAAGCAAATGCTCTGTTTTTATAATACTGTTTATTATAAAACAGAGCATTTGCTTAAATACTTGTATCTATAAAAAGAACGTTAAACATAATATATATAAATGTCTTTAAATAAATTGTCGGACTATGTCCAATTCAAAAATATATGACGTCATTTGTTTACATTTGATACGCTAGAGCAGATATGAATAGAAGAGATTCATGGAAGATTTAAGTTTAAAGATAGTAAAATCGACCTTGCGAACCAGACGCTGCTCTGTGGCCGAAAGGTTAAGGC
>OZ038503.1:13020607-13095607 GCA_964036315.1 Acanthosepion esculentum
TTATTTAAGAAACTTCGTAAAACATTTAGCATTTAGTTCTTCTAAAAAGTGTGAGAAGTCCTTCACAAGCCTACACCACTATAATCAATACATATGTGCAGGATAGTTCAATTCCAGAATCTGGATTGTTGAACCCTCATGCATCGAAGGGTCCATCATATATATATATATATATTTGTCATCCACAGACAGACTGTTTCGCCGTTTCACAGCTCATCAGTGTGGCTAGACGTCCGGTTGCCTCTAGCTAGGATCGAAACCCGACTGAATTTGCGTCAGTCGGAACTTCTCCCACTAAGCCGTCAGCGTACGGTTAGGGATGAAGGTGAATTTTAGCGTGTTTATTTTTAGATTTAGATAAACACACAGTGACTGACAGTGACTCAATTCTGCCGAAGAGTCGCGCAATATATATATATATATATGTGTGTGTGTGTGTGTGTGTGTGTGTGTGTGTGTGTATAATTTATTTGAAAATTATAACATAAATATGTTATAAAATCACTACAAAAATAGCCATTTTGTTTCAACATTTCTGGTGTCTTATCAAGTAATGATATTGAATGTAGAATAAAGGGTTTTAAAAGTTCAAATCAATCAAACAATCCGCGCTAAGGGGAAACGCTGTTACATAATCGGGAATGACCAATCAAAATACAAGTATACGAGAATTCAAAAAACTTAACAACGAACTAAGGTTATAATATATTATAACCTTAGTTTTGAATTCTCGTATACTTGTATTTTGATAGGTCATTCCAGCTTATGTAACAGCGTTTCCCCTAACGAGGTTTGTTTGATTGATTTGAACTTTTAAAAACCTTTTAAATAAATTAATAAATTATATTTGCTCTAGTCTGTATTGAGCACTCTTTTAAGAATAGTATTTGTTGGTTATTGAAATTCATTCCGTATACACCAATCCTATACTTGTATATATATATATATATATATATATATATATATATATATATATATCATCCAAAGAAGAATAAGCAATATTATTGGTCCTGATTTGGCACCTCGGCTTCAGTCACTTTCCCACCTCTGAAAAGTTGTCGTTCTGTGTTTTTTTCTATAAATACTTTCATAGATTAGATCTTCGCTATGGTTCCTAGATTTATTTTAAAATTTAAGCCGTCGCGATCTCATCAATTTAGAGTTGAACTGGCTAGGTGTAACCGTAAGTTCTATGCTAACAGTTTCTTTTCTCAGACTTCTTGCTTGTTGAACTCCCTTCCATGCTTTCCAACCAACTTTAATCTCCAAAAATTTAAATGCAATGCCAATCGCTATCTATTGTCCTGATTACTCTTTATTCTCTCGGTCATTATTAATGTTCCTGTTCCTAATTATTCCACACCCTGTAAGTTGCTTGGGGTAATATCGATTACATATGTCAGTGTAGACGCCATCATATTATGGACGATGTTGCTAAACGAATACAATGTCATCAGAGAAGAAGCAGAACAAAAGAAACAAACATACCAAGTTGCACAATGAAAAGAAAAGTTCAATTAGGTGCATGAATAAAAAATGGGTGCATTGAAAATCAAAAGCAAAGTCATTGAAACCGTGCTGCTTTGGAGAAAGAAAATTTGTTACATGCTGGACAAGTAGAGACGAGTTGATGCGCATGTGGATCAAATGGCATGGCATGTCTGCCACCCGGTGCGGATCCTAGAGTAAGCACGATTTACTATTCATTAGACACCGACTAATTATCCAGATTTAACATCACAAATGGTTTCTTTTGATGATTTCTAGAGCTTTTAATAACAGAAAATATGTCTGGAAATAACTTTAGAAATCTGTTTAAGAATGTAAATCTTAGAACCCCACTGATTATATATATATATATATATATATATATATATATATATATATATATATATATATATATATATATATATATATGTATAGTTCTCATATATATATATATATATATATATGTATAGTTCTCATATATATATATATATATATATATATATATATATAGTTCTCATATATATATATATATATATAGTTCTCATATATATATATATGTATAGTTCTCATATATATATATATGTATATATATATATATATAGTTCTCATATATATATATATATATGTATAGTTCTCATATATATATATATATATATATATATATAGTTCTCATATATATATATATATATTTCTCATATATATATATATATAGTTCTCATATATATATATAGTTCTCATATATAGTTCTCATATATATATATATATGAGAACTATATATATATATATATATATATATATATATATATATAGTTCTCATATATATATATATATATGAGAACTATATATATATATATATATATAGTTCTCATATATATACATATATATACATATATATATATAGTTCTCATATATATACATATATTCTCATATATATATATATATGTATAGTTCTCATATATATATATATATATATAGTTCTCATATATATATATATATATTTCTCATATATATATATATATAGTTCTCATATATATATATAGTTCTCATATATAGTTCTCATATATATATATATATGAGAACTATATATATATATATATATATATATATATATATAGTTCTCATATATATATATATATATGAGAACTATATATATATATATATATAGTTCTCATATATATACATATATATATATATATATATATATATATATATATATATATATATATATAGTTCTCATATATATATATATATTAAGACATTTTTATGTTTATACATTCTTTTTTATAGATAGAAATATTTAAGTAAATGTTCTGTTTATAATAAATAATATTAGCAACATTTACCGGCCTGAATAATTGTCGGACTTTGTCCATTTCATAATGTGTGATGTCATTTATTTACATTTGGATACGCATCGAGCAACGTTAGAAAATCATGGAAAATTGTAGTAAGTATATATACTTATAACAAGGGGAGGGGAAATTGCGTGTAAGTAATTAGCGAAGGACAGTTAAAATAAAATATCCCCCAACAAATTAAGGGACTTCACAAAATCCTTCTGCCGGCAAAGAGAAGGTTTCCTTAATCCTATACGGATTGATTCCAAAATCTTCAAATGATTATTGGAACCAGCTATGTGAATAATTTTGAAGCACTCTTTCGTATACGGCACAGGCTATATTCTCTACTAGGTGTTGCGCAATAGCCGATTCCATATTTGCCGAGGGAAGATAACACATGTTATCTATTTTGCCAAGTCGTATTTTAGAAGGTACATGTTGATTAATTCTTGTTTACAAATGCAAGGTTGTACGCCCCACATAACCAGCAGCACACTGGTAATTAAATTCATATACCAAATTACTTAATTCATCCTTGCGAAACGACGGAAACGCAAACCTAGTTCGAAAAATACAACGCAAATCAACAGAAGGAAAACAACCAGAAACCGACTTACTAACTGGCATAACTAACCTTTGACCCTTATCTCCAATCCAAGGAACCTTCAAATAAACCGGACATTTAGAAGGCCCTCTCTCTCTCTCTCTCTTTCTCTCTCTCTCTCTCTCTCTATATATATATATATATATATACATAGAGAGAGAGAAAGAGAGAGAGAGAGAGAGAGAGAGAGAGAGAGATACGCACGCACACACACACACACATATATATATATATGACAGAAAAATAAAAATTGAAACTTATCTCTCTATAAAGGATATAAGCAAGAAAATCAAGTCAATTTATCTATTCTAGAGATATATATAAAAAAAACATATATATATATATATATATATATATATATATATATATATATATATATATATATATATATATATATATATATGTTAGTGAATATACATAATATTCAACGGCGGCAGCACAAATGGAAATATAATATAAGGGGACAAATAAAAAATAATAGGTTTAATAATGTGTTTGGAACCAAACCTTGTACTTATAAGGTGAAATTATGTAAACACACGTTATAAATAAGCCGAGTACAGTAATATTAGATTATTTGTGTGTATAGATATATAAGAAATATTATTAATGATAGGTTCTAAAAATATTAAATATTGTTTCATTTTATAATATTCGTGTAATCTATTTTGTAATCACTATTAATCAGGGTCGATGTGTTTTAGCAAGTGTTTAGATTTATGTATACATGTAGACATTAATTCGGACCTTGTGTTCAGCAGGTTAAAGGTTTATTTAAGATTGTTAATATAATAAGCTTCTCCAACAAACACAAGTTACATCTGCCTCCCTTCCCATTGTATGGCTTAGCTTTCGCGATTATTTCCCAGCTAATGGTTGGGTTCTGGTGGTTGTTTTTTAATCGTCAAACATACTTTGAAAGATATGTGCAGCTTTTGTATTTAATATTGCTTAGTATTATTTTGTGGTGGTAGAATCGCGATTTCCAGCTGTTCTTGGTGGATCCAAAGTAATATCTAACATCATTGTCTGAATCAATCCTAGCTCTGTATATTATACTTTTAGTCATGTACTGGCCGTTTAGTGGACAGGCTACGTCTTTACGACAGTTGTATTGGCTTTTAGTGTATGATTGAAACTATTTATATTTTAGTAGCTAATTATATTTGAGTAGATGCCCTCTTTTTTAAGCACTGTATATTACGTCTACTGGAGAAAACTTGATAAAGACAATGTGTCCCCCCGGCAGAATAATCTCGGATTAAAAATAAATACATTTATTCTTTACAAATATATATATATATATATATATATATATATATATATATATATATATATATCCCATAGGTAATAATTTTTATTTCATGACAGCTCTCTCTCTCTATCTATCTCTCTAAAAGTATCTCTCAATATCTATCTATCTATCTATCTATCTATCTATCTATCTATATATATATATATATATATATATATATATATATATATATATATATATATGGTATGTATGTACGCATTAACTACCCCTTCTAATATCTTGAACTTCGGAAATGAATATAAATTGCCTTTTTTCACAAATAATTGTTGCCGTTCGCATTGCGTGAGAACGCATGAAACTCTTCATTTTGGTCGACGATGGGAATTTATTCAGTAATAAATACCTACATGCATATATATATATATATATATATATATATATATATATATATATATATGAAAATCCGAACATAATGTTTTTGCCCCCACTGTGATGCCTTTTATTTGTATTTTATTGACATTGTTTTTAATCCAGCGAAAAAAGGTTTCTTTGAAGTTTTAACAGCTCTTCATGGTCTTTTCTTATAAAGCACAATTGATTGCTAACAATTAAATGCTACGCACAAGCAGTCAGCCAGAAAAAGGTTTTGTTTGAAAGACATCTCGATGTCGACTAATATATCAGTGTCAGTCTTCGCGCCCATATTCATCTCCCCACCTTCCCGATTTGTTACCACGCAATTCTTTTCAATTCACCCAAACGCAAACAAACGCGCGCACGCATCTAAATATTCCTAGCTGACTGATCAACTTTCCGCTAGTCAAATTCTATTTTATTCCTAAGCTTTTTCGTGTCCGTCTTCTGGTCAGCCAATCGGCTGGATTCTGTTAGCATAGAACTTATGGCTACATCTGGCTAACTCTATTATAAATTGATGAAATCTCGACGTCAGTCTAGTAATGCGTTTAAATTAAAAAAGTCTAGGTACCAGAGCGAAGAGCGATATTTATTTGCAAAAATACAAAATGTAGCACAAGGCCAAAATGGGGAAAAGGACGGTCTTGTTCTGTCTTAACGTTAAACTTAGCTAACCACAAACAATGACCCAAGCATACAACACAATTCATAACACCAAAACAACGCATTCTTACTTACCATTCTTACGTCATCCACCATAATACATCAGAATATCCACTAATCCCGAAATGTACAATTCAATGTCGGGCGGGTTTGCAGAATAAAACAAAAATTTAACGAAGAGCTTATAATTACTATGAAAGTGTTTATAGAAAAGAAAAAGAGAAGCAACTTTAAGGCGGTGGGAAAATCACTGAAGCCGAGCCACCAGATCAGGACCAATAATATTGCTGATTCTTCTTTGGCTTTTATCAAGGATCTCTAAATATATAGTAGGAGCAACGGGCCATATGTGGCAACAGTATTCTAAGCATGGATGCATGTTAGACTGATAGATATGTAAGATAGTTTCTGGAGAGAAAACTTGTCTAACACGACACAGTGAACTAACTTTCTTAGCAGCTGACCTATCAGTGGAATTTTTAAAGCCAGTTGGGTAAGCTCTTAGGAACTCCGTCTTGTAAATGCCTAGTTGCTACAGAAACCACAGCAGCAACGTCTATATATATATATATATATATATATATATATATATATATATATATATATATAAAGAACTGTAAAATATATAATTCGGGGTTCTTATTGATATTTTTTATTTGTATTTTTACAATGTAAATGTAAAAATTTTTACAATGTAAATTTACAGAGCATAAATAAATTAACTGATTTAAAATATGTTTTTTCGCTACACATTTTCAAAAAATGGAAGCTAAAAACTTCAAAATTAATTTTGTAATTAAATTAAAAACATTAGTTCCATTTCATCTTCAAGCGAATATTTGAGTAACTTATTTTTTAAATTTACTGAGTTTTAAACGCACCCAAAAATTCATAATTCACTGTTTCCAAGGATACAGAGAAATCCAATCATTCAGACAAGGGGTGGTAGCGTGTTCATTTTTATTAACTTTTTTTGAAACATGGTTATTACTGTGTAGCAAAAAACATTTTAAATCAGTTAATTTATGATATATATATATATATATATATATATATATATATATATATATATATATATATATATATATATATATATATATAAAAGTGAACATAGAAGTCAACACTTAGAGGCGACAGTCTGTTTCATGCTAGATGCAATCATCGGGCCACGAGTACTTGAATTGTACATATATATATATATATATATATATATATATATATATACTGGGCACCTCAAAGTGCTGTAATGGTTAGCAAGCTAGTTTCACTAGAACAATTACGACTTAGTGAGTTCAATCCTCACTGGGTGCCCCATACTTTCGGCTTTGTGCGACATCTGAGCTACGCTTGGAAAATGACTATATATATATATATATATATATATATATATATATATATGTAGGTGCCACCCATGAAGGTAAGGTCGAAGAGGAAGGACCAGATTGAACGCGACTGACCCGCGAAGACCCCAAAGGCGGAATAGGGAATGATCTACACAATCTCAACGGCCAAAGTAGCAGAAGAGTGCAGCACCAGTCAGGCTGGTATAACCAAGGCGGACCTTGACAGGTGAAGCATCCTACAGCCTGATGCAACCAGGTTTGTCAGATCTCGCCTGTCTCAGTCCCTTTTGACCTGCGAGGGTGGCGTTTCTGGCCAGGTGGGTGGGCTTCTCCGTCGCGCAGAGTTGCCCACCAAAATCAAATTCACGCGAATGTTCTTGTGAAACTCTGATGCACAGCCAAATCCACCATCGCCAACGGGGATTGGTGAGGGTGGCGGAGAAAGGGACTAGGGAGAGACAGGATGACGATCCCGATGATCGGATGCAAGCGGGTGCCGACAACAATATATATATATATATATATATATATATATATATATATAATCATTTATTTAAATATTATAACATAAATATGTTATAAAATCTCTACAAAAATAGCCATTTTGTTTCAACACTCCCAGTGTCTTATCAAGTGATGATGTTGAATGTAGAATAAATGGTTTTAAAAAGTTCCTAATTCATTAACGGTCCTTTGTTAGGGGAAAATGCTGTAACATAAGTCAGAATGACCAATCAAAACGCAAGTATATGGGGATTCAAAAGACCTGACCACGAAGCAAGGTTATCAATGGGTGTGTGTGAAGGGGGTAGAGAGATATGATTGAGCTAGACGCAACACTTCGACTCCCTTCGCCTTAAATTCTTTTGAGGAAAACCAGGCACCGACCCCAAATCTGTTAACGGAATTTGTGGGAGGGGGGATAGGCCAAAAAGACACAAATAGTGAGAGAGGGATAAAGAAATTGTGATAAGGTGTCATTAAGACGTTTAGCCATCGAGGTGGGGGTGGGGGAATTACAAAGACAAATTTAACTGTGATAAACTCCGCATTTCGTTGTGAAGGTGATTTTTAAAAAAACACGCGTAAACGCGCTCTGTCATAATTATTTTAGAATTTCAAATTTATCCGTTGTAGCTATGGAATCTTTTACAAAACAAGCGTCCCAATATAACAACATTTCAAAACGAAATGCAGATTTTATCACAGTTGCAATAACTTTGTCTTTGTAATCAACCCCTGAGGATGATCGTGGAGGATATCGAAAGTACTTGGGTAGGAAAAAACTACGGCACCTTCCTGGATGAATTTCGTCTTAACATCAAGAAGCTGATTAGAGAACTGGAAAGGATTATTATAAAAATAAATAAACATAATATGTCTATATTATTGAATGAAGATATGTTGCATATATCTATCTATCTATCTATCTATCTATATTAATTTACACACACCTAGATATATATATATTATAATTAAAAAAAAGAACAGTAAGATATATAATCCAGTGTTCGTATTGATATTTTTATTTTTACAAAACAGTGCTCAATGTAAATTTACAGAGCATAATATATATATATATATATATATATATATATATATATATATATATATATATATATATATATATATATTCAAGTACCGTAGAGTCCACTGAGTAGTAGGGGACCACAGCTATCAACGTTAGAGTGAAAGAAAATGAGAAAGACGTCATCGAAGAGAAAGGACGATAAAAGAACAGGTCCAGGAAGACAGATGAGGGTGTTTACTGTTGTATTTAAATTTCTGAAGATCATAGATGACAGGGAAGCAAGAAGCCGGAAGAGACTTAACAATTACTACAGCCTGTGTTATTATAATTATAACCGAACTTAGAAATACAGCACTCAAAACGGTCGATTAGTTCGTCAAGTTTAAAGATTTTTTGGTTACTTTTTCAAGACTAACGAAGCGTTGTTCTTTATAGGCTTCTGTCCCGCGATCTAAACATGTAGCTATTACTTAGAGAGCAACAGATTTTCACATGTTATCACTCGCAAATGTCTACGTTGAAGAGTAACCGTATTGAGAAAGGCATTCGTTTCTTTCGTATTTATCTCCGTTGGTTAGCAACTGTCTTCGCTGAATAGCTGCCTCAGCTGAGATCAATTGACCTTTCACCCGTTCTTTTGTCCAGTAAGGCGTAAACATTCGGTTTGGTGGGTGGGTGGTTCATTGTTCTATAAGTCGTTCTCGTGGAAGATGCGGGGTTAGCGTGGCAGTTGCTAACATAGAAAAAAAAAAACTTGGTCGACCGACATCGAAACATAGAATCTAGGTGGAGGTTAGTTACATTCTGTTTATGCTTGGAAAAAGGCATAAATCCAATTTCCCTTACGCTTCCATAGTCAACTATTTTGAAGAAAAATATCTCGACATTAGTATGGTACGGTTGCTGGCAGAGAAGACATTTGTTATATAAACACATGTACAAATTAATATCTATCCCAAAACAAGCTATATCTAGTCAAAACGCAATGGAAAAGTTGCTGTTACCTCTATAGTCAACCTTGACGGATGCTAATAAGAAACTTTCGTCATAGACTGGATGTTTTTCATCAGATGTCTTGGGACAGTCCCAGTGAATTTAAAACTGATTTTCTATTCGGTAGATTTTACCGAACAACTTTAATATGGGTGATTATACAAGCCTACATACGTTTCAACCCTTTGAGCCCTGCGTTCCTGAACAATTTTAACCCTTATGCCTGAGCTCCTGAGTCAAAATTTGCAATTAATTGGTATGTAATATTTCACAGTAGATATAAAAATAGTTACAAGTGTTTACCCACCGTTCAACTGGTAGCTGGGCATTAAGTCATTTTTCTCTACCACTGTTCAACCGGTGCCTGGACATTACGTCATTTTTCTCTACCACCGGTAATGCGGTGGTCAGGACTCACAGGGTTAATGAAAGCTAATTTATACCATTTCTTAGTTATTTTTTTAATCAATTCACCCCAAGCAAGGTGATAAAACCACTAAGATGCAAGGAGCTACTTGAAGTGAGAGAGAATGAAAAGTACTTTAGAAGGAACTGGAAACCCAATCCTAAACAGAAAACAAGGGATAAACCTCTACCCCTGTTCAAAAGGCCGGGGAGGTGAGCCGGCTGATAAGCGAACCTATCTACTCTTATGTAATTTTAGGACGACGAATCCAAATAGCAAGTCGTCCTGGGTAAGACGATAAACTACATCCGATAGCAAAGCCTTTGATCAGAAGGTTTTGAGGAGCGTGGAACCACCTCTTAATTGTTGATGTTGCTAGGTCCACTCTGACCCGGGGTGGTACCACCTGTCAGGGGCCTAGTTATGGGCAAATAATTAACCCCCCCAAAGGGGCGAAAACACTATGAAAGTATAAAAAAAGGTTTTAATACCAGCAATACTTTTTTGAAATTTTTTTACCAGCAACACATTTTTGAAAAAAAAAATTATATTTCAACAGAACGATTATTTTAGTATAAGTTTGCGTGTGTGCGTGCGCGTGTAATTTTTGTAATATATATATATAGATGTAATATATACGTATTTATGCAATAATCGTCCAGTTCACACTCCTCCTCCGTCTTTTGGGTAGGAGTAGATGTTTATCACTTTTTCACTGTTTAGGATTGGGTTTCTGGTTCCTTTTAAATTTTTCTCATTTTCTTTCGCACCCAGTAGCCCCTTGCGTCTTAGTGGCATTATTGCCTTGCTTGAGATGAATTGATTAAAAAAAAACAAGTTTAAATTCTTAAGTTTTTTTGGAAATATCGATAACAAAAATGGCAGAAGTTCGATTTGTGTCTGAAGAGTTTCGTCAAAATCAATTTGCGAGAATATAAATTAGTGCTGTCAAATTTAAATTATACACTTACATGTTATTTTTTAGAGAGTTAGATTCTCACATAATAAGTTATGCAGATAACACTGTTGATAGCAGCCACGAAAAAAAACTCCAAGAACTTCTAGAGAAGGTAGTGAAGGAAAGCGAGAAGAAAGGACTAAGCATCAATTGCAAGAAAACGGAATGCATGGTTGTTAGTAAAAGGGTGAATCCAATTACGCATAACAAAATCATCAAGTACAACAATTTAGATATTTGGGAAGCATTTTCAAAAGGGAAGGAAAGTTCGGTACTAAAATCAGAAGATTGCACTGGAATAACGGAAGATGTCAACCAAAGCTAAGTAAGGTATTAAGTAACATGAAAAATTCATTAGAAACAAAGAAAAGAGTACTTAACTGTTATATAATATCAGTCCTTCTATATAGCAGTGAATGCTGGACAATCTCCTCGTAAACTTGAAGCAAAAGAAATGTGGTTCTACAGAAGCATGCTGAGAATACCAGGAAATGAGTTCAGTAAATATACAAAAATAGAAAGTTTGTGGGATTATAACATAGTGCTGTCAAATTTAAATTATACACTTACATATTATTTTTAGAGAGTTAGATTCTCACTGGGTGTCTTGATTTTGTAATATGTGCCGAATCCCTTCCGGAGATGAGCGATCATGTCTCTTTACAACCGCCTATACCTAATAGCCCTAAGCAACGTTTATCTCTTTGCCAAGCCTCCTACCCCATGTTTCTCTATCTATTCATCCATGTTTGTCAGGTAGGTGACCTGATGACATCCCCTGTTTCTTTTGACTTCGATATGAATAGAGAACGCAGAAGAATCAGACCGAAAGTAGGACAAGAAGGGGGAAAGGTTCGTTAAAGACACTGGAAGAAGGAATGTGATATTTATGGTTAGAATAATAGAAAGAGCGATACAAATGCAGAAGGATGTGTACATGTGTTTCTTAGATTATGCAAAAGCGTTTTATAAACTATGTCACAAAGAACTATTGGAAGTGATAGGTAACCTTGACATATTTGGGAAGCATATTAGAATAAGACGAAAGAGAACAACCGGCAACACACAGAAATATCGAAGGACCAGAAATATTAAAATCTGAAGTGGAAACAGCACTGGCCAAATTGAACAGAAACAAAGAAGCAGGGCCAGACGGAATCGTAATAGATATACTGGCAGCCTTAGATGATTTCAGCGTTAACAAGATCACAGACATAATAAATGAACTATGCAACAATGGCGATATACCAGAAGACCTAAGTAGATCCATTTTTATAGCACTGCCTAAGAAACCAGTTGCAAACGAATGAGAACTCTATCGGACAATCAGCGTAATGAACGATATAATAAAACTTATCAGCCGAATTCCGATGAGTAGAGCGCGCAGTAGAATCAAACCAGATATAGGACAAGAACAGTGCGGGTTCGTTAAAAAATATGGAAAAAGGGAGTGCGATATTTAGGCTCAGTATAATATCAGAAAGAGCAAAAGAAATACAATAGGTGTACATGTGATTTATTGATTATACAATAGCGTTTGATAAAGTACATCGCAAAGAACTGTTGTAACTTTCTAGTAACCTTGACATATTTGGGAAGGATATTAGAATAATCCAGAATATATACTAGCAGAAAATCGCCTGAATGCGGATAGAAAATATGTTCAGTAAAAATACAAAAATAGAAAGTTGTGTAAGACAAGGATGTGTCTTCTCACCGGACTTATTCAGCCTATACAATAAGGCGATTCTCAGAGAACTAGAAGTTCTACCAGGATTCATTATTGGCGACCACGACCTTAACATAATAAGTTATACAGATGACACTGTTGATAGCAGCCACGGAAAAAAAACTGCAAAAACTTCTAGAGAAGGTAGTGAAGGAAAGCGAGAAGAAAGTACTAAGCAAGAAGACGGAATGCATGGTTGTTAGTAAAAGGGTGAATCCAATTACGCATTGGGCATAACAAAATCAAGTAGAACCATTTAGATATTTGGGAATCAGGGGAAGGAAAGTTCGACACTAAAATTAGAAAGTGCATTGGAATAATGAAAGATGCCAGACAAAGCTAAGTAAGGTATTAAGTAACATGAAAAATTCATTAGAAAAAAAGAAAAGAGTATTAACTGTTATGTAATATCTGTCCTTCTATATAGCAGTGAATGCTGGACAATCTCCACGTAAATGAAGAAGAGACTTGAAGCAACAGAAATTTGATTCTACAGCAGTATGCTGAGAATACCATGGTCGAACGTGTGAGCAAAGACAAAGTTTTAGAGAAAATGGAAACAAAAAGGAGACTAATACTTAACATGAGGAAGCGACAGTTGAAATGTCTATAGCACATCATACGGAAAGAGGGCTTGGAGAATTTGATACTCAGAGGACAGATTGAAGGGAATACGGCCAGAGGAAGAAAGGCTTTGAAAATTTGATACTCAAAGGACAGATTGAAGGCAATAGGGACAGAGGAAGAAAGGCTTGGGAAATTTGATGCTCAATGGACAGATTGGAGGCAATATGGACAGCGGATTAAAGGCTTGGAAAATTTGATACTCAAAGGACAGATTGAAGGCAATAGGGACAGAGGAAGAAGGGCTTGGAATATTTGATGCTCAATGGACAGATTGGAGGGAATATGGACAGCGGATGAAAGCTTGGAAAATTTGATACTCACTGGACAGATTGAAGGCAATAGAGACAGAGAAAGAAAGGCTTAGAAAATTTGATACTTAAAGGACAGATTGAAGGCAATAGATATAGAGGAAGAAAGGCTTTGAAAATTTGATACTCAAAGGCCAGATTGCAGGCAATAGGGCCAGAGGAAGAAAGGCTTGGAAAATTTGATACTCACTGGACAGATTGAAAGCAATAGGGACAGAGGAAGAAAGGCTTGGAAAATTTGATACTCACTGGACAGATTAAAGGCAATAGGGACAGAGGAAGACAGGCTTTGAAAATTTTATAGTCAAAGGACAGATTGAAGGCAATAGGGACAGAGGAAGAAGGGCTTGGAAAATTTGATACTCAAAAGACAGATTGAAGGCAATATGGACATAGGAAGAAAAGATTGGAAAATTTGATACTCAAAGGACAGATTGAAGGCAATAGGAACAGAGGAAGAAAGGCTTTGAAAATTTGATACTCAAAGGACAGATTAAAGGCAATAGGGACAGAGGAATAACTTAATTAAGAAGCTTGTGTAAATGCTTGGCAGAACAGAATAACGCATAATTTACCTGGCGAGCTTGAGTAAATGGATGGCGGAGCAAAGTTTAGGAGAGATAAGAAAAAGACAACATTTATTTAAGAGCTCCAAAGGAAAGGAAATATTTTCTAATTTCCACGGCACATAGAAGATGTCCTGTGTGTGTCAAATTCATCAAGACATGCCGTCTCTTACTGATTCTCCGTATAAGTGTCCTTTTAGTTTCTATTTTCTTCCAAACTTCATTGCTGACATACCCCGTCCATGGTATTCTCAGCATCCTTCTGTAGAACCATATTTCTGTTGCTTACACTTTTCTCTTCATATGTGCGGAGATTGTCCAGCATTTACTGCAACAAAAGAGGACTGATATTCCATAACAGTTCAGTACTCTTTCTTTTGTATTTCTAACGAAATTTTGCAGTTTCTTAATATTTTACTTAGTTTTTGGAAGGCATATTTCGCTATTTCAACGCTCGTTCGGGTTTTCGTGTCGCATTTTCCATCCTCTGATATTTAAACTCCTGTACTTGTTTGCCTTTGACATCTTCAATTCATAGTTTGCGTCTTGGGATTTTTCTCTTACTGACAACCATACATTCTGACTTCTTATAGATGCCGTGATGTCCCTACAAGATTCTAATAAGTTTGGTATCAAGTTTCTGGGAACAACTTTTTAGAACTTATTAATTTCTTTAAATATAAAATACTCTTAGATGTCTAATATAAGGTGGCGTCTTAACAACCGGAAGGAGTAGGAATTTTCTCAATATGGAATATACGGAGAGGTCACGTGACGAATGAAAATTATTTAAAGGATTAAAGTGGGTAATTAATAAATGGGGTGGTCTTCATATTCTCGGTGGAAGTCGAAAAATTTCCTAAAAAAATAAATAACGGAACAAATCTACCCCCGTTTATTAGGAATCTAAAAGTATTTAAAAGAAGGAAAAAATAATTTATTTCCAAAAAAAAGAAAATGAAACTAAAATATATTAAAAAAGAAAAGGGTCAGTTAAGATTTCTATTAACAACCGTTTTATTTGCTACCCAGGAAAGCAGTATGAGAGGCAGAGTTATTCTTGAGTCTGGGTAGAGCTATCCATATACACACCCGAAATAGAACTCGATTCGAGATTTTGTTTTATTTTTTTGGTTTAGTTTGGTTTAGTTTGTTTTACGGTATAACAGCTCGGTGGGTTATTTAATGCCGAGAAGATTTTTAGTATAGGTTCGTATGAATAGAATATATATTTGTAAGAAATCAATTTGCAGATAAGGTTTCATTGATGTATTTTTGTAAAGAGGGTTTTTGTCGAGAGTCACATGTATTGCTGGTAATATTTTTTTTAATGTATTACTGGTATTTTTACTATAAAAATGTATTTTTATACTTTCATAGTGTTTTGACTCCAGGTTAGGGGTTAACTTAGCCATAGCTGAGACCCTAACAGGTGCTACCACCATGCGTCATGGTGGGTCTGGGAACAACAGCAATTAGGAGGTGGTTCCACGCTCCTCAAAACCACCTGATCAGATACCTTGATGTTGGACGTAGTTTACCCAGGAAGCGGATGTAGTTAATCCTTATACACAAGGCGGACTAACATGTAAATTTATATTGGGGTGAATAATGGGCACATAATGAGGAAAGAGGACTTGGAAACATTGATGCTCACAGGACAGATTAAAGGCAAGAGAGACAGATGAAAACGACGCATAACCTACCTGATGAACTTGAGGGAATGGATGGCGGAGCAGAGATTAGGGAAGATGGCGAAAAGACAAAATCTTTTGAGAGCTACAAAGAACAGGAAATTGTGGAGAGACATGATGAGTTTTGGTGGGTAAATATTTGGTCATAGCGAGGAGCCAACAGGTGCCACCACCCCGGGTCAGGGTAGACTTGGCAACAACAGCAATTAAGAGGTGGTTCCAAGCACCTCAAAACCTTCTGATAAGCGGCTTTGCTGACGGATGTAGTTATCGTTATACCCAGGACGACTTTGTTTTACGGTAGGTTGTATAAATGTAATTTTAACTCTCGGTAACCACCTTTCATCTTAGCGGCTTTTATTGCTTGAGGTGAAATGATTTAAAAGAAAAGGGAACGATTGTGCCTGTCTTCTAATCGTAGAATCAAGTTTCGCGTCTGGCAATATTCTTTGAGAGAGAGAGAGAGAGAGAGAGCGAGAGAGAGAGAGAGAGAGAGAGAGAGAATTGATTTGGTAACCATGCCCACACTTGGGGGTACAATAGCTAGTTGTCAGTCATCTTTAATTGGCTAAGTGTAAGGAACCTGTATCAAATGAGAGCAAAAAGGTAAAAACAAAAGGAAATTTTGTTTGTTTTATTCGTGCGAAATCAGCTTTTAACACGATGATATAAATATCCAATTACGTAGTTACCAGGTAGCTATATTAGAAATTAAAGATATGAAATAAAAGATCAATAAAACCCTTAACGACTTAGCCGTTTTTTCGTCTGGCAAAGATCCTCAAAAGGTGTGGTGTAGATTACTTTATTTACTCTCCAGAAAGGCAACCTCTACAAAAATTGATTAAAAAAAAAGGCCGGTTAATTGTTTATTACCAAAAAGAAAAGAAAGAAGATAAACTCTCTACCAGGAGAGAACGAGAGTAATTAGGCTGAAGTCGGTTGGCAGACAAAAGTATCATGTGAATGCTAGGTCCCATCTGTCAAGAATTTTAATAAACAGTGACAAATCTTCTTAGTCTAAGACGATCGTCTGTGCTGACTGCGGCGGCTTCATGTGTTTCCTGTATTGGACGGTCTCCTCAAAGATAAAGAAGAGACTCGAGCCGCAGGAGGAATGGTTCTACAGAAGGATGCTAAAGATATCATGGACCGAGCGAGTGAGCAACGATGAGGTTTTAAAGACGATGCAAACAAGGAGGAAGCTGATACTTAACAGGAAGAGAGAGCTGAAGTTTCTGAGACATGTAATGAGAAAGAACGGCTTGGAGAATCTGATACTCATCAGTCGAATAGAGGGAAAGAAAGACAAGGGAAAGCAACGCATGACATACCTAGCGGACTTAATCAAGTGAATGACAGAATATGGCCTGGGGGAAGCAGCAAAGGGACAAAACTTACAGAGAGCTACAAGGGATAGGAAGAAGTGGAGAGCCATGATATCCTACCACCTGAAGGGACACGGTACATAAAGGTCGAATAGAGGGAAAGAGAGACAAGGGAAAGCAAAAACATAACATACCTAGCGGGCTTAAGCAAGTGGATGACGGAACGTGGTCTGGGGGAAGGAGCAAAGGGACAAAATTATTTGAGCGCTACAAGGGAAAGTGTGAAGTGGAGAGCCATGATCCCCTACGTCCTGAAGGGACACGGCACATAAAAAGAAAGAAAGTATAATTCATTTTGCAATCGTACAGCAGACATGTTCTCAATTGCAGGTGAGATTAACCGTTTCCATGCGGGAAACATTCCTTTTCTTTTTATGTGCCGTGTCCTTTCAGGACGTGGGCGATCTCCACCTCCCTCTATCCCATGCAGCTCTCAACAAGTTCCTTCCGCCTGCCTCCTCCCTCAGACCACGTTTTGTCCGCCAGGTTTGTCACGCGTTGTTTTCCCTCGTCTCTCTTTCGTTCTATTCGACCTGTGAGTATCAGATTCTCCAGGCCCTCCTTCCTCGTTATGTGTCACAGAAACTTCACCTACCTCTTCCTGATGTTAAGTATAAGCCTTCTTCTTGTTTGCAACCTCTCTAAGATCTCATCGCTGCTCCCACGCTCGGTCCATGATATCCTTAGCATCCTTCTGTAGAACTATATCTCTGTCGCCTCGAGTCTTTTCTTCATCTTTGCGGAAATCGTCCAACATTCGCTGCCGTAAAGAAAGACAAGATGTCACGTAACAGTTCCGTATTCTTTTCTTTGTTACCAAAGAAACCCTCCTGTCTCGGAATAATCTGTCCAACTTTTGGAATGTGTCTACCACCAACTAAAATAAACGGGACGGTAAATCATAGTTCACTCTTGTTGCGTCGATTTTTCAGAATTGATAAGCGACAGTAGGTAAGCACATTCTATCCTTAGCATCCTTCTGTAGAACCACATCTCCGTCGCCTCGAGTTTCTTCTTCATCCTTGAGGAAATCGTCCAACTGCCGTAAAGAAGGACAGATGTCACGTAACAGTTCAGTATTCTTTTTTTTGTTACCAAAGATATCCTCCTGTCTCGCAGTTTTGGAATGGTGTCCTTGGCCATCCCAGTATGTCTACGGATCTCAGTGTCGCACTTACTGTCCTATGTCAAAACGCTTCCCAGGTATTTAAACTTCTGCTTGATTCTAGTGTACCGGACCTTCAGATTAAGCATTCATTACTGTGGGTTGAAACTGATAAAATCTTTCTCTTAAAATAGTTCTTTTTCAGGAAAATAGGCTTCTCTAGTCCACTTAATGTTATCGCTCTTTCTTTGGTGAGGGTTTCCTTCCTAACCTTTTGTTTGAAGTAGCGTGGAACATCAAGATCTTGATTATATTATTATTACGCCCTTCTATTTAAATATGCTGTATATTTAAGTTGTTGTTGTTGGGAGACTTCACGAAGAGGGGTCATCATTACAACTTAGCGCTCAATATATTCTTATTGTTCAAAGTATAGTGCAATAGTGTTATAAAAATATTCTGTAACCCCCTTGCCTTGATCGATCCACTATCTTTCTCCACATCCTCTCCTTTACCACTCCTATCTGCTCTTCCTCCAAACTTTCTGTAACCCCTTGAGTGCTAGTGCCCTCCAGCCTTGCTTGGGGTGATAAGCTTAAAAAAACAAAAAACAAAAAAAAAAAAAACCCTCGGAGAATTCCAGTAAGATATCTTTAATCATTTCTGAAATACAACAGTTCAAAGCTTAATCTAACAATTGAACAATTTTGCTGTTACACCTGTTATTGAGGACCCTCCCGACGTTTTTCAATGTATAAAGATTCAGCAACACAGTTCTTAGAAACAAGTAGCCAGACTACCCGCACATATGGCTTGATTATAACGGTGAAGGCCTATGCAGAACCAACCACGCTTTTTGGAAGGGTCGAATACAGCTACGATTTGTCCTGCTAAAAATTCATGTGATTTAGTAGAAATAACAAAACTGTGCCAGGGTACCTAGACTTTATGAATTTAAGCGCAATACTAGACTGGCAGCATTGTTGCAACGCTTTACAGTTGAAATGGTTAGATGTAACCGTAAGTTCTATGTTAATAGTTTCTTCTCTTGCACTTCTCGCTGAGGGAACTCTCATCCAGCTTTTTGCTTTCCAGTCAAATTTTGATCTTCAAAAATTGGAATGAAATTTCAATCGTTATCTTCTGTCTTAATTCTTGTTCTTTTATTGCCTTCTCTAATTAATAGTGTTATGGTCCAGGTTAGGACCAAGGAAGAACAACACGAACACAAGAGTAGAAATAACAAAGAAATATTACAGGGAATAATAATACAAGATGTGGAAGGTGTTAGTATGACTGTCTGTCTGGTTTAGAGTAAACTACTATAGGCTCGACTCGATTCGTCTCTCTCTCTCTCTTGAGAGGCGTAGTATACTTAGTGTTAGGAAGAGTTCATTCTGTAATTAATGTTTATGGACTCATAACAAATAGTAGTTTTTCTCATATTCTCTAACACAAGTAAATTCAATAAACAACAACAACAATAACAACAACAACAACAACAACAAATAATTAAGTAATCAATAATAAATAGTGAAAAGTTAACAGATAACACGATAGATAAAAATAACCACATTAGGATTTACAATTATTCCTACTCAATAGCCTCTAGAAGAATTTGAAACATAACTGTTACCACTTACCCTATAACCATTAGTATACTACAATAGACCTTGCTACCTATAATGCACCACTGGCAGCACATATAAATAACCAAGCCAATTTTCAGGCCATGCGTGTTGAGGTTTAGCTTGATATGCTGGTCCGTGAAGCATTCTGGGTGGTAAGGTTAGGTATTTCTATTTTATTGTGTTATCTTATTGGATATAGATAGGCAGGAATGGTTATATTTTAAATTATTCTGAGGGTTACTGAGTAGAAATAAAAATGCGCTAAAACTGTCCTATGAATTTGAGTGGAATACTAGATTGGCAGCATGGTCGCATCATTTTAAAGTCGAAATGGTTAGATGTAACCGTAAGTTCTATGTTAACAGTTTCTTCGCTTACACGGAACTTTCTTCCAGCTTCTTGCTTCTCAGCCAACTTTGACCTTCAAAAATTTAAATGAAATGCCAATCGTTATCTTCTGTCTTAATTCTTGTTCTTTTATTGTCCTCTCTCCTTAATAGTAGTTTTTCTCATATTCTCTAGCACTCAGTAACCTCTTGCATCCTAGTGGCTTTATTGCCTTTAATCTTTAAAAATTTAAATGCGATGTCAATTATCTTCTGTCTTCTTAATTCTTATTCTTTTATTGTCCTCTCTCCTTAATAGTTGTTTTTTTTTTTCATATTCTCTAACACTCAGTAACATCTTGCATCCTAGTAGCTTTATTGCCTATGATCTTCAAAAATTTAAATGCAATGTCAATTGTTATCTTCTGTCTTCTTAATTCTTATTCTTTTATTGTCCTCTCTCCTTAATAGTTGTTTTTTTTCTCATATTTTCTAACACTCAGTAACCTCTTGCATCCTAGTGGCTTTATTGCCTTTGATCTTCAAAAATTTAAATGCAATGTCAATTGTTATCTTCTGTCTTCTTAATTCTTATTCTTTTATTGTCCTCTCTCCTTAATAGTAGTTTTTCTCATATTTTCTAACACTCAGTAACCACTTGCATCCTAGTGGCTTTATTGCCTTTGATCTTCAAAAATTTAAGTCTTCTTAATTCTTATTCTTTTATTGTTCTCTCTCCTTAACAGGTGTTTTTCTCATATTCTCTAACACAAGTATACGTAATAACAATAAACAACAAAAAATAATTAAGTAATTAAAATAAATAACGAGAGAAAAATATAACAAAGAACACATAAAATAAACACATTCAGACCCACAATTATTCCTACTCATTAGACTCTAGAATAATTTTAAACATAATCGTTACCTCCTACCAAATAAATGCCAGGATAATACAATGGACCTTGCTACCCATAATGCACCACTGACCAGCTACCTTTTCACTCTTTGTAAACTTGTGAATAGGGAAAATGTAAATTGAAGGATGTTTCAATTGTGTCATATTCCACACTTTTCATTCGAAAGATTCATCCTAATTGTACTTATTAAGCCAAGCACTTTGCAAATGTCCAGTTATTCCATTAATGATATTACATGTCAGTTTTTTTTTCGTATGTTTTTCTTTTTCTTTTAGCGTCTTTGTGAATTGGCAGCCACTTCTTTTGGCTGAAGTGAGTTTAAGATCAATCGGACAGTAACGAGAAAAGTCGATTTCATTAATTTCGTTTCAATAAACACCTACGTACACATATACATACACATACACACACACACGTAAAGAGGGAGAGAGTGGAAAGAGAGAGGGAGAGAGAGAGAGAGAGAGGGGGGAAGGGAAAGGAAGCGAGTGAAGAGAGGAAAGAGAGGAGAGAAAAGGAAACTGATATAGTGATTTTCCAAGTGTAGTTTAGATGTGGCACAAGGCCAAAAGCATGGGGCACCGAATGAGGACCGAACTCACTACTCAGTCGTAATTGTTCTAGCGAGACAAGTTTGTTAACCATTACACCGCCTCGGGGTGTTCATAGCGATTTTCTAAAAGTTGAGGTGTTCATAGTGATTTTCCAAACGTAACTTAGATGTGGCACAAGGCCGAAAGTATGGGGCACCCATTGAGGATCGAACTCACTATTCAGTCGTAGTTGTTCTAGCGAGACACGTTTGTTAACCATTACACCGCCTCGAGGTGTTCATAGTGATTTTCCAAACGTAACTTAGATGTGGCACAAGGCCGAAAGTATGTGGCACCCATTGAGGATCGAACTCACTATTCAGTAGTAGTTGTTCTAGCGAGACAAGTTTGTTAACCATCACACCGCCTCTAGGTGCTTAAGGAGATTGATATATATATCGGTATTTTATAGGCGCATAAATACTTTCATAACTGGCACTCCTGCTTAAAATTTCGTTTTCCAGATGAAAGGAATGCAGGTTCGATACTTTCAGAAGGGTATGTTTTCTTTAACATGACTTTTGATTATCTAGGCCGATAGACGCTAATTTCACTGTTATATTTACTCAAATACGTTTACACATTAAAATAATGTCTGTAGTTATAACACACACATACAAACACATACAAATACACACACATCAGTGTGGCTAGACATCCGATTGCTTTAAGTCAGGATCGAAACCCGACTGATTTGGCATCAGTCGGAGATTTTCCCCCTAAGCTATCAGCTCCCGGCGGCGAGGAAGGTGAATTTTTACGTATTTATTTTTGAATAAACACATCAGTGACGCAGAGTGCTCGATTCATAGAAGATTTTTGCCTTATCAGCAGCAGCAGTCATTGTTTACAAATTCGCGCTTTCCCTCTAAAGTGCTCGACCGAATTTTATTTTTTCGGGGGCGTATATATTATGGATACGATATTTTTTAAGTTATGCTATATTTACAACAGGAAAGTACTCAATATTAGGGACAGAACCTATTTAAATTGAAGCGGTATGGCTATATTGATCAATACTGAATGGTGATAATCTGTTTCATGCATAAATGCATTCGTCAGGCTAAGTAGATGGAAAAGTAGATCGACTATATGCATATATTATTGGAGGATTATAGGCAAGCAGACCAAACAGTTATTTCCTATGCAATGTGTCATTTTAATGTCTATTGAATAGGACTGGTTATAGGCAGGAAAATGTTTTTCTCGTGAGCAGATACAGTGGAGTAGCTGGTTGTTAGCTGATTATTCCTGGAACCATTTTCATGAAACTTCCGTACGATGACTGGGTTGGTGGTGGAACAAATGTAGGGAAAATGGCATCATAAGACGGTGCAAGTGGTCTACAGCAAGATATGTGTATGTCAAACCTATCGCGAGAGATCCCAGTTTTACTAGCGGTCCTTACAAATGCCAACAAAATACACGCCACAACCATACTGACAGGCTAGATGTATACCCTTGTGCAAATTAATTGCAACTTATTTACTTATTTTTCTTATTTTTCCATGGAAATATTACCCAGTGAACATATTAGTACTTCATATTTCCATTCCACAAAGTCGTTCCTCGTAGATTGAGCACAGATTCTTGATTGGATTTAAATCAGGAGAGTTTTCAGGCCAGTTTATAATACTTTATGTAAACAGAATGAGATAGATAGATAGATAAATAGATAGATAGATAGATAGATAGATAGATAGATACACATACATTGAGTACATTAATTGAAACAAAACGAATAATTCCATTATTATTTTTTTTCTTCATATTTTTACAATGAAAGAAGACACAGTGCACATGTTAGTACTTCATATGTCCATTCCACTAAATCGTTCTTTGCAGATTGACTACAGATTCTCGATTGGATTTAAATCAGGAGAGTTTCCGGGCCAGTCTATAGTACTTAGACTTGCTCACTGGTAAGGCTTGCCTATGTGTTCGTATGTCCATTCCATGAAGTCGTTCCTTGCAGATTGAACACAGATTCTCGATTGGATTTAAATCAGGAGAGTTTCCGAACCAGTTGATAGTACTTTGATTTGCTCACTAGTAAGGCTTGCCTGTATTACAATTTTCGTACGCTTCCATGGAGTAACGTCCATCGTAGACAATGGCCGTAGGACAACTAATCGACAGTCGAGACAATAGTGCTTGGGCGTGTAAAAACATAACAGGGTTCGATTCTCAGTAGTGGATGCGCACTGCTGATGAGTCTCAAAATAGGACGCAACGGCCGTCCAGTGCTTTCGGCATTCTGTTGAAGATTCTTCTAGACTCGATGAATTACTTAATTATGATTATTCAAATCCTCCTAATAATTTTTATCACTTTTATATGCTTGCTTGAACCGGCTCTCGATGGAGCGGCTTGGGGATAGAAGACGTGACTCGCTTGTGGCACAATCCGTTGGGTTAATTAAACTTGGCTGAGTTACTCGACGGAATTTGTGAAGAGCGGCACTATATCGAGGCTAGTTAGTTACCGCTTCATCACCGATACCCGTTGGTCCAGTGAGTAAGACGCTTGTGTCGTATCGTAAAGGTCCGGGTACGATTCTTGGTAGTAGATCCACACCGCCGATGAGTCCCCAAAATAGAACGAAACGGCGTCCAGTGCTTTCTGTATTCTGTTGAAGATTCTTCTAGAGTCGCTGGATTACTTCATTATGTTTAAGAAACATTATTGTATGCAATATATATATATATATATATATATATATATATACTTTTCAACAATAAGTATTAAGAGATAGAAAAATTTTGTTAGAAACAAAGAAAAGGGTGCTGAACTAGGATGCAATCTCTATCCCCGCCTACGAGGGTGGGGCCAGAAAACTCATAGGCTGACTATGTAGGGGTGATATTAGAACTGAAAATTTGCATGAATTAATGCCAACTCTTCTTATTAATAACTGAATTGTTTATTTCCCGGTAAACTGATATCTGACTTCAAATGTCACTAATAGCGACTTCTCTTGAAAATGGACAAAATTTGGCATCGTGGTGCTGTCAAGGACCTTCAGAAAAAAGGGTTTAACTCCCAGGAACACCAACTCCAGCTCTTCAAATGTAATGTCAATCGACGTCTCCAGATGCCCTGATCTATCCCCTATCCTTCTCTTCATCCTTTTCTCTATCACTCCTATTTGCTCTCGCTCCAACTCTGTGTAAACCCTTGCGTGCTAGTGGCTTCCCGCCTTGCTTGGAGTGAAACGCTTAAAAAAATTCATACTGACATGGATGCTACATTAGTGGATGATGTTCCAACTTTATCAACAGTATAAAAGTGGGCAGCTGAATATAGGAGGGGAAGGGAGAGTCTTGAAGGTGACACAAAGTCTGGACATCCTGCAACAGCCACAGCCGAGGAAAACGTTGATCATGTTCACCATATAATGATGGATGACAGGCGATTGACTATAAATCCAATAGCCAATGCTATTAGCATATATTATAAGAGAGTTGAGAATATTTTGCATATGGAACTCGGTATGAGGAAGGTTTTTGCTCGGTGAGTGTCAAGTCTTCTGACAACTGATCAAAAGGGTACAAGGCTGATCACATCATGGAAAAAATCTGACGCTGTTTTACGCAGATCCAAGTGTTTTCCATGAACGTTTCCTAATCCATGATGTGTGTTGCGTCCATCACTTGGAGTTTGTGACAAAGAGACAATGCATGCAGTGGAATCCCCCCTCACCTGCCCCGAAGAAGCTCAAGGTCATTTCTTCTGCAGGCAAAGTGATGGCCTCAGTTTTTTGGGATGTAAAAGGCATTGTGTTTATTGACTATTTTCAAAAGGGCTACACCATCAAGGGAGAGTACTATGCCAATTTTGTGATGCCAACGAACACTCATTGTTACTTTTGTAATGTCAACGAATACTCGTTGTCACTTCCGTATTGCTCGTTGTAGTAGAGACATTGTAATCGCAGATACAACTATAGTAACGCCGTTGAACAATACTGGTGTCAGACGCCTTCGAATATCACTCGCGCTAATAGTACTTGCCCGATAATACTCGCTCGACTAGTAATCCGTATAGTGATCTGAATAGAGAAATAGTATAGTGAATAGAGTAGAGAATAGCGGTCCGAATAGTAATAGAACATAGAATAGGAATACCGATCTGTATAGTATAGAGGATAGACTAGAAATGGCGTTCCGAATAGTAATAGAGGATAGGCTAGAATTGGAGATCAATTAGAAGCCAAGCCACTTCCTACTTATGCGTTTCCTCTATGGTCACGTGGTCTACTTAATCCAATAATGGGATCGACTGTGGTTGCTCACTAGCGATCTATGTTCAAACTCAAGTGTCGGCAGCGACACTTTATTCCGATATAACAGCCAACTTTCTGAGGTAGTTACGAAAGGCTATCAAGACCAAGCGCCCAGGAGAACTAACGAAAGGGGTCTTGTTTCATCAGGACAACGACCCAGCACACAAGTCCTTGGTTTCAATGGCTGCGGTGTGTGACTATGACTTTGAACTGGTTGATGACTCATCCTATTCTCCTGATTTGGCATATCATTTGTTCTGCAACATGACAAAAACACATGGCTGAGAACATGATTACGTCAATGCTGTTATTGATAAGAAACGCTGAAATAAATGCATGCAAGATTTCACAGCTCCAGCACCTCTTCTACATAGTGAGCCTATGAACTTTTCAGTCCCACCTTCGTATATGGCATTGAATCCTGGATAATTTCACAGATGAGGAAGATGCTTGAAGCGACAGAGTTATGGCTCTACAGAAGGATGCTGAGAATATCGTGGACATAACACGTAAGCGACGAGGAAGTTTTAAGTAAAGTTGGAACAAAAAGGACACTTGTATTTACAATCAGAAAGACACAGTTGAAATTTCTGAGGCACATAACGAGGAAAGAGGACTTGGAGAATTTAACACTCGCGGGGTTAAACAGTAATTATCTTGCCTAAAAAGCTTGAGAGAAACTAGAAACTAAAAGACACTTATACTTAACATCAGGAAGTGACAGTTAAATTTTCTAAATCACATAATGAAGAAAGAGGGCTTGGAAAATCTGATACTCACAGGACAGATTGCAGGCAAGCGGGACAGAGAAAAACCATTCATAACCTAATCAGTGAGCTTGAGTAAATGGATGGCAGAACAGGGTTTTGGAGAAATAACAAAAAGACAACATTTATTAAGAGCTATGAAGGAAAGAAAATTATGGAGAGTCATGATCGCCAACGTCCTGAAAGACACAGCACAAAGAAGAAGAACAAGATTCTGTAGATGGATGGAATAACAGGCACTGGGAAGGATGGTAAAGGGGAAAACGTTGGTTAGAGCTACAAAAGGAAGCTGTGGAGAACAATGATCGATCAATGTGATGGGGGTGACACGAAACATAAAAAAGAAGATAATAATAAGGTTCGTGGAACTTGAACATCGAAGAAAAATAATTGCTATTTTTCACCGTTTCCTTCGAAATTGTTATCTTGACATATCTAACACGGGACACAGCGGCAAAATTCGAATCGCACGCTGTGTGTCTGTGTGCATGCGCGTTAGTGTGTGTGTGTGTGTGTGTGTGCGTGTGCGTGTGCGTAAGTGCGCATGCACGTTTGTGATACACAGTTACGCATGCATATTAAGTATTCCAGGCGAAATTTTATTAATATTGTCCATTAATGAATAATGAAACGGATAGTGTTAAAAAAAAACACATGTAAACATATACGTTTGGTCTACCGAATAAACTTTGTCTTTCTTTCTTTCATTCTTTCTTTCTTTCTTTAATTACTTCCCCCTCCTTTCATTCTTTGTTTCATTTTTTCTTTGTCTTTCATTTTTTCTTACTTTCTGTAATTCTTTCTTTCTTTCTTTCATTCTTTCTTTCTTTCATTCATTCTTTCTTTCTTTCATTCTTTCTTTCTTTCTTTTTTCTTTCTTTCTTTTATACTTTCTTTTCTTTAATTACTTCATCTTTCCTTTTATTCGTTCTTTCATTTTTTTCTTTTTCTATCATTCTTTCTTATATTCTTACATTCTTTCTTTCTTTCTTTCTTTCTTTCTTTCTTTTTGTAATTCTTTTTTCATTCTTTTTTCTTTAATTCTTTCTTACATTCTGTAATTTTTTCTTTCTTTCTTTTTGTAATTCTTTTTCATTCATTCTTTGTTTCATTCTTTCTTTCTTTCTTGCTTTCTTTCTTTAATACTTTCTTTTTGTAATTTTTCATTCATTCTTTCTTTTTCTTTAATACTTTCTTTCTTTCCTACTTTAATACTTTCTTTCAATTTGTAATTCTTTTTTCATTCTTTCTTTCTTTCTTTCTTACTTTAATTATTTCATTCTTTCTTTCTTTACCACACACTGACACACACACACATATTGTTATATTGCAAGTTATAAGTATTCGTATGCATGTGTGTTCATTTCTAGAAGCTTTAGTTAAACAACGTATATTATTTTTGTATGTACTAATAAAAGTAACTTTTTCTATAATTACCAACCCGTTTCCGACATCTAAATTAAACTAATGCACCAAACTTTATCTTCACTTTCAATATCTTTCCCGCCATTTTCCACTTGAGTCATTGTCATGTTTATCCTGTCTCTCTCCTGATGTCCATTCAATTAAAGCCACGCGCCCAATTAATCGATATCGTATCGAAGTGATCTCCTTTTTGCTGACCTGTGCTGTCCAACATGGTTCTTATTTTGTGTAAATATCGATCGAAAATGGCGCCATTGCTATGGAAATGCTACTCGCCCGAAATCATGATTGTAAGAAATTTGAGGGCAGCTTATTCCAGAAAAAAAGATTAATTAAATAAATAGATAAGTAAAAATAATTGAATTGTCTGTGGTTATCACGATTTCACCAATTTTAAATTGTTATTCTAGTTTGAGATTAGAATATTTTCTTATTAAATTGTGGCTACATCTGTAAATGACACGGAGCCCTTTGTAGAATCTAATATCTCACACTTTATATTAAACATGTAACATGTTTACAATACCGAATTAAATCTTCGTGTGTGTGCGTGTGTGTGTTCTCTCTTTCTCTCTGTCCCTCACGCGCACACACGTATATATATATATATATATATATATATATATATATATATAATGTGCACATTTCACCGAAAACGACAGACAAGGTGCTTTTATTTAGTTTTTTTATACAATTTCTCATGCGATCTAATAATTTTTATCTTTTCGGATGATAAATTATATAAAAACTGTCCGAATGTTCTTTTTATCCGAGCGCTTTCGGCTATATATTTAGCCATTTCCAGGGATTAAATATTTTAACTGTTAAAATAACAAATAGGATAAAAAAAAAACATTCGGAAAGTTTTTATATAATTTATCATCCGAAAAGATTAAAAAAAAATAGCTCGCATGAGAAATTGTATAAAAAACTAAATAAAAGCACCTTGTCTGTCGTTTTCAATGAAATGTGCATGAAAGAAGGATTGCTGCCTAAATACCTAAATACACACACACACACACACACACACACACACACACACACACACACACACACACACACACATATATATATATATATATAAATATAAAAGTGGACATGGAAGTCAGCACTTAGAGGCGACAGTCTGTTTCATGCTAGTGCAATCGTCAGGCAACTAGTGCTGTTATTTTTCTCGGTTATTTATATATAAGAGTCAGTGGTGCATTATGGGTAGTTTATTTTGGCGGTTACTTTTACCGGAAGTCGCTTATTTGTTTATTTATTTATGTCAAATTGCACGATTGCACTAGCATGAATCAGACTGTCGCCTCTAAGTGCTGACTTCCATGTCCACTTTTATATTTACACACGCTCTATCTCTGATATTGAGCACTTTATCCCGTAAATATAGCACACTTTAAGACTATATTTCTTCATTCATATATATATATATATATATATATATATATATATATATATATATATATATATATATAAATATATAAATATATAAAAATTTACTATGTTTATGGCAGACGATTACTCATTATAGAGGATACATTGTTTTTAGATATGAAATACGGAAGATACATTTCTATATAAAAATACCAACAATACATTTTACCTGTAGTTGAAAGCACACTATTGCATTCAAAATATATTTCGTTGAAAGCATAAATTTGTGTTCAAAATATTTACATTTCGGCATTAAATGACCCATAGAAGTGTTGATATGCCGCTAAACAAAATCAACGAAATCAGCCACATAAACGAAAGGGAATTAATATTGTTGCTGTTAATATAATTATTGATTTTTATGCTATGACTAAGCCGTTGTCCAAGCTCAAATAGAAACATACGTCCTGGCCGTTTTCAAATATATCATTTATTTATTTATAATCATTTTACTCAAGCAAAATGATCATGCGACTAAGACGCAGCGGGTTATTGAGAGTCGAAGAGGGTGAGAAGACTTTGCTGAGGAGAAAGGACAATCAAAGAACAGAATTCAGAAAGACAGAAGATGTCAATTGACGTTGCATTTAATTTTTTGAAGATCGTAGGTGGCAGGGAAGCAAGAAATCGGAAGAGAGTTCCACAGGCGAGAAGTGCGAGAAAAGAAACTATCAGGATAGAACCTACGGTTGCATCGAGCTAGTTCAACAATAAAATGATCCGATCTAGTTGCCAATCTAGTAGCACTCTTAAAGTCATGCGGTCGAAGTAGCAAGGTGGCGGGCTCATTAGAACAATTTCCATGAAAATATTTATAGAAAAGACAGGGGGAAGCCACGTCAAAGCAGTGGGGAAAGTGACTGAGGTCGAGACAGGACTGATAACATTTTAGATTCTCCTTTGGATTTTGTCGAGAATCCCGAGATATATAGCAGGAGCACCAGAGCAGATGTGACAGCAATGTTCAATGCACGAACAAATGGTAGATTTACAAATATGCAAGATAGATTCTGCCAAGAAAAAATGTTTAACATGACACAGTGAACCGACTTTCCTTGCAATAAGCCAAGCAATATAATCATTCCAATTCATATCAATGGAAAACGTGAAGCCAAGAAGGTGCAACGAGATAAGCATCAGCCATACAAAAAGACAGCAGGTTCGTTTTGGAGTCATTTCTTGCCCCAGTTAACAACTGTTGGAGGTCATTTTCGAGAGCAGCTGCCAGTTTTCTTTCTTAAACGAAGTTTTCTTTTCTCAAGCCAACCTTTTTTATATACGACCATGCACATTTTTAAAAAATAATAAAGGAAATAGCATAGCTCATTGCTTAAAAACGTCTATAATAACAGCAACATGAATTCACTTTCTTTTAAACAGCCACTCAAATATTTACATCACTTAGTGTCCTCCATAGTTTAACTTTATTTTTCTTTAATGCCGAGAGTTTTTTTAAAAATGATCTTAGAATTCTAAAAATTATTATTAAAAATTATTAATAATTATTCTTAGAATTCTAAAAATTATTATTAAAAATTATTAAATATTATTCTTAGAATTCTAAAAATTATTATTAAAAATTATTCTTAGAATTCTGGAATTAATATTTGAACGCATAATATTTTAACAGCGTTACCTTTTCTCTTAGATTTCTAAATTAAATTACTACATTTGCCTTGATAGATGTATGTATATATGTATGTATATATAGAGAAAGTATGTGTAGACATGTATGAATGTATTGAGAGAAAATAAAGAGGGGGATGAGAGAGAGAGGAGAGAGAGAGAGATAGAGAGAGAGAGTGGGGGGGGGCGAAAGTGCATTGACCAATTATATTTCAGTATATTCCGGTGTTGATCCTTTTCACTAAAAGTGAAAGTTTTCTTTCAATACATAAATCTGATTTCTGAAGTTCTGTGATAACGTATTTATTTAATTCTTACATTTTTGCGGCTATGGCTCTTTATATGTTGTTTTGAAATCAACGGTTGCGTTTGAAACGTTGTTCCCTATTCATCGGATAAATGTCACAATTGGTTCGATTTAGAGATAGCACTTATTTTTTTGACAACTTATTATAGGTAAGGTGTTAGTAATTAATACAAAAATCTCGAAACTCCTACAGCGATGATGGAAAGGGAGAGATTTTCTTTGGGGGTGGAGTCACCAGTACTTTAAAATCGAAAAGAGCCAAGAAAACCATGGAATGGATCAGTCGAAACCCTCAAAAACAATGAAATCAATAATGCGGTAAACTCTTGGAATGAAGGCGTACCGTATTTGACGGCATATAAGACACACGGGTGTATAAGACGCACCTAAATTTCAACAGGGCAAATCAAGAAAAAATGAGTAATTAGTAAAATTATTAGTAAATAGTACAGCCTAGGCTATATTTATGAGGTATTATTTTGGTTAAACAAGCCATGATTACAATTAAACAAAAATAATAGGAAAAGAAGACGAGCCTATAAAAACTTTATTATATCTTTATATGATCTGTACAACTTGCGTCTTGCAAACGTCTTAGTGGAATAATTAGAATATAAAAATTCTGATTGTATTTATACGAATGCAACCGTATATATATATATATATATATATATATATATATATATATATATATATATATATGTATATATATATATATATATATATATATATATATATATATATATATATATATATATACACGCGGAGTAGGATGGATGAATTGTCGTCTAAATCGCGCGAACATGATAATGATAATGGTTTCTCTTTTTAAGAGATAACGGGTGTACCAGCAAAATTATCCAATTGTAAAAATAAGCTTAGAACTGTTGTATCTTAGAAATGATTAAAGATATCTCACTGTAATTCACCGAGGTATTTTTAACGCGTTTTGACTCTTAACAAAAGAATAGTGATGAAATCGATCATAAACAAAAATTACAATCACAAGTTTCATGTCCGATTTCATTTTCTCCATATTTTTTCATTGATCTTGGATTACCATAGATGAAACTCCTCTATCACGTGTCAAACCTCTTACGGACTGAGTTGGATTTTTTTCTAATTGATATTTTGAGCTCAGAGTTGAAATGATGATCGATCTTCCTGTCCTTAAAGTCCTAAACAATATTGTTATTATTAGAAATTCAAAGTTACTTCTTATCTAGATTTTCTGGGGTTAATACTGAAAGAGTGTTTCCTATTCAATATTCGATCATAGCCAAAAGGTTTCATAGCTAATAATCCGAAACGTTAATATAGAAATAAAAATTGTAATATATTTTTTCCTCTCATCCCAAGCTATGGGATATATAATAATAATAAAAATTAATGGTAAGTAAAATAAGAATTGAAACGATGACATTCTACGTGTAGGGTTGACCGAAATGCATATATTTCAATAGGAGTACAATTGGGAACAGGCAATAGATTAGGTTCCAGGAACATTCGCCGTAAACATTTTTGCCGTAGGAAAACTCGCCTCAGGAATTATCGCCGTAGAAAACTTTGCCGTATAGGATTTTTGCCGTAAGACAATTTTGCCGCATTTTTTTTATATGTGAAGTACCTTGTTATCAAGTATATCTGACTCATATCATTATTACTTGGATTTAAACATTTTAATAAGCGAAGTTTAGCCGACTTTGCTTGTCGTTGCATTTACTGGACAGCAATTCACTTTACCCACTGTTCTGTTGAGTCAGAAGTTTGTCTGTTTGTTAATTTTGCCACTGAAAACCGTTTGCTTGCGATCATTGCGATTAGTGATGTCGGCGTCGGCGTCTCAACGAAAAACTCTGAGCATTTCTGAACAGTTGAAGCTCATCGACGATGTCAAAGTAAAGAAACTCAAACTGGCCGCTGCAGCCAAAAAGTACGGAATCGGTTATTCAACAGCATCAAAAATTCTCAAGAAAGAAGACGATCTCAGATCTTGCATGCAAATGAACGGAAACACTAATCGCAAACGAAAGCGCCAATCCGTGCACAAGGACGTTAACGAAGCGCTTACACAATGGTTTACGCAAGCATGTGCACATGGAGCTACCGTCACCGATCACGTCATCAGGCAGAAAGCATCACAACTGGCCGTAAATCTTGAAATTGATTTTGAACCGAGCAATGGCTGGCTCATGCGCTGGAAGCAGGCCAATAACGTTTCGTCCAAAAAATTTCATGGCGAATCAACGTCAGCAGATCACGGTTCTGCCAACGAATGGGTGACAGACGTTTTGCCGCAACTTTTTCGTGGATATGATCCAAAAGATGTTTGGAACTGTGATGAAACGGGAATTTTCTACAAAGCCATGCCGTCTGGATCTTTGCGATTTGCCGGCGACGAACAGTCAAATGGGACAAAAGTTCCCAAAGACAGACTCACGATGCTTCAGTTCACAAACATGGACGGCAGTGAAAAGCAAGCTGTAGTTGTTGGTAAGTCGGCAAAACCACGCTGCTTTAAAAATGTCAAAACTCTGCCGTTTTCTTACTTCGCTAATCGTAAAGCCTGGATGACTAGTCAGCTGTTTACTGACGTTATGAAAACGCTTGATCGAAAAATGATTGCTCAAAATCGAAAGATTATTCTGTTTTTGGACAATGCAACTTGTCATAACTTACTGCCGGGTACAAATCTGTCAAACATCAAATTGTCGTTCATGCCACCAAACACCACCAGTCTCATTCAACCTTTGGATCAAGGCATCATTCGTTCATTCAAAGCGTATTATCGTCGGGAACTTGTTCGAATGCAAATCGCAGGGATCGATGCTACACCGCCAGTGCCGCTGTCCGAAGTGGCCAAACAGATAACTGTTTTGAAGGCCATGCACATGATGAAACGAGCACTTTTCATGGTCAAACCGTCAACAATTCAAAATTGTTTTAAAAAGGCCGACTTTGTCATTGAATCACAGGCTGAAAGTGGAAGAAATACTCGACGAAAATGATCAAGTTTCTCCACCATCGGGCATGGAGCAAACAGATTTTGACGAATTTATCAGCTTCGACGACCGTACACAATGTTATGGAGAACTGACTGACACGGACATCACACGTGGTATAAAATCGGATGATCAAGATTTTGACGACGATGATGATGCTGAAAGCGTAAGTTCTGAAGTTTCTGAAAGTGACAAACCAGTGCCAAATTCTCTGGCTGCATTGAATGCGCTTGAAACTCTGACAGCCTACTTTGAAGCCAAAAGCAGTAATCCTGATGACGCATTGAAAATGATTTACGGACTGTATGAAAGTGTTCATGATGTTAACAAAGAGATTTCTGTACAATCAAAAATGACTGACTATTTTAAGAAAAAGTAATTTTTGATTGAATTATTTGTGAAAACTGATTGAAAATGTATTTTTGTGTTTTTTATGTCTATAACTGTTAAATAAAGTAGTGTTCTGTACGTAAAAAGCGTTATATGAAGTTTTCCCATACTTACCTAAACAAAATAGACCAAACCCGAATATAAGAGAAACCCGGATATAAGAGACTTCTTCACCGGTTCCGAGAACTCGCTTATATTCGGGTTACACTATATATATATATATATATATATATATATATACGACAATTTATCCATCGCACCTTCTGTGTGTGTGTGTGTGTGTGTATATATATATATATATGTGTGTGTGTATATATATGTGTGTGTGTGTGTGTGTATATACACACACACACACACAGGGTGCGATAGATAAATCGTCGTCTAAATTACGAAAAAAAGAAAATAACGCTGACATCATATTTTAACAGGTATATTTACCAAAATTGCACAAAAATATATTGAAATACTAAAAAGTAAATTTATTCAATAAAATCGCCATTCGCTTCAACCACGGATTGAAGACGACTTCGCAATCTCCTGCAACTCTTCAGAACGGTCTCCTTATTTAAGTTGGTGAATGCTGACATAATCCTTGACTTCATTTTATCTTTGGTGTTATAACGAGTTTTGTTTGTCTCTCACTCAACTCTGCCCCACACATAATAATCAAGAGTTTGCAGTCTGGAGAGTTAGGTGGACAGATGTAAGGGATGATGTGTCTATCAGCCATCACTGGGTTCACCTGCTTGTGTGGCATGGTGTAGAGTCCTTTTGCCAGATATAGGGTCTTCCTGCGGCCACCGCTGGACTCAAGGCAGTACTACCTCCTCAAGTCACTTGATGTAGGCACCGTGTTCAGTCTGAGGCCGTCACCAACAAATTCTGGAGTTCTTTTCTTATCAGAACGACCAGAGTGAGTTTTCAGGGCTGCCGTACATTCGTAGTCATGATTAGTCTTATCCGACGCTTTCCCGATCCTCTGCAATGTCCTTAGATTGACACCCAAACACTCTGAAATTCTCGTATTAGAGCTTCCGGCGCGAATGCCAAACAGTACAGCATGCAGTTTCCAAATTTCTGGCGGACTAAATTGCGTCATTGTTTTCTTTTTGTCAAATATATTGCCCAAATGATCCAACTGTACTGTGCAACCGACAAAATCAAAAACAAACAACGCACATGCTCGAAATTAAAATTATAAAATTGTGACAATTTACCCATCGCATCATGTTTATATATATATATATATATATATATATATATATATATATATATATATATATATATATATATATATTAAGAAAGATAAATATCAGATGGAATAGAATCCACGGTTCTTAGCATTTACTTTTTTAAAAAGGGCTCAATACAATGTAGAGCTTTTGTAGTGATGTAAAATATTTTTATTGTAATCTACTATAATAATAATAATAATAATAGTAATAATAATAATAATAATAATAATAATAATAATATATATATATATATATATATATATATATATATATATATAATGATATAGAAATATCATTTCATACGACCTAACACATAAACTCTAATACCAGCTTTTGGAATGATACATACAGCACAACGAACTGTCAGTAACAGAGATTTATACAAAAAACAGATTCCAATCTTGAAAGTTATATTTTGGTCAAATGGCAAGTCAGATTATTCATGTTCTTTTTTGTATTTATTGGCTACCATAGATTTTAAGGACGCCGTGCTGTCTAACTTCCTCACCCGTTAAATGAAATTAAAAAAAGAACTCACATATAAAGATTTATCAAAATGTTTGTTGATGACATGAAATATTAAGGCAAGTCACAGGCTCCAAGAATGGAACCCGCTAAGCATATAAGAGAGAGAGAGAGAGAGAGAGAGAGAGAGAGAGAGGGAGAGAGAGAGAGAGAGTTCTCTCTGGTTCACCGGCTTGAAAAGTGTTAATTGATTTTGCAATTAAGGATTACGGGACTGGGCGTTATGGTTTGATTGTTTCCCGGGTAGAAAATGAATTCGGTGAATGCGCAACAATAGAGATGGGGGTAGAACAAAAGACCTATTCAACTTTCACAATGAAGCGATCCTGAGTGAACTCGAAGCCCTGCCGTGATTATTATCGGTGGACATAATATTGACATCATTAGACGGATGAAACAGTATTGATAGTAGAAATAGAAAGAAAACTTCAGGAACTCCTACAGAAGGTAGTAAAGGAAAGGGTGAAGAAAAGACTAACCCTCAATTCTTTGAAGGCCGTATGTCTGGTTGTCAGCAGGAGGAGCAGTCCATAAGCGAACAACGAATTGGAAAGGCCAAAGTGAAAAGAAGCACGGAAACTGAATGATCTGGGAAATGTTTTATCAGAGGACAGACAACCCGACACCTAAATCCAAAGGTTCATTGGGATAACGAACGAAGCCTTCCAAAAACTAAGCTAAGTATTAAGAAACAGAAAAATTTAATTAGAGACAAAGAGAGAAAGAACTGAACTGTTATGGAATATCTGTTCTCCATAAATAGCTGGACAATTACCTCACAGATGAAAAAGAGACTTGAGTAAACAGAACTCTGGTTCTACAGAAATATACTTAAAATGCCGTGGACTGAACATGTAAGTAACGAGTAGATTTCTCAAAAAATCGGAATACAAAGATGCTTATACTTAGAAATCAGAAGAGATAATCGAAATCTTTTGGATACATAATGAAGAAAGGGGTTTGGAGAGTTTGACACTCACAAGACATATTGAAAGCAAGAAGTACGGAGGAAAGTAGAGAGTAACCGACTTAACGTTTGAGGTTTTGTAAATAGACGACAGAACAGGAACTGAGAAGAAAAGACAAACGTTACTAAGAGCTACAAAGAATAGGATGTCGTGGAGAGCCATGATTGCTTACACTTTGAATGAACACGGCACGTAGAAGAAGAAGAGTGGCGTAGGAGTGGTTAACGGTTGTAAGTGCAATGAGTTGAATATGCTACAGATGAAGACTAAAGGTCGAAAGATATAAAATAACTTGTTCATACACGCTGTTAAAAACGATGGCATATTTGTTTAAGTTCTTTTTGATAATAGTAGGTCTTCGCATATGAAACTTTAAATATATTTACCCATGTTATGAAAAACGATTACATCTTTTGTTAAGTCCTTATTATTAGTAGTAGGTCTTCACGTATGAGAATTTAAACATATGAATACGAATTTACTCATTTTAAAAAAAATCAGTATCACCCCATGCAAGGCAGTAAATACACTAAGACAGGGCGTGAAAGAATTAAGAACAGATACATTAATAATGGGCGGGAAGAGAAAAGAGTAATCGGTAAATAGCGATTGACATTGCATTTAAATTTTTGCATATTAAAGTCGGCTGAAAAGCATGGACTCTGAAGGGAGTTCCACAAGCAAAATCTACGAGAAAAAGGAACTGCTAGCATAGAACTTAGGGCTACATCTAGCCAGCTAAACTGCCAATTGATGAGATCTCGACATCAGTTTAGCACTACGCTTAAATTCAAAATTCTAGTTCCCATAGCGAAGAGCTCACCCGAACAATTACCTTGAAAATATTTATAGAAAAAACACAGGGAGGCAACCTTACGGCGGTGTGAAAGTGACTGCAGCCACCAGATCAGGACCAATAATATTGCTGATGCTTCTTTAGATTTTATGAAGGAGTTCAAGGTAAATAGCAGGGGGCAAAAACGTTATGAAAAACGATGACATATTTTGTTAAGTCCTTAATATTAGTAGTAGGTCTTCACGTATAAGGAATTAAATATATGAGTTTATTCGTGCTATAAGAAATGATCACATATTTTATTAGTTCTTTCATGTTAGAAGTTTTCACATGTACATTATTTAAAAATCGCAGTTAATAAGGACTTAAAAATATGACGCGGTACTAGTTTAAAAGGATTTCTCCTCTGACGACACTCAGTAGCCCAACATTTGGCCGTTTCATATGAAGGGCAGTCATCGTGATTGTTGGTCATCTTGTATTTTTCATTTGCCACAATTTGTTCTAAAATGTCAATGTAACATTCAATTTCTGATTCGTTTTGCTTCTGAAAATGTAAATCACATGAAATAATCGAGAGCAAATGAACATTCTGTGAAATAATAGAACTATAACTATATATACAGTGCTGTTCGATAAAAGTGACTCACCTGATTTTTTTACTTCAAGATTTTTTCGCCTATTGTTTTTGGGGTCAAACTAATTTTTAATCTTACTAATATAAAGACCCTTTCCCGGCCACCTAGTAAAAAAAAAGTTTACTCACCCTAAGGTATTCTATTGATGATTATAATTTTGGATATAAATGAGATTTAGGGAAAAAGAACTATGTGCAAAAAAAGTGACTCACTTATTTTCTGCATCTAGTAATCATCACCGAACAGCTTTAAATAAAGAATAATAGAGGTATAATTTATTTATAATAGGTAATATAGTTCGAAATATTTAATAATCTATGGGTCCTCCTTTATTTTGAATAACCTTTTCAACCCTTTTTGGCATTGACTTGATTAGGTTCTGGCAAATCTCATCTCCAAGCATTGAATTCCATTCGGATATGAAATTCACAATCAAATCCTCTTTGTTGCTCAACTGCTTTCTCGAGAGCCTGTAATTTATAATGCTCCATAATTTTTCTATGATGTCGAGGTCAGGAGATTGGGGCGGCCATGTCATAATACTCACCTGCTTCTCATCAAAGTATTCCTTCATCAATTTTGATTTGTGACGGGGAGCATTATCCTGCATAAAAATGAGATTGGTGGGGTCGATTTGCATCCTTTCAGCAGAAGGGAGCAGACAAGACTCTAAAATTCTCTTGTACTGCTCTCTCCTGAGGGTCTTTTCAATAGGTTTTAAGAAACCAGTTCCATGAAAAGAAAAGCATCCCCAGAACATTATACTGAACGGATGCTTGACAGTACTTACTGCTAAATTCAAAGAGCTTTCAAAGCTTCTTCGGATTTTAGATCGCTTATCCTTTGAATTTAGCTCAGCTTTCGTTTCATCGGAGAAGAGAACATTTAATAAAAAAAATCAGGTGAGTCACTTTTATCGAACAGTACTGTATATATATATATATATATATATATATATATATATATATATAAATATAGGTAACTATACTCGTATCGAAAAACCTTCGAACTCTTGATTTAACAACAGCCAAATCAATCACGAAGGAAAAGAAGGTTTTAAAAAAAGAAAGAGCCAGGAACATGAAAGTCTGTCGAAAATAATCGCACAGATACAGGTTCAAGGCCCAAAGAAAAAACCCCGATACGAGTAAACAACTAACTAAAGAGCTCAATACAAGCGTAGAGCAAACCTAGTCAAACCTAATGAGCCAGACACACCTACCAAGGTTTCACTTAGGCAGATCGTCAGGGTCGACTGGCCAGTCGACCCTGACGATCTGCCTAAGTGAAACCTTGGTAGGTGTGTCTGGCTCATTAGGTTTGACTATATATATATATATATATATATATAATTATAATTATAATTATTTAAAAAAATGATTCCATCGCAGCACAGAAATTACTGTTTCGAAACTTGACTTAAGTTCTAAAGTTTAATTTCAATATTAAACTTAAAATTTAGAGTACAGTTTCATTGTCAAGCGATGCTTAGCGAATAGAGCATTGTTTCTATTATCGAGCACTGTTTTATGTGCTATATTTATGGGATAAAGTGCTCAATATCAGAGATAGAGCGTACGTAAATATACATATAAAAGTGAACATTGTCAGGGCGCCTGACGATTGCATCTAGCATGAAACAGCCTGTCACCTCTAAGTGTTGACTTCAATGTTCACTTATATATCTATATCTATTTAAAGACATTTATATATATTATGTTTAACGTTCTTTTTATAGATACAAGTATTTAAGCAAATGCTCTGTTTTATAATAAACAGTATTAAATAACATTTACCGGCCTGAATGTCCGAGAAATTTTCATAGAAAATTTTCGCTCTCCGACAGGAATCGAACCTGTATCCTATACGGAACCATCATTTCGCGTGATGTGCCTTAACCTTTCGGCCACAGAGCAGCGTCTGGTTAGCAAGGTCGATTTTACTATCTTTAAACTTAAATCTTCCATGAATCTCTTCTATTCATATCTGCTCTAGCGTATCAAATGGAAACAAATGACGTCATATATTTTAGAATTGGACATAGTCCGACAATTTATTTAAATAAATTGTCGGATTAGGTCCAATTCTAAAATATATATATATATATATATATATATATATATATATATATATATATATATATATATATATATATATATATATATATATATATACCTTTTTAAGTGGAATTTTTGAATCCTAAATCATTTCTTCGGATTATAAAACTATGACATATTTCATTCGCCCGAAGCCATTTGTGACCAGGAAGGCGGTTGTATACAGATGGCTGTTTAGACCTTTCAGAAAGTTTTGCCGCCATGCATATTATCCATATGAAAGTTTACATCTGACGACGCTATGGAAGAACATAACTGGAGTTTTTTTTTACATACATAAAACAATATGTGTGTTTGTAAGGTGTATCATAGTAGATATGATGAAATGTTATTAAACGACTCGTTTCACCGACGTCTGTTCGTCTTGGCTTCTTCAGATTGGAATGAAATTCTGTCGTGAAGAAGCTGACACTCGTCGTTTATAAGTATAAAATTCTCTCTCTCTCTCTCTCCCTCTCTCTCTCTCTCTCTATATATATATATATATCTATATCTATATATGTATATATATATATTTGTGTATTTAGGCAGCAATCCTTCTTTCATGGATATTTCATTGAATACGACGGACAAGATGCTTTTATTTAGTTTTTTATCATCTGAAAAAAAATTAGATTCATATTGTCTGATAATGACATTATACAAGAGTTTGTCATGGCTTTGAAATTTTTCATGCGACAAAAACAGACTATCATTATTGTTTTGTCCGTGTTTTGTTTGATATATTGTAATGTAATTGTCATCTTTGATAATGGCTTATATAAGCCGAAAGCTTAGATTGGATTTAAACATGTATCAATATGGTGATTTCCTTTCTTCTTTCAATGATAATGTGATTAAGCTTATCATACAATATGAAAGGAACTTACTTAAAATAAATAGACAAAACTTGTCTATATTATTTAATGAAACATGCATCAATGAAAAATTGCTGCCTTAATGCACACAAGATATATATATATATATATATATTTGTGTATTTAGGCAGCAATCTTTCTTTCATGTACATTTCATTGAATACGACACAATGTTTTTATCATCTGAAAAGAAAAAAAATATTAGATCGCATGAGAATGTGTATAAAAACTAAATCAAAGCACCTTGTCTGTCGTATTCAATGAAATGTGTGTGAATATATATATATATATATATATATATATATATATATATATATATATATATATATATATATATATATATATATATATATATATAAAATGGATTTTATGCATACTTCATTCGCTCGAAATCATTTGTAGCCGTTGATCTGGGAAAGCGGTTGTATATAGTTGGCTGTTTAGACACTTTTGAACGAGTTTGATGCTATTCATGACATCCATATCAAAGTCCTGATCTGACGAGGTTATTTAAGAAAATAACTCTATAGATATTTAAAAAAAGACATTTTCATTTTACAATAATATGAAAAGGAAAATTAAATAAAGATTATCCTTTAAGAATAATAGTGTGTTCCATATGAACTAAGGTTTGGATAAATGCCACAGTGTGGCGGATTTGGTTCACCTCTCAGAGTTTGCGGATTCTAATGTACAATTCGCTTTTTATTTCGTTACAGTCATTGCTGGACGCCAAAGCACATCAACCAGTAATTAATCTATCGGATTTACCTGCTAATGAGCCGCCTCATCCGTGTCCCCCTCCGTGTCCCCCTCCGTGTCCCAATTCTGATTTCCGAACCAAGACTAAGCATCGAAAGGCTTTGAGGGCTCATTATCGGAAACTCGAAAGAGGTAAGTGTTTCGAGATGAAGGACTTGGATCATTTATTATTTACTATGTTTTCTTCATCTCCTTAATTAATATCACGGCGTTTTCGGTCGAATAACCCCGAGCGTAAAAGCAAGCATGGTGAAAAAGCAACAGAGAAGATATCTTTGCATCCAAGTTGCTCATTTTTCATGCTTGACAACATAAACAGTTCTGTCATAAAAGCCTATTTTTAGACACGACGAAACAATTAAACATATTTTTTTACTTCTTTATATGCCGTGTCACCACGGGACGTAAGCGATCCTGGTTCTCTACAACTTCCTGTCCCTTGTAGCTCTTAATAAGTTTTCTCTTTTTTAAAACATTTCTCCCAAACCCTGTTCTAGTATCCATATACTCAGTTCCATCAAGTATGTTGCGAGCCGCTTTCCTAAGTCTCTTTTTCGTTCAATCTGTCCTGTGAGTATCAGATTTTCCAAGCCCCCATTTCCTCATGACGTGAACCAGAAATTTCAACTGCATCTTCGTGATATTAAGTATAAGTTTACTTTTTGTTTTCCATTTAAAATAGAAGATAGACAATTTTATATTAAGATTAAACGTTTTATTTTTGGATTAATTGACATAAAATATAATCATTTTGATTGTTAATTTCTGTTTCTGGTTTCAATGACTATTGTACAACTTTTATCATTTTTTTAAATGTTTAATTACACTTTATCTTTCTCGTAAAAAGGTAAAAAGATTTCCCTGCCACCCCTGGTCCATAACTCGACAGAACCGAACAGCAGCTGTACAGCTAGCCCCCCTTCTAGTCCAAAGATTGTCGGAAAAGATTCCAAAACCGGGACTCTTTTTCCAACGATAACCCAAAAGCCAGTTCTGGAGGAACCGAATCCAAATCCCAAGATTTGTCGGATGCCAATGTTACCTTTCATCCAAACGTCTGTGAACGCTGTACCTGCTCCTCCAACAACCGCTGTTGAAAATGATGAAGGTGAAAATAACTTTTTCGAAATTTCTTCCTGAACGCTGTTTTTTCCTAAGCTGGTAGTAGATAAAAGTTTGATAGCAAACTTCTTAAACTTTGTGTAAAAAAAATTGATGTAAGTAAGTTGATGTAAGTAAAAAAAAAATTCATATTAAAATTAAATGTTTTATTATTGGCTTAATTGGCACCGCACCCCCCCAAAAAAACAAGTGATTTCATCTCTCTGAATTACTGAAATTAAGAATTATCCTTATTTAAATTAATCGCAATCAGTCTATTTTCCTCATCTTTGTTGTTATTATCACAACGTTCGGTCATTTCCCCCTCCAACCTTCACCAGGTGTTGGTCGATCCGAGGAAACCTTCAAGGAGTTTTGAACTGAACACTTTATTTAATCCATGGGGATAGATTGTTCTCGATCCGCTGATTATGACATCTTGTCTTGCAGAAGCAGAAATAAGAAATGAGAAGCCATAGTGAATATCGTTAGGCGTGATAAGCGGTAGCTATGTTAGCAGCAGGCAGATTAGATTTAAGGCTAAAGTTCTAGACTCCAGATTGTCCCACGCTGATTCGTGAAATTGGTGAAAAGTAATTGTGAGTTCAATCCCTGTGCTAGTATAGACTTAGGTTCAGTGGAAACAGGGCGAGCAATAATTAAGTAGTATTAAATGAAAATAAAGCGTGATATTTCTAGATATGGACAGCATAAGAACAAATAAATAAATAAAGTGGTCAATTAAAAATTCCTTGAAGGTTACCCGGATCTACAAGCAGCTGAAGAAGAGAGCACAAATGCTGAAACGTTGTGATAACGATAACAAAGACGAGGACAACAATCCGAATGTAAATAATCTGTTTTCTTATGTTTGATATTACGAGTCTTGTTATAGACGCAACATTTCGGCCAAGGACCCTCTTGTCATCTTTATTTTTGCATTTATAATAATCAAAAGAGAAAAATAGTTCGAATAAACCGAATATGTCTAAGTAGGGGTCAAAATGTAATGTAATTTGTTTTATTGTATAAGAAATAAGGACGACAGTTAAACATATCGTACATCCAGATACAACTATACATCACAAGTGCACATCCCTCCTTCTGAAGATAGTTACCACATCTTTAATGATCTCGCTCCACCTACGAATGAGGGAATGTGTTCCAGATTCGTAAAACTCTTCTGGCTGCTGATATAGTCAATTATTTACAGCGTTTTTCCACCCTTTTGTGTCTCAGTGTTCCTTTCATTGGACCAAAGAAAGGGAAGTCCGTCGGCAGCAAATAACTCGATTACTCTTCTTTGTTTCGAGGTAGACATTTTCATATCAATTCATTTATTTATATATGTTAAAAAAAAACAAAAATAGATAATTAAAGATAAAGAGTGTGTGCGTCTTTTACACTTGACAGCAAAGTTCGAATAATACCATTGAGAAATGCGTCTATTATGACAAAAGTTGCATTACATTTTGACTCAACTTCATACGCTAACAATTCTTCATCTCAAAAATCAAAGCTAACATTATTAAACAAGAGTTATATAAATACCAGATATCGCTTATATGGCCCATAGACGTGTAAAGATCTAGGAAGAATGTATTGCGCCAATATCCGAAGTACTTCTAAAACTGGTACTCGATATCCAAGTTTTCGCCTGTACTCGCATTGATGGAAATTATACAATTAATTTAGACACTGAGACGGCGAAGGGGTAACTTTAGCGAGGAAGAAAGGCGAAGTAGTACCCCTTATTGAAAATTAGTGCCTCTACCTGAAAAGAAAAATATTTTTTCAGGCAAATGAAAATTGCGTAATTAAAAAATTCGGCAAAATATTTTTGCCAGGATTACATATCGTAGAGTAATGATGAACAATGGTAAATCATTTGTTGATTTAGTGAGTGCGATCTTCCTTGGGTAGCGTTCTGGGATACAGATTAATATATATAATGTTTTGTTAGGTTATTTGCGTCGTTCTTCTGGTGCCTGTGTTCGAGACCAGATAAAAGTCACTAGATGGGCCCATTCACCCACTAGGGATTGATGGAACATGAATTGAATATAGTCATATTTCTTCGGGTGCCAATGTTTGCTGTTCGAGCCCAGATGGGAGCCTTAATTTTCAAGCTAGTTGGACCCCAAACAACTAGGGATTGATAGAACACTATTTGAATATAGACACATTTCTTTTGGTGCCAATGTTCTATGTTCGTGTTCAGTTAAAAACCTTGATTTTCAAGCTAGGTAGCACCCCCCTTCTCCGATCCATGGTAGAACACAATTTGAATAATGGAAATTTAGATCAGTTTCAAAATTAAGAATTTTTTTCTTTCTACAGATGCTGTGAATTTTGCCGATCATCTTCCTTTTGTGCCGACAGTCAATATCGAACCTCCAACACGACAGAACTCATCTATATCGGGAACCATAGGGCAACATAGATTGGAGAATCAAAAAGAATATAAAACATCTGAAGGTTCATATTTGTTCTTCTCTTTTATTATTGAACGCACATTTTCTCGTTAAAAACAACTTTCAGTCTCCTATCGCTAAACTCTGCATTTTTAGTTTTGCCTATAATAAATTATATATGCCAGGGCATTCTACGTGTGCTACAGGTAGGATGTAACCTTGTACCACATGCCGCATGTTCGGGTCATCGGCGACTAAACCGGTTCCCCCACCATGCTTTTTATGGTGAGGACTGTTGATTGACACCCAGTATGATTAAAAAAAACTGTCAAAATAGGCATGAACATTTATGTAGAGTCAACAGACATCTCGCAGAATGGGGTTCACAGTTATGTATACACAATGATAAGACGACATTACTGGACAAGGGGCTTCCGCCCGAAGGAACCAACAGCGTTCAAGTTCGATGACATCGGTTGTAGTTTGACTTGGAGAGGGATGGATTCCGCCAGATTTAATTACCCAAGACACGTTATGCATGAATGAATACCTTTTCGGTTTTCAACCCAGTTGTGGAAGTAAATGGCCAGGTGCTCAGCTGCTTAGCAATACTACCATCACATCCGGTTATTCGACTGATAATGACGCTCATAAAATATAAATGTAACACTTGTGACTGAAGTGAAATCCGTGTTCTCATCTCGAAAGCAATTGATGATGTACACAATCTAAAAAGGACCGTCAGGACATCTTCAGGCGTTTTCACAGTGCAATGTTAAAATTATTTTGATATCAATTTCTGAATTAATATTTGTTATACAAAATACATGTTATTTTTTATCATTAGGCTACGCACTTATTGGTGTACCCGAATATAAAGCTTAGCTTTGTCTGACACATGGCCATGGGGTTCGCTTTCACTAAAATTGTAATGATCTACGGAATTACCCCCTTTTACTCTCAAATTAAAAAAATCTCAACTTTAAATTAAAAAAGAAACTTTGATTGCCTTTCTTGTAAATTAATTAGTGACCGTTTTGAGTGACTAATGACCTCGTTGGCTTTAAAAGCAATTCTTTTAAAAAATGTTCCCCTCAGACTTGCAGCAAGTTTGTTCATAATTACCCTGCTTAATAAAGGAATTCTGAATAGGGCGTTCGAAATTACGAGACAAGCAGCGATAGAGAATCATTTAATATGAAAGGATTACAGAAAGAATTCTAAAAGACCAATTACAAGTGCTATATTGAGAATGATATTAAAAGAATGGTACTTGCTGCAAATGAGAATGGAGACTGGAAAGCAGTATCTATTACTAAAGGAATTGCAGAACATACACCCTATGGCTGGATACGGAAAAGTATTTAGACTACCACGACTGCTACAAGCAAGCCGAGGGGATGAAGTCGATTCAAGAAATTTTTACCTCACCACACAGGACGAATGTTGAATTGGTTAAGTAATCATCCCCTCTTAACCCAGGCGAAACTTATAGAGAAACGTGTTGCTGAAGAGCAAGCACATGTGTCGGCTACCACAACCCACAAAGCCTGGAAGAGCAATGGGATGCTTTTAAGAAAGTCATCTCAAGCCCTACCACCATGAAGTCGCCAGGCAACAGAATTAAGTGAACAGCTTATGTGCAAACGATAATGAAATCCACTCGTGTTAGCAAGCGACTTGTTTATAGCAATTAAACGAAATGCATTTTGTTTTTACGGTGTTCATAAGGAATATCCAAGAAAGGTACAGATGTTGTGTGAAGGTAGCTTCCTCCAGGGGCAGGGAATATAGATACCTTTGGCCCTCAAAGTAGAACAGACCGTCATGTCTAATTCCTCTAATGGTATCTATATTAAAACAAAATGCATTTCGTTTAATCGCTATAAACAAGTCGCTTGCTAACACGAGTGGATTTCATTATCGATTGCACATAAGCTGTTCACTTAATTCTGTTGCCTGGCGACTTCATGGTGGTAGGGCGTGAGATGACTTTCTTAAAAGCATCCCATTGCTCTTCCAGTTTTTGTGGATTGTGGTAGCCGACACATGTGCTTGCTCTTCAGCAACCCGTTTCTCTATAAGTTTCGCCTGGGTTAAGAGCGGATGATTACTTAACCAATTCAACATTCGTCCTGTGCGGTGAAATTAAAATTTCTTGAATCGACTTCATCCCCTCGGCTTGCTTGTAGTAGTAGTAGTAGTAGTAGTAGTAGTGGTAGTCTAAATACTTTTACAACAGACAAATACTGCGAATGGTTGAAAAGATTTTCTCAGAAGCATTTCGAAGAAAATGACTACGTTAGTTATTGCCTGCGACAATGCGCCTGTTCATCTGGGTGAGGAGGAGGTAATAATTGAACAAGACGAATTCATCGGCGCCATTAAACGGGTATGGGGACAACGCTTGAACTGTTTAATTTCTAAATACCCGTCTGTGGTCACGTTTACACTCCTCCCTCCCGGTCTTTTGAATAGAAATAGACTTTTAATCCTCGTTTCCTGTTTAGAACTGGGTTTCTGCTTCTTTCCAAAGACATCTCATTTTCTTTCACTCCCAATAGTCCCGAGCGTCTTAGTGGCATTATCACCTTGATTGGGGTGAACTGATTGAAAAATAGTGTTTGTTTGCAAACTAATACTGTATCTTTTCTCAATTATATTTTAATTTGAAATTCGACGTTTTTAATTTGAAGTTGAACTTTTTTAATTTGAAGTTGAGCTTTTTCTTAATTTGAAATTCAGGGAATTAATTTGAGGGTAAAAATTGTCTAGTTATCTGTTATCTATAAATTACGACAAGCGCCCAGATTCAAACTTGAATCATTCCTATTTATACTGAAGTGAATCTGAAAATAATACCACGCTTTGATTACTTTAGCCTTTAATTCTCGGTTTGTTGATGTTCGTACTGAGGTAAGGCTTTAAAAATCTTTCCATGAAAAATAATGATCTTTTTTTTACTTTCTTTGAAAACAGCTTCTGATGATGATGACCTGTGGATATCGTTGGTCCGCGATCGAATCTTACCGACAACAGAAGTCTGGGATCAGAAAATATCGATGGAGGAGTTGTCTAAAAACAAAGAAATGGTGGAACCGGAAGATGACAACCTTCTCAAAAAAATTGAAGGTGAATTCTAGTATAGTCGCTTCTATTGTTCTGTTTCATTGAAATTCGGAAGATTGTGCATATCTACCGGAAGGGAAAATATTACCCTTTTTTTATTGGTCTAAATTCCCGATAGATTACCGAAGGAACTCTTTTAACAGTTTAGACAAAAAAAAAACAAAAAAAACCCAAAATACAAAACATCAAAAATTAAGGAAAAGTCGTTAACCACAGTGTTTCTAAATAGCAACTTTGCCATTACTTCCCCAGTTTCTTCATTTTAAATTTTCTCTGATAATGAAATGCTGACAAGATAAAAAAATAATAAACTGTAAAAATTCAATTGTTTTTCATATATATATATATATATATATATATATATATATATATATATATATATATATATATATATATATATGTATGTATATATATATCTATGTATATATATATGTATGTATATATATATGTATGTATATATATATGTATGTATATATATATGTATATATATATATATATATATGTATATATATATATGTATATATATATATGTATATATATATATATATATATATATATATATATATATATATATATATATATATATATAGTGTAATGAAATGCATTAAATCTGACAATTATTTAACATATTTTTTGTTCATTCGTTATTTTTATAAATATAATTTATTTAAGTAAATGCTCTGTTTTTAATTAAACAGTATTAGTTACATTTACCGGCTTGAATGTTCGAGAAATTTCGTAGAAAATATGCGTTCTCCGACAGGAATCGAACCTTTATTGCTTTTCTGTAGCTAAATGGTAGAGCACGCCCGATCCAATGACGGTTTACGTATCAGAAGGATTAGTCGGCGTGATTTGGGGCGAGGCAGAAAGGGTTATTCGCAAGAACTAATTAGTAGAAAGAGGAGGGATCAATATATTTATTTGGCGGTGTCAGATCATTATGTGTATATATATATATATATATATATATATATATATATATATATATATATATATATATCTTGAACCCACCTAATAACCGTTATGATAATATAATACACCTTACAAAACATAATGGACCATTGATCAGCATATATAAATAGTCGAGTCAAAACACAAGGCCTGAAGATTGTGTTCAAACCTAAAACAGACTGTCGCCGCTTGGATTCCCGCTCATCTTACACGTTTATATTTTTGTTTCTATACGCTCTCTCTCTTTATATATATATATATATATATATATATATATATATATATATATATATATATATATATATATATATATATATATATATACCCAAATGAGAGAAGGAACAGATAGAGTAAAAATCCACTGTCCGTAGCATTTACTTTTAAAAAAGTGCTGAATATAATGTAGACCAATATATCATTATTATATTTTTATTAGAAGAGATTATAATAAAAACATTTTTGAAATCGCTTCACAAAAGCTTTCATGTTTCAATAATATGATTGCACTTCTTTAGGCGATGGAAAGTAACTTACTTACTTACCGTCGCCTGAAGAAATACAATCATAAAATTGAAACATGAAAGCTTTTGTGGAGCGATTTCAAAAATGTTTTTATTATAATCTCTTATAATATATATATATATATATATATATATATATATATATATATATATATATATATATATATAAAGAAATATATATATATATATATATATATATATATATAAAAAAAGAAATATAGTATAATGGTATGCTATATTTATGGGATAAAGTGCTCAATATCAGAGATAGAGCTTATGTAAATATAGATATAAAAGTGAACATTGAAGTCAATACTCAGAAGCGACAGGCTGTTTCATGCTAGACGCAATCGTCAGGCCATGACGACTGCGTCTATCATGAAACGGCCTGTCGCCTCTCAGTGTTGACTTCAATGTTCACTTTTATATATATATATATATATATATATATATATATATATATATATATATATATATATATATATGATAACGAAATATAAATGTTTTTATATATCAAGAATTTTAGGGGAAAGAAAAATGACAAAGTTTGATGAAGTCCAAAAGGACAAAACGCATCGCACAAAAACTTTAGATATATAAAAGTGGACATCCAAAGTCAACACCCAAAGTCGATAGCCCATTTCATGTTAAACGTAATTGTCATGGCCTGACGATTGCGTTTAGCATGTAACAGACTGTCGCCTCTAAGTGTTGACTTCAATGTCGACTTTTACATTTGCTATCCCTGATACTGACCACCACTTTTACCCATACATATAGCATACCTTAAAACTATATTTTATCATATATATATGATACCTCCCCCTCATTTTACACTTTTTATATTTTTGTTTCTATACGCTCTCTCTCTCTCTCTTTATATATATATAATCACAATCTTCAGGCCTTGTGTTTTGACTCAACTATTTATATATGCTGATCCAGCGTCCATTATGTTTTGTAAGGTGTATTATATTATCATAACGGTTATTAGGTGGGTTCATATATATATATATATATATATATATATATATATATATATATATATATATATATATATATATGTCTAGCCACACTCACAAACTCATGAGCTATGTTACAGCGAAACAATCTGTCTGTGGATGACAATATATATATATATATATATATATATATATATATATATATATATATATATGTAATGTGGCGGTCGATCGTATCGAATCCTTTGTGATGCAATCACAGTTCAGAATGGCTGGTCATGTCAACAGAATGAGTGATGATCGGATGCCGAAAATCCTCATGTATAGCCACCTTTTTCATGGTAAACGTAATGTAGGCCGTCCTTGGTTACGCTTTAAGGACAAACACAAATACAATTTAAATGTTGCAATTATCTTTATAGGGGAGTTCGAAATCGGTGTTAAAAACGAAGCCAACTGGAGAAACACTTGCCACCGAGGTATAACTAACTTTGAAAAGAATCGCCTCAACCATCTGAGAGAATTAAGATCCGTCACTAAATCTCGAGCTAATACACCAGCCCAAATGACGGTCAACCCTTCAGCATGTCCCTCGTGTTGACTTCTTTGCAAATCCCGTGCAGGATTGTTGTCTCATACGAAACCTAAACATAAAAACTGAACTGAAAGACACTCATACGTCGAAAACGACGGGAGAGTCTTATATATATATATATATATATATATATATATATATATATATATATATATATATATATATATATATATATTTGTGCCTTTAGGCAGCAATCCTTCTTTCATGCACATTTCATTGAAGACGACAGACAAGGTGCTTTTATTTAGTTTTTTTATACAATTTCTCATGCGATCTAATAATTGTTTTCTTTTCGGATGATAAATTATATAAAAACTGTCCGAATGTTCTTTTTATCCGAGCGCTTTCAGCTATACATTTAGCCATTTTCAAGGATTAGATTTTAACTGTTAAAATAAGAAATAGTTCGTTGTATGTATTTTTTATGAAAATGCTTTCATTTTTCAAAACACGGTCAAGATATTATGTCCATGTTCAAAGTTAATATTATTAAGTGTTTTTTTTTTTAAATAAGGCTTCCATTATTTTTAGCCTTTTTTTGCATGTAGATGATGCTATTATATTAGTGTTGTCAACAAGTATGTTACGAATAGTGTCCGGTAGGTCTCCATGAATATTTAAAGGAGATCTAATTGAGCTATTGTTGGAAAGGTGTAGTGTGAGTCTGCGTGTCAAATATATATCTGTGTGTGTGTGTGTGTGTGTGTGTGTGTGTGTGTGTGTGTGTGTGTGTGTGTGTGTGTGTGTGTGTTAGGTGCGACTAGATTTCGAGCAATGCCATCGCTTGATCCATCCAAATGTGGACAGTTCTATTGTGGCCTTTTAGTCGTGATAGGGTCATTCATTCACTTGCGCCGATGTTGTAACGTTGATCACCTTTTGCAGTAGTTGTCTACATAAATGTCGCATAACGTGTAATTAACGAACTGTGTTCGAAGTCTTTGATGATTTTTGGGGGCTCGCCCTAATTAATTCCATTATACGTTAGATCAACTTATGTAAAAACCTTTTCAGGGAAATTAACCCTTACGAATATCTCTCCTGGGGTTTTCATGTGCAACACAATGACAATGGTCTCTCTCGTGCCATTGAACACTGTTCTGGACGATCTAGAGTCTTTCCGTAGTCCTTTTGCCTGCTTCAGTGTGTTCTTAATGCAATCTTTATATTTCAATATTTCGGCTTGGGTTTTCGTCTTTTTCCTTCAGTCAATCCATCTTAGACAACGTAGGGATCCTCGTCCCGAACACATGACAACTCCATCTCAAGCGGCGATGAATGTACCACAGACTCTATACCAGTGTTTCTCAACCGGTGTTCCCCAGAACCCTAGTGTTCAACAAGAGGTCCCTAGGGATTCCGCATGAGGTCTCTATGGTTTCTGCGAGATCTGGTCCATATCAGACAATCTGTACAAGGGTCTCTCAAACGGCATTTTCCAGGGGCCCTAGGAACCCAAGATGTCGCTAGAGGTTTCGCAATACAGTGGCTTGCAAAAGTCTACACCCCCTTTGAAAATTTATATATTTTGTATAATTTAACAGGGAACAACATATTTTTTCAATTCCAATGATTGTTAAATAATAAGCAGATCCATCACACTTTCTTAAAATCATATAACTTAGAAAAATGTCTTTGCAAAAGTCTACACTCCCAGATATTATACTGTGTTATCACGTAGTTTATCATTCAAAAGTGACATGTGCGTTCTACCATAACAAATAAACTTGACCAGTCTATTATTTTGCTATATAATGCGATTTAACTGCCTACAAAATCCCCCACCACATGGTTTCTTGGTATGTTGGTCTTTGGACTCTGACTGTAAACACAAGGTGTCCAAAGAAAATGGGCAGGCCTCTGTCTCAGGAACTTAAAAAACCTTATTATTCAAAAGTAAAATGAAAATAATGGCTATAAAAAGATTGCAAACACTTTAGAATTGTCCTTAAGGACTGTTAAAACTGTAGTTAAAAAGTGGTTAGTGCACAAAACCACTGCTACCCTACCAAGATCTGGGAGACCGAGCAAACTTACCAGAAGAGCAAAATTGGTCCGGGAGGCAATCTCCAACCATAGTGCAACACTGGAAGACTTGATAGCTTCAGTTTCCAGAACTGGGACGGATGTCCATGCATCTACAATTTCCAGAGTATTACACCGGTCTGGTCTGCAAGGGAGGGTAGCTGGAAAAAAGCCTCTTATGAAGCCTATGCACAAGCAATCTAGGCTAAACTTTGCCAAAAGTCACATCAATGATTCCATGACCATGTGGCGAAAGGTTTTGTGGTCAGATGAGACCAAAGTTGAGTTATTTGGAAAAAATACGAAACGCTACGTTTGGCGGAAAAAAGGCACTGCTCACCAACCTCATTACACCGTCCCCACTGTAAAGCATGGACGTGGATCATGCTGTTTTTGTGCTGTTTTTCAGCTGCAGGGCCTTGAGAGCTGGCAACCATCCAAGGTGTCATGGACAGTGTCAAGTACCAAGAAATATTGGAGGAAAACCTGCTGAAGTCTGCTAGAGCTCTGCGCTTGGGTTGCAATTTCAAGCTTCAACAAGATAACAACCCGAAGCATGCGTGAAAAAGTAATAAAGCTTGGTTTGCTAGCAAGAAAAATCACAGTTTTGGAGTGAACCCGACAGTCTCCAGACCTCAATCCTATAGAAAATCTATGGCGAGATCTAAAGCTGGCTGTGCACCGACGTTCCCCATTCAATCTGACACATCTCGAGAAGTTCTGCCACGAAGAATAGCAAAAACTATCAGCAGACCACTGCAGCAAGCTCGTGGAAGGCTACCCGAGGCGTTTGCAGGTTGTAATTGACGCAACAGGATCATCCACAAAGTATTAACTGAAGACATTACAAAGGGGGTGTAGACTTTTGCAAAGACATTTTTCCAAATTATCTTTGTTTAAGAATCAGTTTTAAATTTTTCAAATGTATTTTGTGTACTAAATAAAAGTGTGATAGATCTGCTTATTAAAACAAATTATTAGAGTTTAAAATATTAATTGTTCCTATCAAAATAAACAAAATACATCCAGTTTTCAAGGGGTGTAGACTTTTGCAATGCACTGTAGGCTAATGTATTTTTGAGTAATTTTTAGTTAATTTTATATTCGTAATTTTACTATACAGTAACAGTATATGGTTGGGAAATCCTTGGTTATTATAATAATGTCTGCAACTTCTTATACTATTTAAAATTATAATAATCATATGGAATGTATTTAGCGATGTCTGTGTGGCATCTGCGTGAAACCGCCTTCACGGGTTAATGGACAGGACCTTTACGTGGCGGATTTGTGTATCATTGAGTGACTCATTGGAGTGCAGGACGCATGCGCAGTGTACATATATTATGTTTAACACGTGAACTACGATACAAATACAGAAGAGATAGTTATTAATAATGATATATAATAATTTTATGCAGGGGTTCCCTGAGACATGAAAACTATTTCAAGGGTTCCATAGGAGTATAGAAGTTGAGAAAAGCAGCTCTATACAAGTGATATAAACATTGACCTCATTTGCAAAACGAATGAATATACGACAACATAAACTTATGAAAAAGTTCAAATAAAACACTAAAGTCTTTGTATAAAAACGCTTGCATATATATATATATATATATATATATATATATATATATATATATATATAATGCAAGAGTCTTCGGTAAATCGAATTGAGTTCTCTCAGTCACTGTGTGTTTATCTAGGGATAAATACGCTTGGATTCACCTTCTTCTCTGTCGTGCGCCAACGGCTTCAGAGTAAAATTTCCGACTGACGTGAATTCAGCCGGTTTTCGAATCTAGCCAGAGGCAACCGGACGTCTAGCCACACTGATGAGCTGTGACACAGCGAAACAGTTTGTCTGTGGATGACAATATATATATATATATATATATATATATATATATATATATATATATATATATATATATATATGTATATATATATATATTTCCCTTGAGCGCTTAACCTTGGAGCGGGTAGAATGGAGATCAGCGTGTTTTAGTGGACTCAGCAGTTTTCAATCTGCTTGTCTGAATCGTCTTCAAGAAGAGAGAGCAAGATCTAAAAGGTCAGCCAATCTAACAGTGATCTCAGCCCACAATCCTCACACTTGCTCCATATGTGGCCTCCATTGTAAATCACTAGCGGGTCTTAAGTGCCACTTAAGATTATCGCACAAAATTTCATAACTGAAACAATTAAGCTGTCAGATCCTCATACGCCGAAACCGACGGGAGAGACCATTATTATAATATATATATATATATATATATATATATATATATATATTTGGAATTCTTAATACGAAGTTGGTATGTATCTACTTTCAAAAGACTATATACTGAAAAACAATATGAATTGTTGTACTTGTCTGTTTAGGTTTGTTACTAGCCCGAACTACACGCGTCTTGTTACTTTGACTTCCCGCAATTAAATGAGGCTGTTTGACGTTTTCGCTTAACAATGTCTCGTGCTGGTCTCGTCAGGCCACGTGACTGTTTTTAATTCTCCTGAATATTTTAAAATTATTTTGAGTCCTAAGTTTGTTAGGGTCAAGGGGAGATAACTAATTTTGTTTCTCACAACAGTAGTATATATGAACAATGTATACGAAGAAGTTAGCATTACACAGCGACTGACAAGTGCACGTCTTAAGCATGCAATCAATTGAATGTTTGTACGTAACGATTTTGGGAAGTGGGTCGAGCCTAGAACAATTTTATTCTCTCCTTTCGGACAAGTACTGATTTAAATTAATGCATTCTTAAATTGTTTTTTTTTTCTTTCGTTTATTTCTTACAGTGACGAACTTTTCTAGTCTCAATTTAAGTCCAACAGCGAATAAAAGTACAAAGCAAATTTTAAAAGCCAATTGTCAATTGACGGCAGCCAACAAAGCTTATCAAAACCAGAGAAAACGACCTAGCAGAAAGGGATGTAAGTATCTGTTATAATCACATCTTCCCTTCCCTCTAATATTTCATCTTCTATCACTGTCAGTGTGTCCATCTCCTACACACACACACACACACTCACTCTCTCTCTGGATGAGTATCTTCACTCTATTTGAATCTGCTTGACTCTCTCCTTTTTACTCTGATTCTGTTTGTCTTTCTTGCAAATTGTTTATATGTCACCCCAAATATTTATTTCAGTGTGCACACATTTTCGTACCTTTATCTAATCCCTGTCCGTTTCTCTTTCTCTGCATGTCTGTACTTCATCTCTTTCATACTTCTTGGTTCTCAAAATTTATTAATGTCTTCATATCTATCTATCTATCTATCTATCTATCTATCTATCTATCTATCTATCTATCTATCTATCTATCTATCGCAGTCTGTTCATTATCTATCTATCTATCTATCTATCTATCTATCTATCTATCTATCTATCTATCTATCGCAGTCTGTTCATTATCTATCTATCTATCTATCTATCTATCTATCTATCTATCTATCTATCTATCTATCGCAGTCTGTTCATTATCTATCTATCTATCTATCTATCTATCTATCTATCTATCTATCTATCGCAGTCTGTTCATTATCTATCTATCTATCTATCTATCTATCTATCGCAGTCTTTCATTATCTATCTATCTATCTATCTATCTATCTATCTATCTATCTATCTATCTATACCTGTTGTTACTGGGACTTTGGGAATGATATTCAAAGGCGCAAACTAATACATGAATCAAACCTTCTGATAAAAAGAATTGCTATCTTGTAAAATCTATGGTTGACACTTGGAAGTATCTCGTCACGCATTCTGGGTAAGACGATAAACTACATCCAGCAGCAAGGCTTCTGATCAGGAGGTTTTGAGGAGCGTAGAACCACCTCTTAATTGCTGACCAGAGTGGTAGCACCTGTTAGGGTCCCAACTATGGGCAAATAGTTAACCCCCTAAACTGGGGTCAAAACACTATGAAAGTGTAAAAATAGGTTTTAATGCCAGCAATAAATTTTTTGAAGGAAAAATTATTACCACTAATACCTTTTTGAAAAAAATATTACCAGCAATTTACCAGCAATACATTTCAGAAAAAAATTACCAGCAATAAAAATCTTGTCGGCATTCAATAACTATTGTAACCAAGTATATGCTTAAGAAATAACAAAACAAAAGGTTGTAGATAAATCGTGTATTGAACAGTAAATACAACAGAAGAGTATTACACGACTTGGGAGTGTGTGTCGGTTGACCAGCGTTCAATTTATATCACTGTTCCCCTGTGGATTACTTTTCCTACTACTTTATAGTAAGTGGAAGAGTCCACAATAGACTCATTAGAGGGAGGACACCACAACAATAACCCATTGAGGTTGATATGCCGTAAACCAAACCCAACCAAACTAGCAACTCGTCACACACAAAGCTAAGGCAAATTGGCTTCAGTTACTTTCCCAACACCGTAACTTAGCTACCCTGCGCATTTTCTGTAAGTATTTTCATGGCAATTGTTTTGATGAGCTTCACTCTTTGCTACCTGGGACTTTGTGCACTCAAGCGCAGTACTGGATTGGTGGCAACGCCTCATCATATCCATTTCAATGGCTGGATGTAACTGCTTTTGAAACTTGATTTTGCAACTCACTTCTGGCTTCTTGTTTTCCAGACAACTTTGATCTTCAAAAATGCAAATACAATGTCAACCGTTAACTTCCATATTCTTCATCCCAGTTCTTTTATTATTCTCTCTCCTTAATAATGTCTTATTTTTCTCATATTGTCTTACACGCAGTAGCACCTTGCCTCTCAGAGGTTTCATTGCCTGGCTTGAGATGAAATGACTAAATAATAATAATAATAATGATCCCTGTTGTAGTTGGAGCGCTCGGATTGGTCGGAAAAGATTCCAGTAGACTCATTGAAAGGATTCCTGGACGCTCATGCCTTAAAGAAATACAAAAATATGTTCTCACGAGTACATCCCACTCCTTACGAAGGGCTTTATCTATGTAAAACATGTGTTGTTCTTTATTGTTTTTTTTAATAGATCAGTGGAAAATGTCACGATACCATTTCTGACCTTAGGTCTCTGGTTGGGACCCGGAAAGAAATGTGTACGCACCAGAAATCAAAGGAAATAAAACAACAACAACAATAATAATAATGATGATAATAATAATAATAATAATAATAATAATAATAATAATAATAATAATAATAATAATGGAGTCATAGATAGTCTACATATGCAAGAAATAAGCTTTAGAATAAAGGTTTATCAAAAGCAATAATATATCTGAAAAAAGAAAAAATTATTTTGTTATTGCAGTTGTGAATGTCCCAGACATTAAAGGAAGTATTATTCAAGCCCCCGGAGGAGAAATTATACATGTTGGTGGTTCCTTGGTTTATAAAAGAACAGTACTTCCTGAAATTCCATCAATTGCCAAAGAGTCCGAAAAGATGGAAGATGAACTGAAAAGACGACAGAGCGAACAGACAAGTAAAATGATTTTAATTATAAATTATATAATATAAATATAAAAATATATAATATACAATAATATCTCTATAATATAATTTCATAATAAATTACGTATACAGAGTGATTGAAAAGTAACTCCCTATTTTATGTATGAGTGGGCAGCCAGGAGTCCGGACATAACACCCTGTGACTTTTCTCTTTGGGGTTTCGTTAAAGGAGCAAGTCTACTATAACAAATCAAGGCTTTGGAAGAACTTGAAGGGTGAATAAATGAAGTTATGTCTTTCATACCACAAGAGTTCCCGGTGAAATCAATTGACACGGTTCCTGGGTGGCTCGAGAAGCTGGTAGCGACATCTGGTGTACATATTGAATGTTTAATAAAACCTCATGCTAAAAGCTTTCTTCTCATATCCATTTCTTGTAAAAATTATAGTTAATACATAAATTATAAGTATTTTAAAATTGGGAGTTACTTTTCAAATACTCTGTATATAATATAAATATAATATAAAATGTAAAATGATAATAATTCATATAATATAATATTTATATATAAATATATGATTATAATATACAATCTCTATCTACAAAAGGCAGGATGTGTGTGTGTGTGTAACGAATGCACGGCCGCAATTTTCGACGGATTTGCACCAAAATTTACGTGCACATGCTCCAAGTTAGTGAAAAGGCTAAGACCGACTTTACATTTCCCAACTCCCATCGATAATGGAAATAATCGATTTTTTCATGCTTCTACGCTAGTTTTCATGTAGTTCGCGGCCATTTTCTACTGGCCAGAGTGAGAGCCTATAGTTGGCTGCCATGAATAGGCAGGAAGATTCTATTGGCCAGCGTGAGAGCCAACAACTGACTGACACGAATGTTAACTAGCATGCTAGCATGCAAAAAAAAAATCGATAGCTGCATTCGTCACAAGTGGGAAAAATTTTAATCTGCATGGCACTTTACTCCAATTGCCTCACTCCCTTGCTTAAACTCAACGTTGATTCTGATTCCTCAGAACTGGGTTGGGTGTGAAAAATTATTTGTTGTTAACATTCTTTTTTCATTCGGCTTTTCCAGTTACGAGTCCTTTTTTAAAGCTGATCGTTTTGTGTTCATTTTGTTTAGTTCTTTTTTCGTAACAGATTTAATGTTTAGTATAGAGCTTAGAAAAAAATCGCAGTGTGAGATAGGCAAGAAGTAAGGCATGTAGCAACATCAGCACGGCAAAGGGCACTCCTTTAAAGGCAAGGAAGGGCACAAATATTTTAAGTCAAGTGATAGCGATTGCTGTATGTGTCGTACGATTTTTGAATCAAGCACGGGCAACGCCGGGCCATGCTGTTAGTATAATATATCACGTTAATTATTTTGACTAATGAATGCATCCTGATGTATATATGTGTGTATGTATATAAACTATTGACTAAAAGTTTAGGGTCACCCTCTGGATTTAAAAGAGTCAACTAAAAATTGAAGGTGACTTATACTTTTTTCAAAACTAATGAACATCCTAGTTTAGTTTAGTTGTAATTAATTAAACCAGAGAAGATATAAAAAATTACTAATTATAAAATCTACAGGGTGGCAAATGGTTATGAAACTTACTAATTATTAAATCCAGAGGGTGGTCGCTGTTTCAGTATCCTAGTTTAGTAGGAGTTCATTTCAAGAAAGAATTTATGAAACTTACTAATTATTAAATCCAGAGGATGGTCGCCGTAGTTTCAGTATCCTAGTTTAGTAGGAGTTCATTTCAAGAAAGAATTTATGAAACTTGCTAATTATTAAATCCAGAGGGTGGTCGCTGTTTCAGTATCCTAGTTTAGTAGGAGTTCATTTCAAGAAAGAATTTATGAAACTTGCTAATTATTAAATCCAGAGGGTGGTCGCTGTTTCAGTATCCTAGTTTAGTAGGAGTTCGTTTCAAGAAAGAATTTATGAAACTTGCTAATTATTAAATCCAGAGGGTGGTCGCTGTTTCAGTATTCTAGTTTAGTAGGAGTTCATTTCAAGAAAGAATTTATGAAACTTGCAAATTATTAAATCCAGAGGGTGATCGCTGTTTCAGTATCCTAGTTTAGTAGGAGTTCATTTCAAGAAAGAATTTATGAAACTTACTAATTATTAAATCCAGCGGATGGTCGCCGTAGTTTCAGTATCCTAGTTTAGATAGATCTTATTAGGAACAATAAGAGATTAACAACAATAACTAATAATAAAATAGAACATTCATAGCAATTGACTGTAATACAAGTTAACCGTTATCTTCCTCACATATCCCCATAAACTGTACTTCTTGCTCTACCACGAGTGGCTTAGGGACCTTGTACAGGCTGAACATCAGTGCAAAAACAAAAAAATGAAATAAAAAAGAAGCTAAGTAGATACCAGAAATTTGAATAAAACTTAGCAGACATGTTTTTTCTATATATATATATATATATATATATATATATATATATATATATATATATATATATATATAAAGAAACATTTCTATTTGAATCGACTTAATCCGGCCTGTTCGGAAGCGAAAACGCTTCATACTAGAAGAAGAAAAAACAGTGGAGGTACTCAGCAAATAAACCAATATGCTCGTACAATCCTCAATAGCCATGAGGTATGTATATATATATATATATATATATATATATATATATATATATTATAAAGAGATAATCATACATTGAACCAATTACCAATATTAATGCAATTAATGGCGAAATTTCTTCGCTAACAGACTTAATATAAGCATTAACCTACTAACAATCCACTGAATGATGCGATCCTTATGTATAAAATTGTTGGCAGATGAATCTGGTGTATTTTTAGAGCAGCAAGTACTTTCGAAAACTTCATGTTCTCATCATCAAGCTGTAATTTTTTCCTTAAAAAACAAAACTCGAAGACGAAATAAATGTATTTTAGACCGAAAATGTTTTTTTTCTTAAGAAAGTGTTATTTATTAACGGTTATATAATATTGGAACGTGCAAGTCGCAACGCTAAAGTTCAAATATTAAAAAAAAACATCTTTGGATGAAAGATAGTCCCTGCTATAACATACAGGCTTCATTTGCTGGAAGCCATTTTTATCACAGATATGAGAATGCGGTTGTATACAGCAGGCAATTTAGATATTTCTGAACGGGTTTTGCACCATGTATGACATTCATATGAAAGTCGCGATCTGACCAGGATATTTAAGAATACAATAGGAGATAGCGTTATGGAAGAAAGGTCTATTCTCCCATTTCATTTCCCCCATTATGGGCATTATTATATCCGTGATATAATAACACCGTACTTCACGGATGGAACGAAATAGCTGAATGGAAAAGAAATGACAAACACACTTTGTTCTCAGAGAGAGATTTATAATGCTACGTCGTACACAAAATTATATATACATATATACACGTGTCCTACACATAAAAATTACAGCATATATTCAGTAACAAACAGTGTGTAAGAAAAAGTAAGTTGCAATATTTCCCGAAGGTAAAACTAGAGTTATGGCGGCTTCTCTATGAACTTGGTGGGGCCAAAGGCTGTAGACCAGGGACGTCCTTCTTCTCCAGGCTCTACATCGCAACTGGACTTCGTCACTCGGTCCCCTGGCGTCACTCACTTGCCGTCACGTGACCCTGTTGACTATCTCAACGAAAGGGAGACAATCGCCTTTTGTATTGCTACAAGAATATTATTCGAGTTTTTATTTTAGGTTAATGTTTTAGTTGTGTAGCAACTTGCGGTGTTGTGTGGAACTATCTCTAGCGCAGTCTATTCTATGTTCAAATTCCTTATCGCCTGCGCTAAATTTGTTATAACTGATCTATACATTGAGGTATTTCAAATTGTTGGTATTTACTCATTTCACATGCTGAAATTTTATGATGGCTCTAGGGTAGGCGCCATCACTGCTTTCGCTCCATTTCCAGATCCTAGATTCTGTTTTTGGAAAGGTTTAGCTTGAGTCCGGTTTTATTGGAAGATAAGTAAAATGAGCTTTGGAGTAAAGATCTTACCCCCCCCCCCACCAAAAAAACCAAAACCAAAAAAAAAACAAAACAAAAAACAAAAAAAAGACAAAATAACCCAAAAAACCAAAAACAAACAAACAAAAAACGAAAAGTGCATTTAATAATGTTTCTCTCATTTTATCATAGGGTGGCCGACCCCTCTTCCAGACATTGGCGATCATTTTTCAACAGAGACTGCAGAAATAGAAATGGGATCAGAATTAAGAACTTTATCCAACCGAAGAGGTGTGAATTTTTGTCTTCATCAAATATTTACTTAACCCTTTCTTTGTTCAGTATCTGTCTATATTTCTGAGATGTGGTATTATGTACACTATTTACATTATTCGGACTATTGTCCTCATCTTTGTCTCCAAATTTATTACAACATTTCGGCCGTTGTACGCTCCGGCCTTCTTCAGGTGGTTGGAATGTCGAATTGAACCCTTTATTTCGCTCACTGGGGTAGACTGTTCTAGTTCCACGTTCCATGTTTACTGGATGTCAGTTATCAATTATCTCCTGTTAATTCCCCTCTCCAAGTTCTCCACTGCCTTAACCAGGTATTGAACTTACACTCTTTGGGTCCTGTCACTGGATCTAACTAACGCCTTTATCCACTGTGCCATGTGTCCGGTTAAGGCAGTGGAGAACTTGGAGAGGGAAATTAACAGGAGATAACTGACAACTGACATCCATTAAACATGGCACGTGGAACTAGAACAGTCTACCTCAGTGAGCGAAATAAAGGGTTATGTTTGACATTTCATTCACCTGAAGAAGGCCGGAACGTACAACGGCCGAAACGTTGTAATAAATATAGCGACAAAGATGAGGACAATAATCCGAACACTGTAAATAGTGTCCTTTCATTGTTATTTACATTATTTACACACGAACTATTGTCCTCATCTTTGTTGCTATTATAAACGAGGTTTCGGCCGTTGTAGCCTTTGGCCTTCTTCAGGCCTTGTCAGTCCGCGACAATAGCCTAGCGGATTAAAGCGTTTGTTCGTGAATTTGGTGACGTCGTAATTATGAGTTCAATCCCTGGACCGGGTAGTGCAGACTTCGAATCAGTGGTTACAGGATGAACAATAACCGATCAGCAAAATAAGATTTCACTATTGATTGACAGCAAAATGAGAACATACACTGCTGTAGATGTGATAAAGTGTTCAGTTCGATATTCTCTGAAGATTGTCCGAACTGACAAGCACCCGAAGAAGGAGTCAGGGAAACGAGGGCAATAGTCCCAATGTAAATAATGATAACTCCGTTCATTGTTATCTTTAACTGTATCGCACTTCTCACCTGTAGAACTTTCTTGCTTTCCTCTCAACTTCGATCTTCAAAAATGTAAATGCAACATCAATCGTCATCATTTATTCCTATTTTGTTATTGTTCTTATGTTTTATCGGTTTCTTTCACGCTCAATAAACCCTTGCGTGTTAGTGTCTTTATCACCTTGCCTGCGGTGAAAGGATTAGAAAAAAATATTCACATGAATTGTTCGCGAAGGTAGACACAGGTACAAAGATTGGGTTAATAGTAATTTAATAAGTGTAGCTTAGATGTGGCACAAGGGCGAAAGGATGGAGCACTCAGTGAGGATCGAACTTCTTATTCAGTAGTAATTGACCTAGCGAAACAAACTTGTTAACCATTACATCAGGCCGAAATGGCTAAAGACAGTGTTAATATATCAACAGTATAATTAGAAGAAGAAGGAGTGGGAAGAAAAGGAAGAATAAAGAAGGAAAGAAAGAACGAACAAGTATTTTATCTGTTTCTGTCCAAATGTTGATTGCAAACATAGAAATGAAGAAATAAACTGTCAAAAGAAAGAAAGAAAGAAAGAAAGAAAGAAAGAAAAATCCTGAAAGGAACAAACAAACAAAAGAAAGAAAGAAAAAAAAAAGAGAGAAAGAAAAAAAAAAGAGAGAAAGAAAAAAAACCTGAAAAAGTAGAGGAGGAGGAGGAAGAAGGGGAGGAAGGGAGAAATCTCGAGAGGGAGTAGACGTAAGGAATGTTAGAAATAGAAGAGGAAAAGAATGAAGGGGCTGGGAAACAAAAGGAGAGTACGTGCGTGCGTGTGAGTGTGGGGGGAGAGAGAAAGATGAAAGGGGCAGAGAAGAGAAGGTTGAACAAGATTTCATGTGAAATAGCGAAAAAAAAACAAACAATGAATCTAGATATAGATGGTGATTAGTGGTAATATTAGCCGTTTTCTTTATAATAAGAAGAGTAGGAGGGGGAGGAGAGGGGGGAGGGGAGGAGGGGAGTTGAGGCGGAGGAGAGGAGAGAGAGGGGAGGAGGGGTTGAGGAGGAGGAGGGGAGAGGGAGGAGGAGAGGGAGAAGGGGGATGAGAGGGAGAAGGGGGGGGCAGGAAAGAAAAATAGAAAAAAATATGACAAGTAAATAATCTTTTATTCGAATGAGGCATGTTTGGTATTTTAGAATTTCTTCATTTTGTATTCCTTACAGTTAAAGATTGTTTTCGGGTGTCGGAAACGCTTTCCCGTCCCCAGAATAAAATCCGTGTCTTCGAGGCAGAATATTGCATGACTTAGAGGCCTACACCTCGTGGTGTTGTTATTCCAGCCTTTATTGTGACTTGGAAACAAATGGTTTTTCTCACGTTTTCCTTATATTCATGCTAAGTTTGATGAAAATTAATTTATATAACTTCCATCAGTGAACAATAATATTTCTTCTGTGGTTAAAGTTCTAAGATTACTTCTTTTCATCTTCCTCGTCGTTTCTCATTCTATCATTCCTTAGTATTTCTATTTCCTCTTCTATTTTCCCTCTCCTTCCCTCCTTCTCCTCCCTCCTCCTTCTCCCCTCCCCCCTCCGCTCCCTTCCACCTCCTCCTCTTATTCTTACAACGAAAACACGTATTCCATATTGGGGCGGGGGAGCGCGTAGTAAAAAGCCTTAAGGAAAATGGAAACAAAAAAGACACTTATAATCAAAAAGAGAAAACTGAAATTTCTCTGGTATATAATGAGGAAGGAAGGCTTGAAGAATTTGCCACTCAGAGGACATACCGAAGGCAAAAGAGAGAGGGTAACACAGCGGGTCACCTACCTGAAGAGCTTGTGTGAACGGATGGTAGAACGGTGTGGGGGGAATGATAGCAAAGGAATAAACATTGCTAAGAGCTACAAGGGATCGGAGGCTGGGTATAGCCATAATCAGCCACGTCCTAAAGGGACACGGCACATAGAAAAAGTTATTTCTAATTATCCGTTCCTTAAATCTATCATAACAGGCGATGAAAATTGGTTTTATATGCAACAATGTTCAACTGAAATTTCCTGGACACATAATGAGGAAAGTGGGTTTAGAGAATATGACACTTACAGGGTATATCGAAGGTAAACAGAATAGAGAAAGGCAGTGGATCATTTACTGACGAGCTGATGTGTGAACGTCAGAACGAGGAGTGGATGGACGAGATGATAGAAAGACAAATGTTACTTAGAGCTACAAAGGATAAGAACTTGTGGAGAGCCATGAACTCCCATGTCCTTAAGGGGTACGATAGAAGGAAAAAGACGAAGTCATGTATCACATTTAAGTTTCAATCTACGCTTCTGAGAGACGTGTAATTCCAATGCTGTTTGACCTTTATACTATCGTAATGCCGTTCTTATACCGACTTTTCTGTCGAGATAGACGAGGAAGTGTCATTCGTACCAGGGAACGTCTCCGGAATGCGATAAAAGAAAACATGGGTGAATACATAAAAAAATAAAAATTTGAAAAAACAAAAATATTTCTCATTTTCTGGAATATGCCCAATCATTAATTCATTTATTCAATATTTTTCTTTTTTTGAAGGGCTTCTTGGTTGGGCTGAGAACTTTTTCAACACCCTTTTGCATTAAGCTTATCTAGGACCTTTCTGTTTTTGAATGCTTGCTTGCTTCATTTCAATGTACATTTAGGAGGAACAGCGGTCTTAATGGATAGCGATTCGTATTGACGAATCGGAGAGATCAGGGTTCGAATTCCAGTCGAGTTCATTACATTCACTTACGTGCTAATACCCTCGGGAAGGGTATGAATCCATCTCTTCTTCCTCAGTCTAGCAACCAGCCTAGTAGAAGGAAAATTCTAAATTCAAACCAGCCTGTGAGGGTTGAGCTCCATCGAGATAGTTTACCCAGGAAACGACCACAGCGACAGTACACTAATTGGTTACAGGACTTCATTTTTTAAAGACAATTTTATGTTTAACATTCTTGTTTTTATAGATACAAGTATTTAAGTAAATGCTCTGTTTAGAATAAACAGTATTAAATAACATTTACCGGCCTGAATGTCCGAGAAATTTTCATAGAAAATATTCGTCCTCCGACAGGATTCGAACCTGTATCCTATACGGAAGCGTCATATAGCCTGACGTGCCTTAACCGATTCGGCCACTGAGGATCGTTCAGTTGGCAAGGTCGAATTTACTGCTCATAAACTTCAATCTTCCATTTTCTATCTGTAATCAGGCCATTGGGTCCATTAAATGTTCTGGGTTATTCTGATATCTTTCCTAAATGAATAAAGCTTTCTTAACAGTTTAAATAAAACTTTGCGTCGTAGCAAGATTATTTTCTTCACGACTACAATGTGCATGACACTCTTTCGTGGTGACGGTTAATCATATCAATGAACAAAAATGAATCCTGCTTTAGAGGAATTTAGATTAAAAATTGATTTCAATTGATTCCTTTTGGCGTTTGTGACTGTGTAATTAAGGCCTTCGGATTTTGTCAAGTCTTCTAAAAAGTTATTTTGTAAAGAATGATGTGGTTCGAAATCACGACATATATCTTAGATTTCGCCGAAGGAGGTTAATGTAATGTCTGTTCAGGTGTTGCTTGCCAGAGTGTGGCAGTCACTCAGTAAGGAGCAAAATTCTTAGCCTGGCAAATGATCTGCACGATTGACATGCTTTTCCACAGGTCACCGGTCGGTGTCACATGGATCGTATATTTGATTAATTCCCATTTGAAATCTATCACTCTTTGAACCGTCCGTTTTATTTTCTTTCTACAAAACACGCACAGATTTCTTTGTTCCAAATTATGTTTGAAATCGTCGTTTAGCCTGATAAAATATTTGGTCTTTCTTTCTTTCTTTCTTTCTTTTATTTATTTGTTTGTTCCTTTCAAGTTTTGTTTTCTTTCTTTCACTTGTTTGTTGCTTTCCGATTCTTTCTTTCTTTCTTTCTTTCTTTCTTTCTTTCTTTTGTATGTTTATTTGTTTGTTCCTTTCATTTTTTTTTCTTTCGTTCATTTGTTTATTCCTTTCAGATTCTTTGTTTCATTCTTTTGTTTATTTGTTTGTCCCTGTCTGGTCTTTCTTTCTTTCTTTTTTCTTTCTTTCTTTCTTTCTTTCTTTCTTTCTTTCTTTCTTTCTTTCTTTCTTTCTTTCTTTCTTTTGCTTGTTTGTTTGTTCCTTTCAGTTTTTTCTTTCTTTAAGGTTCTTCCTTTCTTTTTTTTCTTTTCTTTCAATTGTTTGTTACTTTCATGTTCTTTCTTTCTTTCTTTCTTTCTTTCTTTCTATTTTTGTAATCGAGCTTTGGACATAAACTGATAAAATACCTGTTATTTGTTTTCTGCTTAATTTCTTTTTCTTTCATATTTCTTTCTTTCTTTCTTTCTTTTGCTTGTTTATCTGTTCCTTTTAGTTTTTTCTTTTTTTAAGGTTCTTTCTTTTTTGTTTTCTTTCTTTTGTTTGTTTGTTACTTTCAGGTTCTTTCTTTCTTTCTTTCTTTCTTTCTTTCTTTCTATGTTTGTAATCGACTTTCGGACAGAAACATATAATACCTGTTATTTGTTTTCTTTCTTTCTTTCTTTCTTTCTTTCTTTCTTTCTTTCTTTCTTTCTTTCTTTCTTGTTACAGGCCTTTCTTTCTTTGTTATGTCGCATGCGATTATGTCAAGTCATTGGTTGAATGTATGAACTCCAAAGACAGGAATAAAATTGTTTCTATTCCGTCCAAACTAATTCGTCAACACGGAACACCACACTTCCTTGTTCTCGAAAGAACGTTTTGTCACGCACAAAAGCAAACATTCTTTCTGCCATAAATTGTTCTGTACTTTTTCCCTAGTTACGAGCGTATGTATTTGATTTTCTTTAGAGTTCATATGTCGGGTCCGGTCCTGACGTCTTTTCTGTTCTAGCACTTATCAGCGTATTGTATAAAAGGCATAGGTGACAATATACACAGACACATGTTCGTTTTCCTGACTGATCGCTCTTTTAACTTGGATACTGACCGCTTCTTGTTACATTTTTAGTGCAAACGAAAAGCCCATCCCACTTCACACTCACCCAGCAATACGGAGTGGTGACAATAGCAGGTTATTTTACATCAACGATAGTGGCAAAAGTTCGAACCTCGGGAAAAGTCAAGTGGTGCAGAACTATCCTTTTAACTCCATTTTGGAGTTCTATCTATCTATCTATCTATCTATCTATCTATCTATCTATCTATGTCTGATTATATATCTCCCTCTATCTCTCTATCTCTCTATCAATTTATCTATGTCTGCTCATATATATATCGACGGCTTAGTGGTAGAAGTTCCGACTGACGCCAATTCAGTCGGGTTTCGATCCTAGCTAGAGGCAACCGGATGTCTAGCCACACCGATGAGCTGTGAAACAGCGAAACAGTCTGTCTGTGGATGACAAAAATATTGGCTCCTGAAAAAATTAATTTCGGTTGAGCTCTTTGGTTTGAGGTGTGAGTTTGTAAACAGTGACTATTTAAGCTAATATTGCACGACTCTTCGGCAGAATGGAGTCACTGTCAGTCACTGTGTGTTTATCTAAAAATAAACACGCTAAAATTCACCTTCATCCCTGCCGTGAGCCGACGGTTTAGTGGTAGAAGTTCCGACTGACGCCAATTCAGTCGGGTTTCGATCCTAGCTAGAGGCAACCGGACGTCTAGCCACACTGATGAGCTGTGGAACAGTCTGTCCGTGGATGACAGTAATATATATATATATATATATATATATATATATGCACAGTTCATTGAATACGACAGACAAGGTGCTTTTATTTAGTTTTTATACAATTTCTCATGCGATCTAATTTTTTTTCAGATGATAAAAAACTAAATAAAAGCATCTTGTCCGTCGTATTCAATGAAATATCCATGAAAGAAGGATTGCTGCCTAAATACACAAATATATATATATATATATATATATATATATATATATATATATATAGAGAGAGAGAGAGAGAGAGAGAGAGAATTTTATACTTATAAACGACGAGTGTCGGCTTCTTCAAGACAGAATGATGAGCTGCGAAACAGTCTGTCTGTGGATAACAAATATATACACACACACACACACACATATATATATATATATATATATATATATATATATATATATATATATATATATATATATATATATATATATATATATGTGTGTATTCCCAAGAGGATAGAATCCAGGTAGAATTCAATGTCAAGGAGAGAGTAAGAATATAATATAAAAGTCTCAAACACTAATATTCCATGGTTATAATTTATTACATTGGAATCGTAATCACGATCCAATTCATCAGACCTACAAATTCAAAAAGAAATCTGAAAATATTTCTTATCTTCCTATTCAAGGTCGCAACCTTCATCTTTGTTTCAACGGAAAAATTTAGCCCTGGTTTTCGTGTTAAAATAAGCTAATGTTCAATTATAATGATTTGCCAAGGCACGTTAGATTTATGTTAATAAGATGGAACAATCCCTCCTTAGAAATCTGTATATTATGACTATCATCTCACAAGTGATAATAAATAAACGTATACATAATATATAAAAAGCAAGCTTTCCTACAATAAACGATATTAAAAACAAAAATCGATCACGACTAGAATGCTTAGAAGAAACTTTTAAGAGCAGGCCTTTCCAAAATTCGTCAAAGAAGATATTCTAAAAAACTCACGGTCAGATATCTAATTAAATGTTAAAATATAATAAATAGAAAAATAATTAAATATAATATTTTAACAATGTTAATTATTACAAATTATAGTAAATTATTTTGTTTGTGTTAATAAATATACCATAAAAAGTATACTCTTATTTTTTACTCTTTTTTTTAAAGTGTGCCGTGAATGTTTAAATATAGGCTCAAGGTTCTAAAAACAGCTACATACAACCTTTTTCTCAGATCAATGATTAAAATTAGATTGAAAAGAAAGAACACATTAGTCCTTAAAGATGGCTGTTCTTCATCGGACACGAGGAACTGGCATTATAAAATGACAATAACTACATCACTTGATAACTTCTCACAACAGCAACAACAAATAAAATGGGTATGTTATACTACGTTGCAATTAGATATCTTTCTGATTAATTCTATATGCCGGTTGGATCTGAGCGCTATGAACGCAGAAAACAAAATAAAAAAGTCGCTAACTTGGGAAAAGGTATGGATCAATCTATTTGACCCCAAGCTATGGGTAAATACCAAGACAGACTTGGGTGGCAACTGGTCTAAGGGAAAGACAACTCGGAATTCAAAACCTCTAATTATGGTTAAAGAAGTCTGGGTTCTGTAGCCTTGGTTGGCAACTAGTCTAGGACAAGGACCACTATGAATTCAAAAACTATATGTAGTCCTAGAGAAGCACATATGATCTAGCCAGGGAAAGGAATTTACAATGACCGCCGAATTATCCCAACTGCGGTTGGCTGTCTATTTTTATGTAAATGTTTTATTTTTAATTTTTGTGACGTTACTTTTTGCATTTCTGCTTTTTATTATTTATTTTTGTTACTGTTTTTGTGAATTAAATTTTTAAAAAAGTAATTTTCATCTTTTATTTTTATTATTTTATTTATTCTTATATGTATCTATTTTTATTTTTATTTGTAACAGCAGAAAGTTCCCTGTCATTGCTCTCTGCCCCCAAAGTGGTCGAAATGCTAACCAAGAACGCCCATCGAATGGCCAGTTTCATTTTGAATCAAGACGGAACAGGAAAAGATCTGGACGACGATATTAAGGTCATTTTCTTGAGTTTTATTTGAACTTATTACAAAACAACTGATATACACCCTTGTGGAAATTAATTGAAACAAAACGGATAATTCCGTTATTATTTACTTTTTTCGTATTTTTCCAATGAAACATGACCCAATGCACGTGTTAGTACTTCGTATGTTCATTCCACGAAGTCTTTCCTTGCATATTGACCACAGATTCACGATTGGATTTAAATCAGGAAAGTTTCCGGGCCAGTCTAAAGTCCTTTGATTTGCTCACTGGTAAGGCTTGCCAGTGTCTTCGTGCAGCGTTACAATTTTCGTACGCTTCCTTCGAGTAATGTCCATCGCAGACAATGGCCGTAGGATAACTTATCAACAGTCGAGACAATAGTGTCTGGGCTTGATGAAAATCTGATTCAATCACGGATGACGCAGTATTTTTCAAGGCCAAACAAATTTCATCATACACCCCGAAAATAGATTCATATTGCTGTAAACCACTGCAAATGACCTAATCTGAGGAAAAAATAGAAAAGATTGCACCCTCTCAATCCAGTGGGTCTGAAACTGATCGTATGGTGAAAGAAAGGAAACTAAAAGCGGTTGTTTCAATTTATTTGCACAAGGGTGTAAATTCAATTGAATAATTTCACAATTATAGAAAAGAAAGTACATTCGTGAATTTGTAAAGCCTACAAAAACAAACTCAGTCAGCACTGAGAGTTAGACAGAGGGACCAACATTGTTCTTAGATACAAATGGTAATGGTAATGGTAATGATAATGGTAATTGTAACGGTAATGGTAATGGTAATGGCAATTGTAACGATAATGGTAATGATAATGATAATAGTAATTGTAATGATGATGATAATGGTAATGGTAATGATAATGGTAATTGTAATGGTAATGGTATTTGTAATGGTAATGGTAATTGTAAGGATAATGATAATGGTAATGGTAATGATAATGGTAATTGTAACGATAATGGTAATGATAAAGATAATGGTAATTGTTATGATAATGATAATGGTAATTGTAACGGTAATGGTAATTGTAATGGTAATGGCAATTGTAACGATAATGGTAATGATAATGATAATAGTAATTGTAATGGTAATGGTATTTGTAATGGTAATGGTAATTGTAAGGATAATGAAAATGGTAATGGTAATGATAATGGTAATTGTAACGATAATGGTAATGATAAAGATACATTTCTTTTAAAAAGTAACCATTGGAAGTTGAGTGAACAAATCTTTTCTTAATTTTCAAAAATCTCCGTTTACCAAAAAGCCGTTGAGCCAAAGTACCACAACAGGTCAATGCTAAAATTTGGAAACATCTTCTGTCATTAAATCCAGCATTATTCTAGATTATCACAAATCTTTAAAACTGGGTTTCCACGTCCAATCCATCGACGACTAAATTTTTGATTCAACATTTTTTTTGTCTCCGGAGAGAGAGAGAGAGAGAGCGAGAGAGAGAGAGAGAGAGAGAGAGAGAGAGAGAGAGAGAGAGAGCGAGAGAGAGAGAGAGAGCGAGAGAGAGAGAGAGAGATGTATTTTACTCCATGTTGTTGAAAGATTTAAGAGACATATAACTTGTCAATTCATATGCAACCGTATAATCAATATTATCGAAAGATGGCATTATCAGAATTTACATTATCAAAAATAAAATTATTAAAATAACATGATAGAAAATGACATTACCAGGATATTATCGGAAGATAACATTATCGAAAAACACCATTACCAAAATT
>OZ038503.1:13100607-13123107 GCA_964036315.1 Acanthosepion esculentum
TGAGAAAAGTTGTTTGGCATGACACAGTGAACCAACCTTCCTATCAGCAGACCTAGCAATTGACACGATGTAATCTTTCCACTTCATGTCAGTGGAAAATGTTAGTCCAAGAATGCACAACGAGTCACTCTCCTGGTGGCTAGCACCAGCCATACTTATGGAAGGCAGAATTTCTTTCTTTACTAAAGTAGTAACTAGTAACTTTCATAGAGATAAAGTAAGACAAAGACTGTTAAGCGCAATGACCCACTTCTCAGAATTTTAGCTGATTATAGTAATGCTGTCATCTTGTTCAGCTTCAGTTTATTATTATTTGAACTCAGTGACACTTTGTGTCGAGAATTGGGTGACAACCGAGATAAGAGAAGGAAATCTCTAAACTTTATAGAAGGAAACGGGAAACCATTCCACCCACTTTTCTGATCTAATGCCTGCCAATTCATAGATAATAAATAAAAGGAACGTGTGGAGAGTCATAATCATCTATGCCCTGAATGGTGGAGGCATGAAAAAGGAGGAAAGTGATTGGTAGTTCTCATTGGAGATTAAGTAACAGTAGTATTGCAGGTGATTTTAGTAGTTCTTGGATGATTTCAATCCTTAGGATTTCAAATTTTTCTAATTTCTTAGGACAACTCTTCGAGGTTATCTCAGACTATAATTTCAATTCTCTGGTGAGATATTAATTTTCATAAAGATTTTCGCCCTCCACACCTTTTTTGGGAAAAAAAGTCAAAATGCTGAAAAATCCAAGAAATAATCCACCCCTCATCTGTGATCTTGTATTCTGTAAATATTGCAGGTGTACTAAGGAGACTTGCTGGCACATGATCTCAATGAAAGTCATCAAATAACTAAAGGTGTGGAAGCTTAATGATTACAAATAATAATAATAATAATAATAATAATAATAAGTGAAAATGTCATGAAGCCATTTCTGATCTTAGGTCATGTTTGGGACCCGGAAGAAAGGAAATGAATATGCAGCAGAAATCAAAGGAAATAATAATAATAATAATAATAATAATAATAATAAATTGTACTTACAAGTACATCTCATACAATATGAAGGGCTTTATCTATGTAAAACGAGTTTCATCTTAGGTTGTCTTTTTTACATTTTTACAAAAGTCCTCAGTGAAAAATGTTATGATTTCATTTCTGACCTTAGGTCACTGGTTGGTACCCGGAAGGAAATGTGTATACAACAGAAATCAAAGGAAATAATATGATATTAATAATAAAAATTAAAATAATAATGCTAACTGGATCTCAGTTCATGAGTAGTGGGTGAGCATCATGGTCAGGTGTCAAGAGCTTTGTTTTTTGTTTTAATATTTATAGAATGAGGCAACCAAGGCGACTTTGGAGACATATTTAGAGACTTGGGAAGACCCTCAATTGTAGACTGCTAGTTCCTTGTTACTGTGTCAAACATTTCAATGCAATGTTAGTCGTTATCTACTGTCTTCTTAATTGTTGTTCTGTTATTGTCCTCTCTCATTAATAATGCTTTTTGTTTTATTCTTTCACACTCAGTAGCCCATTGTGTTTTAGTGTCCCTTTTGCCTTACTTGGGGGTGAAATAATTAAAAATAAACAAAAAAACTAAGATTACTGACGTTTATAACAGGGTGCCACCGCTGATTTGATTAAAAATTAGTCACATCATTTGTCGTATCTGACCACATTCGGCTGTGATGCATGTGCCTTCTATACGCTTATTTGTCTGGGTGTCAAGATGGGTGCGGTGGGGTTCAACACCCCTTTATTGGTGTGCTGCACTCGCAATAACAATTAGACAATTTAATCAGATCTGACTAAGAAGTTTTGACACAGGAACATAACACACGCACAGACATACACACAGAAGCACACAGACAGATACACACACACACACATGCAGAAGCACACAGAGACAGATACACATGCACACAGACAAATACACAAACACATACAGACACACAGAAACACACAGACAGATACACACACACACACACACACACACACACACACACACACACACAGAAGCACACAGAGACAGATACAAATGCACACAAATACACACAGATACACACACACACAAACAGAAACACACACAGACAGATACACACGGGCACACACAGATACACATACACATACACACACAGAAACACACAGAGACAAATACGCATGCACATAGACAGCTACACACAGACAGATACATACACACACAGAAGCACACAGAGACAGATACACATGCACACAGACATGCACACATACACACACACAGAAACACACACAGACAGTTGCACATGCACACACATACAGATGCACACACACATATACACACAGAGAGAAGGATACAGAGACAGATACACATGCATACAGATGCACACACACATACACACACACATAAGCACACAGAGACAGATACACATGCACAAAGACAGATACACACACAGATACATACACGCACACATACACACGCACATACATACACAACATTGCTCTTGGATTTGTTATATGACGTATTTATAGTAACTACTCCAGCAGGATCCCCAATGATGCTTGTTGTGAAACTACAACGGAGATTGTGCTATAACAGTTGAATACGAAATGGCAAAGTTAATTCCTTAAAAGGAGATGAGTCCTTTCCTGAAGGAGGGGCTGTTTTATAGTGAAATGAACTTGTCTATTTTTGGATGTATTGTAAAATAGACTCTGTTGCTGGTGTTTATGGAGCTTTGGCACTGGTGAGTTTTCTTAGGTTCTACATTAACTGCTTCCTGTAATATACAGGTGTAAATAAAAGTTTGTAGCACAAATATCCAATTGCATTTCCTTTTCTGACTCAGACCATTACAAAATATGGACTTTAGTGAATTTGAGATTCAAATGAATCAGCCAATCTGTGCACAGTCTGTGTAAATGTCCCCCTCCTCCCCGAACATGTGATGAGGGATCCCATTCTCTTACATAAGGTAGTATTCATATAAAATACAAATTTTATTGTAACCTAATTATGTACAATAATGGATCATATTCAATCTAGGTGAAAAATTCAACTAGAAAAATCGAAAATAAATACAATCTATCTAAATACAAATTAGAGACATGTCATAATAGATCGGTTCATTTTAAATAAATCAACAATGTTTTGCGGCAATTTTTAACGTCAACATAAGATTTTAAAATAGTGAATTTTGTATAGTGCTTTTTTGAGTATATAACAGCTGAAGCAATACAAATTCATAATTTGGACAAAAAAGTCCCCAGAATGACATCAAAATCAGTGAAACTTTTTCATCCTTTAATAGTCAGTATACAAATGTAGGTAGAAAAGAGCAGGTATATAAATGTCAGTAGAAAAAGGCAAATGGTAATAAGACAGTGAAGGTCACAAAACACATTTGTGGGAAAAATTTATGATGTCTCATTTTATGTACTTCTAAAATCCTATTAACTTTTTTCAGGCCAAACAGAAAGTGAAACAGGTCCAATGAACACAGTGGTCAGTATAGGCGACAAAAGCTGGCGACCATCATCTGTTGTATCTATAGAGAAAGGATTGCAGAACGTATTAGTCGCTCATTCACTAAAAAGCTCAAGTCCCGCATCCGGTCAATTGACCCCACCACAGAATATGATTGATAGTGATGTCCTTTCCGATTTGCTGGGAGGGGTAAAACCAGGACATCTCTATCAAGCTGGTAATAAAGGTAAGAATTTATTCTACCATGAAGGCTTTGAAAATAATTCAAACTCTGAAATTGAAAATGCTATTTAACTAATCCATTACCAGACAAAATCATTTTGAAGGATTTCAAAGTTTCAAATCTGACGAGATAACATGTTCAGTCAAATCATCAAAATAAAAACTATTAAATCCAGAAAACAACCAGCAGGAATTGTTTATGACACAACCTAATATTTATTTTGGGGTTCCACCACCTGCTTCACTACATGAGCTTTCAAAAACAAAGGAAAATTTATTCACAAGTCAAAGTTTTAGATAGTTGTGTAGACGCCAGAAACGACAAGGTATTTCTCGTGAGGTTGATGCGGTCAAGCTGTCAATACAAAATGAATACTTTAATGTGGCTTTTCATTAAAAAAAAAAAGTAAATAAGAAAAATCAATTAAAATAGAAAGAAAAAGGTTTTACAGGTGAGCAGAATATGAACATCAAAATGAATCCAATTGTCAAGGGGAAATAATTAAAAATATACAACAGAGTTACCTCCCATGAATCGTTAAGTCACAAGAGGTGGCCATTTTTATTTTTTAATTTTTCATGATTGATGATATTATGGTAGAGTAGACAACCGTTAAAAGTTGGTAATTTCTTATATAAACCTTTGCAAATATTTGTATGATGTTTCCAAGAGACCAAAGTCAAAGAAAAACTTGATATTAATATCGGAGGTCGACAGCACAAGTTGATAAATTTAGTAGTAAATTTAAGAGAAATTTTATTTTGCCAAATGGAAGAATAAGACAATGGACAAACACGTATAATGCACACATTTGAAAAACGACATTAAAAGAAATCCTTATAAAATTCCATCTTTTCCTGTAATAAAATATTGAAGAACTTAGAAGACCTGCAGCATATTTGTGAGTTAGCAAATGAAGTGGGGTACAGTGGACTGATAAGAAAGTGATATTATTATCAAAAGTGTTGAAAATGAGAAATCACCCTGATTTGTGGTGAGACTCCAAGTCGAAACAGCTCTAAAGATGATGATGATAATGATGAAGATGATGACAATATTTTGATTGATACTTGTATTTCAATCAACATGATGCGATTGTTTAATGCTAGGAAATGTAAAATAAATATAATAATTGTTTTATAAAATACAATATAATTATTAAAAATAACACTGATGGTCATTAAGCATGGAAACAAAATTTAAAATTTTTGGTCTTTCTTGTACAGAGTAATGCCTCTTTTATCATGTACTACTTTTGTGGATAAATATTGCTGAAGTTGAAATGAAGTTTATACATGAGACATGCAACCTGCTGTTACCACTGATATCTGAATAGCGAAGGGTCTGTTATTGAAACCTCTGAATTAAATAACCGAAAAATGGCAATCATTTCAAGATAAAACAATAATTATTATTTCTTTGTGAAAATTCAAAGTAGATATTTTCCGATAAAACTAAATGCATATTTGACAAATATTTCAAGCATACCTTTCGCAACATTTTTTTTTTAAATTCATCTATTTAGACGGAGACAGCATTTTATTTTATAAACTCACTAATTTAGAGGGATACTTCATTTTATTTTATAAATTCATCCTTTAGAGGGACATTTCGTTTTATTTTATTAATTAACTGATTTAAAGGGATACCTCATTTTCTTTAACAAATTCACTGATTTACAGGGATACTTCATTTTATTTTATAAATTCACCCATTTTGATTTAACATTTTATTTTGTGATTTCACTCATTTAGATGGATTCCTCATTCATTTTATAAATTCACCCATTTAGAGTAATACCTCATTTTCCTTTATGAATTCACTCATTTGGAGAGATATTTCATTTTATTTTATATATTCACCCATTTAGATGGATTCCTCAATTTATGTTATAAATTCACTCATTTGTAGGGGTACCCATTTTCATTTGTAACATCACTAATTTTGAGGGATACCTCATTTCATTTTATAAATTCACCCATTTAGAGGGATTCCTTCATTTTGAGAGATACCTCATTTTCCTTCATAAACTCACTCATTTTGATGGATACTTCATTTTAATTTATAAATTTGCCCATTTAGAGAGATTCCTCATTTACTTTTATAAACTCACCCATTTAGTGTGATACCACATTTTATTTTCTAAATTCATCCATTTAGTGGGATTTTCTCATTTTCTTTTCTAAATTCACTCATTTAGAGGGATCCCTCATTATTTTGATAAATTCACTCATCTTCAGTTATACATAATTTTCTTTCATAAATTCAGTTGACGGGATACTCATTTTGTTTTATAAACTCACTCATTTATAGGGATATTTCATTTTATTTCATAAATTCACCATTTAGAAAGCTTCCACATTTTATTTTAGAATTCGCCCAGAGGAATACCTCATTTTCTTTTATAAACTCACTAATTTTGAGCTATACATCTTTTATTTTATAAACTCACCCACTTAGTGTGATACCACATTTGATTTTAAAAATTCCCCCATTTTTTGAGAAACCACATTTTATTTTATAACTTCACCCGTTTAGAGGGAAACCTCATTTTATTTCAGAAATTCATTCATTTAGAGGCATACATAATTTTATATTATCAATTCATCCATTTAGTGCGATAACACATTACATTTTAAAAATTCACCTCTTTAGAGAGAAACCTCATGTTCTTTTGTAAACTTCGAGTCTTACCTCACTTTCTTTTATAAACTCACTCACTAATTTTGAATGATACATCACTGTATTTTATAAATTCATCCATTTGGAGAGAAACCTCATTTTATATTATAAACTCACATATTTAGAGGGATGTTTTATTTTCTCTTATAAATTTCCTCATACCTCTTTTTATTCAAACATTTTTTGACTAATATTATACTATCAATAGTTCTGTTTCTTTGATACCTTTCATCACAAAAATTGAGAAAATTAATCATACTATTTTAACAGTGAAAAGGTTTCTGCAATATTAAAGCTAATGGGGGGATTAGCTGTTTCCTTATAAGGAAACATTTTGCATTAATTGACCAAATCGTTAACATTACTTTGGTGTGAAATGTATAATATTTTTGACCTGAAAACTGTTTTTCATGAAAATAACTTCCTCACCCCCGCTGTTATTTTTCTCTCTACTTTTAAGGAGGGATTTTTTCCTCACCCCTTTATTTAAAGGGGAGGGTGGAACATCAGCATATTGATTATCTCATTAATTAGATTATTATATATCTTTTTTAATCGTCTCACCCCAAGCAAGGCATGAAGCCACTATCACGCAAGGGGTTACAGAGAGTTGGAGTGAAACCAAATAGGAGTGATAGAGGAAAGGATGAAGAGAAGGATAGGGGATAGATCAGGGCATCTGGAGACATTGATTGACATTACATTTGAATAGTTGGAGATTATAGCTATCAGGGAAATAGGAAGAGGGGAGGGAGTTCCACAGGCGAGAGGTGCGAGACATGAAGCTATTGGAATAGAAGAGACGGCTACATTTAACAGTTTCGACAATGAAAGGGCGTGAGCGAGATTGCCGGCCTAGTTGAACGCTTAAATTCATGAAGTCTGGGAACCAGCGAAAGCAGCCCATCGGAGCAGTTACCGTGAAGGTATTTGAATTTGATGGAATAATAATAATAAAAATAATAATAATTAAAATGTTTAATCTAAAAATCAACATTAATAAGATCGAGAAAAACTAGTTACAAAATAATAATAGTGAAAATGCAACAATAATAAGACGGATTAATATTAGTAACATTATTCGGACTATTGTCCTCATCTTTGTCACCATATTTATCATAACGTTTCAGCCGTTGTACATTCCAGCCTTCTTCAGGTGGTTGTAATGTCGAACTGAACCCTTTATTTCGGTCACTGGGGTAGACTGTTCTAGTTCCACATGTCATTATCAGTTATCTCCCGTTAATTCCCCTCTGAAAGTTCGCCACTGCCTTAACCGGTTATTGAACTCACACACTTTGGATCCTGTCACTGGATCTAACCAACGCCTTTATCCACTGTGCCATGTGTCCTTGAGGACATCTGTGTGTGAATTTCTGGGTATTATAAACCTAATGTCTTCAATAACAATTTTTTTACCACTGCTCATAATAAAACAAGGCCCATTGAACTAGAACAGTCTACCCCAGTGAGCGAAATAAAGGGTTCAGTTCGACATTCCAACCACCTGAAGAAGGCCGGTGCGTACAACGGCCGAAACTTTGTAATAAATATGGCGACAAAGATGAGGGCAATAGTCCGAATAATGTAAATAGTGTACATAATACCTCATCTCAGAAATATAGACAGATACTGAAAGGCCGAAACGTTGTAATAAATATGGCGACAAAGATGAGGTCAATAGTCCGAATAATGTAAATAGTGTACATAATACCTCATCTCAGAAATATAGACAGATACTGAAAGGCCGAAACATTGTAATAAATATGGCGACAAAGATGAGTACAATAGTCCGAATTATGTAAATAATGTACATAATACCTCATCTCAGAAATATAGACAGATACTGAAAGGCCGAAACGTTGTAATAAATATGGCGACAAAGGTGAGGACAATAGTCCGAATAATGTAAATAGGGTACATAATACCTCATCTCAGAAATATAGACAGATATTGAAGGGCCGAAACGTTGTAATAAATATGGCGACAAAGATGAGGTCAATAGTCCGAATAATGTAAATAGTGTACATAATACCTCATCTCAGAAATATAGACAGATATTGAAGGGCCGAAACGTTGTAATAAATATGGCGACAAAGATGAGGACAATAGTCCTAATAATGTAAATAATGTACATAATACCTCATCTCAGAAATATAGACAGATACTGAAAGGCCGAAACGTTGTAATAAATATGGCGACAAAGATGAGGACAATAGTCCGAATAATGTAAATAGTGTACATAATACCTCATCTCAGAAATATAGACAGATACTGAAAGGCCGAAACGTTGTAATAAATATGGCGACAAAGGTGAGGACAATAGTCCGAATAATGTAAATAGGGTACATAATACCTCATCTCAGAAATATAGACAGATATTGAAGGGCCGAAACGTTGTAATAAATATGGCGACAAAGATGAGGTCAATAGTCCGAATAATGTAAATAGTGTACATAATACCTCATCTCAGAAATATAGACAGATACTGAAAGGCCGAAACGTTGTAATAAATATGGCGACAAAGATGAGTACAATAGTCCGAATTGTGTAAATAATGTACATAATACCTCATCTCAGAAATATAGACAGATACTGAAAGGCCGAAACGTTGTAATAAATATGGCGACAAAGATGAGGACAATAGTCCGAATAATGTAAATAGTGTACATAATACCTCATCTCAGAAATATAGACAGATACTAAAATTACTAACAATATAATAATAGGGAAAATGCATGGAAAAGGCAACTATATTAAAATAGATTAAAACTAATAAATAATAATAGTAAATGTATTTAACCAGTGTAGAAGAAAATAAATTACTGTTTGGTAGCACAAAATTTACAAGATTTTAACTCAAGTGAAGCACAAATTTATCAGTTAAAATGTGCACCATTAACATTGACAATCCTGACAACAATATGGCTGTAATTCTATCTCATTATTATAAAAGAAATGGACACAAACGTATCAAGAAACGGCTAGACTGTATATTTAATGTTGTCTGCAGTAGTGCCAGTGTGCTGGCATGTGCATATGCATTTAAAACCTGGAGAAAGTGATCAGTAATCAGTAAAAAGACAGCTGGTCTGGTGAGTATGGAATGTGAGTGTTCATGCCTGGTTGTTCGTAAATTATCAAGTTTTTCTTTCTTTGCAGTAGGATAAGCCGCTAAGTTGACCACTGCTGCTCAAAATGGTTGTTAAATCAACGTTTTAACCGATCCATTCTTTGGAGAAAAAAGAAAACCCCTAACTCGGGGAATCATACAATATTACAGAAAATACAAATAATGAAATGCTTCGTCTAAAAAGCAGCAACAGTAAGATGAAATGAAACTAGTAATAAAAATCTTCCCCTTTTCTCTTTCTCTCTTTCTCTCTTTCTCTCTCTCTCTCTCTCTCACACACTCTTTCTCTCTATATAAATAATAATAATAATAATAATGATAATAATAATAATAATAATAATAATAATAAAGAGTTTCAAATGGATGCAGAAATACAAGAAAAGCACAATACACCGGCTAAAGCTGCAAAATACTTAAAAAAGTGAGCAAAGACAAATGCAACCGACCAGATACAGAAACAATGGCAAGATAAACCGCTTCATGGCCAATACTCTGCCCGTACCAAAAAAGCTGACGTAGACAAAACCCGTACCCATCAGTGGCTACGTAGTGCAGGGTTGAAAGCTGAAACTGAAGGTTTTATCCTTGCTGCACAGGACCAATGCTTGTTAACTAGGAATTATCAAGCACATATACTAAAATACTGTGTTAGCCCAAGATGCAGATTCTGTGATAAATATCCAGAAACCATTGATCATCTTGTATCAGGTTGCACGATATTGGCACCCACTATAAAACCCGGCAGAGCGGCCAATATCTGCACTGGAAGGAAACTGAAAGAAACTGGTATGAACACCACCCTGACCCGGTTATGGAGATAGGACCTGTTACACTTCTATGGGACTACACAATACACACTGACAGAACAATCAAAGCCAACCGCCCAGTCATTGTTATTAAAGACCACAAACAAAATAAGTGCCTCCTTATTGATATGGCGTTCCCTGCTGACTGCAATGTATCTTTGAAGATATTCGAAAAGCTGTCAAAATACAAGGAACTTGAAATCGAAATCTCAAAAATGTGGCACATGGGAACATCAACAATCCCTGTTGTAGTTGGAGCCTTAGGATTGATTGGAAAAGATTCCAGTAGACTAATTGAAGGGATTCCTGGAAGTCCATGCCTCAAAGAGATACAAAAAATTGTTCTGACAAGTTCAGCACACACTTTACGAAGGGCTTTATATATGTAATTTTTTTTTGTCAGTGGAAAGTGTCATGATGCCATTTCTAACCTTAGGTCTCTGGGCGGGACCCGGAAAGAAATGTTTAAATGCCAGAAAGCAAAGGAAATAATATTAATAATAATAATAATAATAATAATAATAATAATAATAGTTGCTGGAGCTCTCGGATTGATTGGAAAATGTTCCTATAGACTTATTGAAGGAATTCCTGTAGCCTAAGCCTTAAAGAAATGCAAACAAAATTCTTCTCCTCATTACAGCTCGCACATTACGAAGAGCTTTATCTATGTAAAATGTGTGTGATCGTTTTACGAAAATGATTATTGGAAAATGACATGAAGCCATTTCTGACCTTAGGTCTCTGGTTGGGAATCGGAAGGAAATGTGTATATAATGGAAATCAAAGGAAATATAATAATAATAATAATAATAATAATAATAATAATAATAATAATAACAACTGATAAACAAAATGATTCTGGTAAATTGCAGGAGACGTTGTAGAAATCTTAGCGCAGCGTGGATTGATTATCGTAAAGCCATTGATAGTGTGCTACACTCTTCGATCCTTAAGACTTTGGAAATGTACAAAGTTTCCCCTGTGGTAATAAATTTCCTTAAATACCGCATGGGAATGTGGAACACCACACTATACCTAAATCACACCAGAGGCACTGCCATATTCAACCGTCTGAATATCCGACGTGGAATCTTTCAAGGAGACTCCCTCTCACCCCTTCTGTTCTGTCTGTCCTTAATCCCCCTTACGCATGAACTAAACAACAGTAGCTATGGTTACAAACTAGACAAAAAAATATCCTACCACCTACTCTACATGGATGATCTCAAACTCTTTGCCAAAGACGACAATGAGTTGAAGGGCCTCCTCAATATTGTAAAATGCTTCAGTGACGATATAGGTATGTACTTCGGATTAGATAAATGTGCAAAAGTAACATTCAAGAAAGGAAGAATTATAGAAACAACCTCAATAGATTTAGACTTTGACACAAAGATTAGGGAACTGGAACAAGATGAAGAATATAAGTACCTAGGAATTAGCGAAGGAGATGGTATACAACACCCCCAAATGAAGGAGAAGGTAAGAAAGGAGTACTACACGCGTGTGCGTTTGGTACTAAATACCGAGCTGAACTAAAAAAAAAACAGAATATCAGCCATAAACACCTTGGCTGTCCCTGGGGTGCAATACAGGTTTAACATCCTTAATTGGACCATAGTTGACATTAAGCGAATGGATGGCAAAACAAGAAAGCTTCTCACTTGCTACTGCATGCATCATCCCAAAGCTGATGTTGATCGTCTGTATGTGCCCAGATCCGTAGGAGGCAGAGGATTAGTTCAACTGGAACTGTCCTACAAAACTACAACAATTGGCTTTCAAAGATACTTGGAAACTACAGTAGACTTGGTGATGGTATGTGTCAAAGAACATGAAAGTAGTAAGCGCCTTTATTCCGTAATAAAAGAAGCCAACAAGTTCAAAATGGAGTTTCAAATGGATGCAGAAATACAAGAAAAGCACAATACACCGACTGAAGCTGCAAAATACATAAAAAAGAAAGCAAAATCAAATGCAACCGACCAGATGCAGAAACAATGGCAAGATAAACCGCTTCATGGCCAATACTCTGCCCGTACCAAACAAGCTGACGTAGACAAAACCCGTACCCATCAGTGGCTACGTAGTGCAGGATTGAAAGCTGAAACTGAAGGTTTTATCCTTGCTGCACAGGATTAGTGCTTGTTAACTAGAAATAATCAAGCGCACATACTAAAATATAGTGTTAGCTCTAAATGCAGGTTCTGTGATAATTACCCAGAAACAATCGATCATCTTGTTTCAGGTTGCACGATATTGGCACCCACTGAATATAAAACCCGACATGGCAGAGTTGGCCAATATCTGCACTGGAAAATCTGCAACTTCTACGGGAAGGAAACTGAAAGGAAGTGGTATGGACACCACCCAGACCCGTTTACGGAGGTAGGACCTGTTACAATTCTATGGGATTACACAATACACACAGGCAGAACAATCAAAGCCAACCGCCCAGTCATTGTTATTAGAGACCACAAACAAACAAAAATGCCTCCTTATTGATATGGAAATCCCTGCAGACTGCAATGTATCTTTGAAGATATTCAAAAAGCTGTTAAAATACAAGGACCTTGAAATCGAAATCTCAAAAATGTGGCACATGGGAATATCAACAATTCTCGTTGTAGTTTGAGCCATTTGGATTGTTTGGAAAAGATTCCAGTAAACTAAATGAAGGGATTCCTGGAAACCCATGCCTTAAAGAAATACAAAACATTGTTCTCACGAGTACAGCCCACACCTTGCGAAGGGCTTTGTCTATGTAAAATATATTTTTTTTGTCAGTGGAAAATATCATGATGCCATTTCTAACCTTAGGTCTCCGGGCGAGACCCGTAAAAAGTGCCTACACACCAGAAATCAAAGAAAATAAAATGATAATAATAATAAAGAAACTTCAGCTAAAGGCACAGACGTTACGACAAACGTTGTAGATTCTATCGCCAAAATAAAATATTCCAAATGGATCTCAAAAATGTTTACAGGGAAATTGGAAAAGCAGCTATACATGTCAAAAGTTCGCCATCAATTGACAAAGTGCAGAAATTTTGGTATCCAACGAGAAGAATAAATGAATGTTGGATAAACCTCTACAAGAAATGGAAATTATAACCATGAATAATGGTAAGCTAGCTCTAGCGAAATCCCCAGGAAATGACAAGGTGCCCAATTTTTGGCTCTATTATCTGTCATCAATCCATAAAACACTTGCACAAACTCTATCAATGCTTATAAATAATCCCAATGAAATCCCGGAATGGATCACTGACGATATTACATATCTCATGCACAAAAACGAGTGAAACAGATGACCCGAAAATTATAGGCCAATAACATGTCTGCCCACCACGAAAAATTGATCACGCCTATCTTGACGAACAGTACTTTGCTTTCGAAGCAAACAACATTCTTCCACTGGAATAGAAGGGATGAAGGAGAGGTTCATATGGTTGCAAAGATCAACTACTGATAAATAAAATGATCCTGAAAGATTGCAGGAGACGATGTAGAAATCTTAGCGCAGCGCGGATTGATTACCGTAAAGCCTTTGATAGTATGCCACACTCTTGGATCCTTAAGACTTTGGAAATGTACAAAATCTCCCTCGTAATAATAAATTTCCTTAAACACAACATGGGAATGTGGAACACCACATTATATACACTATTTACATTATTCGGACTATTGTCCTAATCTTTGTCGCCATATGCTCCGGCCTTCTTCAGGTGGTTGGAATGTCGAACTAAACCCTTTATTTAGCTCACTGGGGTAGACTGTTCTAGTTCTACGTGCCATGTTTGATGGATGTCAGTTATCAGTTATCTCCTGTTAATTCCCCCCCTCCAAGTTCTCCACTGCCTTAACCGGGTATTGAACTCACGCACTTTGGGTCCTGTCACTCGATCTAAACAACGCCTTTATGCACTGTTCCATTTCCAACACCAAAATACAATGATTTGATTGGTTCGTTATTTTTCATCTGTGTCATGTGATATGGTTCTAGACTATGTCTGGTGAGAAAGGACTTTGAACCTTAGAAAATGGAAGCCGCCAGCATTATTTCTTCTATGGGTATATAATCTGTTTCGCTGATACTAATCTTAGTCAATCCTCAGATAAAACAGTAGCGGGATGACAATAACTCTAAGCTGGGCAGCTTCCGTAACCGAAATAGTTAAAGTAACGTCCATGAAAAGCAGACTCCTTGATTAGAGAATCATCAGAAGCTATTTCTTCGTTTGCGTTTTAAAAAAAAACGTGCTGAGAATGCCAGGGACAGAGTATGTGAGCAACAAGGAAGTTTTAAGACAAAGTGAAACAGAAGAAAGAGGCAGTTGAAATTTCGAGAACACACACCGAGGAAAGAAGTCTTGGAGAATGTAGGGCTCCCATGCCGTAAGACAATAAATGCTAGACAATTTCCTCGCAGATAACTCTAAGGAGACTTGAAATAGCAGCGATGTTCTACAGAAGGATGCTGAGAATACCATGGGCGGAGCATGTAAGCAACGATGAAATTTTAAGGAAAATGGAGAAAAAGAAGACATCGTTTTTATGAGAAAGAGTCAGGTGAGATTTATCGAACACATAAGGAGGAAAGAAGACTTGGTGAATTTGATATGCAAGAGGAAAAGAGAGAAACAGCGAGTGACATATTCAACTAACTTGAGTAAATGGATGACAGAACAGGGAGGGAAAAATACAGTAAAATCCCTCATATCCGAAATCCCGTATATCCGGAGTGTCCCATATCCGGAATCCCGCATATCCGGAATCCCTCATACCCGGAGTGCCTCATATCCGGATCCCTCATATCCAGAGTGCCTCATATCTGGAATCCCGCATATCCGGAGTGCCCCATATCCGGAATCCCTCATATCCGGAGTGCCTCATATTCGGAATCCCTCATATCCGGAGTGCCCCATATCCGGAATCCCTCATATCCGGTGTGCCTCATATTCGGAATCCCTCATATCCGGAGTGCCCCATATCTGGAATCCCGCATATCCGGAGTGCCTCATATCCGGAATCCCGCATTTCCGGACACGATTTTGATGTGCATATTTGAACTATTTGGGTGATATCTAACTGATTTGAAATTTCTGTTTTTCAGGAAATTTACTTTGGATAATTGCTCATGCTTATTTCACCCTAATGGCTTGTATTGGCGCAAAAGATGATTGGAATAAGAGGAAAGGATGACAACGAGACACATCTGCAACAAGATAGCGATGAGATGCATAATTGTGATGAAACCTGGACTGAAATTGAAAATGCTATTGAAAAAGGTTGTCAGTTTTATGGAAAGAAAGCCAGTATTCAGCTATGACGATTGCAACAACGCACACAGAGTTAAAAAGTGTCTTTCGTTTAAAATATTTCAAGAACAAAAGCAAAACGAAATGCGGAATAAGTTGAGAATGACATTAGAAGAGAAAGAATCATCATGCAACAGCGTTTAAAAAATGCTCGTTACATTATTTGTTTTGCATACGTGGCATACTTAATTTAATGAATTTTCATTAAAATTACATAATTTATTTCTTTTTCCTTAAAATCAATTCCGTTATATTTTACTCACCATCAGCTTATTTTGTTTACTATAAAACATTGAAAATAAATGTTAAACTTGATTTCAGTTCTTTTATTTTAATCTAAATATAACCCCTCATATCTGGACTGTCACCAATTCCTCATATCCGGAAGGCCTTCTTAGCCCGGTTGTCAGGGATTCTACTGTATTGTACCCCCCTCTCCAAAAAAAAAAAAAAACCAACAAAAAACGACATTACTGTGGACAACAAGGGATAAGAACTTATAAAGAGACATGACACAAAAAAGAGGCTAGAAAGAATAACTGGATCGAATGAATTTTGTGAAAGACTTCATCTAAAAATTTAAAAAAAAACCCAACTTGTTTATAATTCTGTTAAACGGTCCGAGTTATTTTCCCAATACATTTTTATCATTAATAAATTGCTTTAATTTTAAGCTATATTATTATTTTTCTATGCAAACGTTTCCATCACTGTTTTTGAAAACTGGAAGAGCAACTCATTGCTTCTTCTTGATTCCATGATTTCCGCTGACATGAAGAAGAGCGATTATATTGAATCAATTCCTATCTTCTGATAGAATGGTTAGTTCGAGACATATCTTTTCTCCATCTTGCACGTTTATAAATCTGCCATCGTCCTGTCCATTGAATATAGATCCTATATCTAATCAGGATCACCTGTAATATATCTAGAGATTCTCGATAAAATCCACAAAACGGCCTGGAATAGGTCTTGACCTGGCATTTCGAATTCTGTCACTTTCTTACCATTGTAACATGGCTTCCGACTGAATTTTCTATAAATATTTCCATGGCAATTGTTCTAATGAGATTTTCTCCTTAGTGCGTCAACTGCATGAATTAAATTGGCTACTGGGTCTCATCATTTAACTGTTGAAATTGCTAGACGTAACCAGAAGTTCTATTATAATTCCTTTCTCGGATTTCTCGCCAGTGGAAGTCTTTTGGTTTCTTTCTTTCCTGCCACCCGCGATCTTCCAGAATTAATTTGATTTTTAATCATTTTACCCCAAGCAAGGTGATAATGCTAGCAAGAAACAAGGAATTACATTATTTACATTATTAGGACTATTTTCCTCATCTTTGTCGCCATATTTATTACACCGTTTCGGCCTTTCAGTATCTGTCCATATTTCTGAGATGAGGTATTATGTACACTATTTACATTATTAGGACTATTGTCCCCATCTTTGTCGCCATATTTATTACAACGTTTCGGCCCTTCAGTATCTGTCTATATTTCTGAGATGAGGTATTATGTACACTATTTACATTATTAGGACTATTGTCCTCATCTTTGTCGCCATATTTAATACAACGTTTCGGCCCTTCAGTATCTGTCTATATTTCTGAGATGAGGTATTATGTACACTATTTACATTATTAGGACTATTGTCCTCATCTTTGTCGCCATATTTATTACAACGTTTCGGCTTTTCAGTATCTGTCTATATTTCTGAGATGAGGTATTATGTACACTATTTACATTATTCGGACTATTGTCCTCACCTTTGTCACCATATTTATTACAACGTTTCGGCCGTTGTACGCACCGGCCTTCTTCAGGTGGTTGGAATGTCGAACTGAAGCCTTTATTTCGCTCACTGGGGTAGACAGTTGTAGTTTCACGTGCCATGTTTAATTGATGTCACTTATCAGTTATCTCCTGTTAATTTTCCCTCTGAAAGTTCTCCACTGCCTTAACCGGGTATTAAACTCACACTCTTTGGGTCCTGTCACTGGATCTAACTAACTGTGTCCTTGAGGACTTTTTGTCGCCATATTCGCCCCAAGGAGACATGGCACAGTGGATAAAGGCGTTAGTTAGATCCAGTGACAGGACCCAAAGAGTGTGAGTTCAATACCCGGTTAAGGCAGTGGGGAACTTTCAGAGGGAAAATTAACAGGAGCTAACTGATAAGTGACATCCATTAAACATGGCACGTGGAACTAGAACAGTCTACCCAGTGAGCGAAATAAAGGCTTCAGCTCGAGATTCCAACCACCTGAAGAAGGCCGGTGCGTACAACGGCCGAAACGTTGTAATAAATGTGGCGACAAAGATGAGGACAATAGTCCGAATAATGAGCGAAATAAAGGGTTCAGTTTAACATTCCAATCACCTGAAGAATGCCGGAAAGTACAACGGCCGAAACGTTGTGACAAATATAGCGACAAAGATGATGACAATAGTCCGAATAATGTAAATAATGTACAAAATACCTCATCTCAGAAATATAGACAGATACAGCAAGGAATTACTAGGGGTGAAAGAGAAGATTTTAGTGAGGAGAAAGGACAATAAAAGAACAGCATAGTGGAAGATAAGATGTTTAAATTTTTGAGGATTATATTTGACAGGAAAGCTAAAAACTGAAGTGTGAGAAAAGAAACTAAAATGTAACGCTAATCGCCATCTTTGTTTCTGAACGCTGTTTTTTTTTATTTTCATTTCTCCTTACTAAAGTCTTCTCATTCTCTTTCACTCTCAATAACCTCTGGCGTCTTAGTGGCATTATCGTCTTGCTTGGGGTGAAATTATTAGAAAAAAAAAGACAAAATGTAAATACAGAAGAAAGCCTGTTTCGTTTCGTTTTTACTTGTTCTGTTTTTTAGTAAAATTTCTGGAATCTTTTTCAGCTAATATTTAAAATTTTGACGAAACCTTTCTTTTTTCCGTTCGTTGATTTTCCAAGTCATCTTTTCTTTTTGTCCATCTCAATTCAGGTTCTGCGCCGCTGACAAATGCCTCAATCCCAAACCAACGAAATATATTCCACACGGCGGTCAGAGAGATGGAAGTGACGACTTTACAACCAGTAAATATTGGAGAATCAGAACCCACAGACTATATTCGACACATGGATTCCAACGGAACAAGCCCTCACGAATCAAAAAACCAAAAGAATTTCAAATTAAAAGAAGAGGAAAACATTTTGGATGAAGACATTTTGGGGACGAAAATTGTCGTTCGAAGACTGTCGCAAAATATGATTCAGTCGTTGGATTCGGGCTTGCAGGGTTCCGGAGAATTGCGTCAAAGGGTTGAGAAAAGAGGACCAGGAGAGGAGAAGGAGACTACAAGAGGGCGGTCTAAAGAATTGCAGGCTTTTGTTGAGATGTCACCTCTGTCGCCAGAGGACGGAGCCAGCAGGAATATCATTATTAAAATGCCGGAAATGATTCATGCTGAAGAAAATGAGCAGGAGACTTCTACTGAGGTGAGATATTATATAAATAACACTAGTGTGTGTGTGTGTCCGTGCGTGCGTGCGTGCACGCGCACACACATACTGATATATATATATATATATAAATATGAGACAGAACTTGTCCATATTATTTAACAAAACATGTTTGAGAGAATTATTGCTCCCGAAATACACCATATATATATATATATATATATATATATATATATATATATATATATATATATATATATATATATATATATATATATGTATATATGAACATAATAAAATAGGCAGCATATATTTACATTACAAAGAGTCAATCATACCTTGAATCAATCAGCAATATGAATGCGATTATTGGCGAAATCACTTTGCTAGTAGACATAAACATAAGCATTCCACTACTGATAATCCTCCGAATGATGAGATCCTCATAAATAAATAAAATGGATATGGTATATATTTTTTTTATTTCTGCTAGTACTTTCGAACGCTTCGCGCAATCCATCATCAGGCTTTATTTTTCCATCAGAATCAAAACTGGGAGACGAATTAAATATGTTTATTCGACCGAAAGATGTTTTTAAGAATGAGCTATTTGTTAACGGTTATATGGTGTTGGAGCGTGCAAATCGCAACGCTAAATTTTAAATATTTAAAGTGAGAATTTTTTATGTATTTTGTAATTTGGTAAATCCACGTATTTTCTTTTATAAGTGTTTTTCAGTTAATATGATATGAACTAAGTAGATAGTTCAAGTAACAGAGTTATATGTTTTATTTGTAGGTTTTTTTCTTCGGGATTTCTTTACTGCTGGATCAATTGTTTTTTATGATTGACTCTTTGTAATGTAAATATATGCTGCCTATTTTATTATGTTCATAAAAAACAATTGACACACACACACACACACGCACACACACACACACACACATATATATATATTGGCAGCATGCTTTCATTGAGAGATGATTCACTGAATAATTTAGACAAATTTTGTCTACATATTTTCTATTGGATCCGTTCATATTCACGGACAAGCTTTTTGGTGTCATTATTAAAAGAAGAGAGAAAATTACCGTGTTGATACATATTATTAATTCTGAGTACTTTCGACATAAGCACAATGTCATCATCAGGGTGAATATGAAAGGATTCAGATGAAAATAAGTAGATAAAACTTGTCTACATTATTCAATGAAATATATATAAATATGTTATAAAATCACTATAAAAATAGCCATTTTGTTTCAACACCTCTGGTATCTTATGAAGTGATGATGTTGAAAGTAGAATAAAGGGTTTTAAAAGATTCAAATTAATTAACCACCCCTCGCAAGGGGAAACGCTGTTACATAAGCTGGAATGACCAATCAAAATACAAGTATACGAGAATTCAAAAACCTTGACAACGAGGTAGGGTTATAATAACTATTAAATGCTCTAAAGTTGGGGTTATACTAAAATAGAATTTATTTTAATTAATAAGTATTAAATTATACGATAAAATTTGAAATTAAAATTAAAAACTACCCATTTTAAAATCTAGATTTAATCTCTATTAAGTTTAAAATTATAAAATTACTTAGAAAAAAATACATTATGTTATTCTATTTATTTTGTTTTTATTGAAATTAAGTTGGAATAAACGTTAAGATCGACTGCTCTTAACTTCATGACAACATGGATACATTTGAATTCTATGTATATTTAGTGGGATGATGACATCTTGCGAAAGACAATACATACACAATCAGATTATGATACATAAACACGCAGACATATTTAGATAAATACACACACAAAAGTGACGAGACAGGAACTATCACCACGACATTTTACAACCCCACCCCCACCCCCCACATACACAATGAAATGTGCATGCTAGTTACCATACACATACACCACGATAAAGACATGTACATACACCCACATACATTGACAAAGACATTGCGATTCAACAACCAAGAAATATTCAAAGTGTTATTAAACGAATTCTAACTACTTATTAGAATATAACTTATACGGGCAAATATACATAGATAAAAATGGTCTAATAGAACAGAAAAAACAAACAATATTGAAAGAAAGGACATTAAACTTGATATATACTAGGTATGTCCAATATTTCGCTAAAAAGTGGTATACCTTGACGACAAAAGGTCCCCAAATTGATAAAACAATTTTTAACGTTTAAATATTTATGTTGTTATTAAAGAGGAAAGACCAAAGTATTTTCTGAATATTTTTTTCAGATTTTTTAATCCTTCCTATAAATGTTAAAAATTTTATTAAAAATCTTGTTTTTTTTTCGAGTCAAAAAATTTCGTAAAATCGAACTTATCGACATTTCTGTCGGAAAGATCATAGTTTGTTAGTTAAAAAATCATGAAAAATCAATTACACCTTTTTCTTTTGTTATCTTAGGAAATTTAGAATGATTAAAGTATACTTAATGTAATTTGAAAGAAACATTACTTACATTTTTAGCAGAAAATTTTTTAAGAGAGATATTTCCAACCGTAGTCGTTCCTTTTTTAAGGAATTGACAGGCGTTAATTGATGTACGTCAATATATTCACAACTTACGGCAGGGAAATTTATTGGATGGTAGCGCCAAAGTGATATAATTCGTTCTAATTTTAAGTTAAATTAAAAAAAAAAAATTTGAAAGTGAATTTTTTTAAAAAAAATCTACTAACCAGAGTAGATTTTTAAAAAAAAAATTCACTTTCAAATTTTTTTTTTTTTTTTTACCTTACGTTTGAGGAAGAATTCTGCACTGAAAATAACATTTAAATTATGAAAGAAAATCAAATTTTACAAGTAAAAATAAAACAGTAAAAAAATACATTTTTTTAAATTGAGGTTTATTATTTCAGTCATGAAATATTTTTCTGAGAATATAAAAATTACATGAAACACCATTAATTGAAACGGGTTAACTTAATGAAATGAGATTTTATTTCTTTTTTATTAAGGCAGATTTTTTTCTATTTATTAATAATTATATGGCAGTAATATGAGTTTTATTTTATTTATTAATAAAATTAACATGCTATGTTGGTTTTGTTTTGACTCAACAAGTATTTTTTAGTTTGAGTAGTAGCGAGCTAACTCCAGAAAATTTAAACTCCAAAAATCGTTTTAATTGATAATTTGTCGTGTGGATAATAATTCCAAAGTAATGTACAATGAATTTATGCATTCGATTTCAAACTTGAAAATTTGGGTGGACTTCCAAGGGCGTTTTTTTTTTTTTTTGTAATTGTAAATAGTCGATATTTTCTTTTATCCCACTATTCGATTATATTTGAATAGAAAAAGAAAAAAATTGAAAATAATACGACGATATTCAGAAAACTTGACAAGAGTTGTTTTCTTGTTACTGAACGAATC
>OZ038503.1:13130607-13138107 GCA_964036315.1 Acanthosepion esculentum
CACTTCAGTACATGTTCAATAATAGCTCTCCACAGCTTCCTCTTTGTTAAAAATATTTTAGCTGTACATCGTTTGCACCGGCTCTTTGTTTTCATTTTAATTATTCCGTCATGCATTTGGTCAATTTTTTAAGTTGGTTACTGACTATTTTCTTTTACTTCTCTTGGCTTCAATATGCCTTGTGCGTGTTAAATTCTCCAAGCATTTTCCTCATTTTCTCTATCTCTCCCTGTGTTTTTTTCTCTTAAGGACGGGGAAAACACGGTTCTCCACAGATTCCTGTCTTTTGTTGCTCTCAGTAAAATTTGTTTCTTTATGATCTTTGTGACATATTTTTTCCTCCAGTCATTTATCCAAACTCGTCAAGTAGGTTGTTATACTATTTCCTCTTGCTTCTCTTGCCTTCAGTGTGCCTTGTGAGTGTTAAATTCTCTAGACTTTCTTTCTAATAGACACCATTGATCGATAGGAAACCGATTTGTTTGGAAAAGGATGCGTGGCTGATTCTTTTTGACATTTTATTACCAAATAATTAAAAATAATTAAAAATAATTTCTTTGCATAAATTTACCAATGATATTGCATTTTTAATTTATTTTATTTTAATTTAATTTATTTTATTTTTATTTATTTATGAATTTAATTTATTTAATTTTAATTTGTTTATGAATTTATTTTATTTTAATTTATTTATGAATTTATTATATTTTATTTTAATTTATTTATTAATTTAAATTCATTTTATTTTAATTTATTTATGAATTTATTTTATTTTATTTTAATTTATTTATTAACTTAAATTCATTTTATTTTAATTTATTTATGAATTTATTTTATTTTATTTTAATTTATTTATTAATTTAATTCATTTTATTTGAATTTATTTAGGTCGTGTCGATTATACGAGTGAGCTGAAGAGACTTTATTCCCGAGCAGAGAACACCAAAGTTAAAATGGCTGATATAAAGCGTAAGTGGTAAATATTTTACAAGCATAACCGTAATCATGTGTACATGCATACATGAACGTTGATCTATAAGTACGCAACCCGACACTGAATATTAGCTGAATTGTTCGGACTGTTGGCCTTATCTACGTTGCCATATTCACGACGAGTTTACAACGATCGAAACGTCATGGTCATGACAATAAAGATGAGGACAACGTCCTAAACAATATCAAGAATCTGAATGTAAATAAGTAATTATTTGTATAAAATTGCTGTTTTCAGTAAACATTAGTCTACAGGCACACACACACACACACACACACACACACACACACACACACACACACACACACATATATATATATATATGCTTATACATTCTTTTTATAGATACAAATATTTAAGTAAATGCTCTGTTTATAATAAACAGTATTAAAAAACATTTACCGGCCTGAATGTCCGAGAAATTTTCAGAGAAAATATTCGTCCCCCGACAGGAATCAAACCTGTATCCTATTCGGAACTGTCATATAGCCTAACGTGCCTTTAACCGATTTAGCCACAGAGGAGAGTTCGGTTAGCAAAGTCGATTTTACTGTCTTTAAACTACAATCTTCCATTTAATCTCTCACGTACATTCATATCTGCTCATGGAGTATCCAAATGTAAACAAATGACGTCACACATTATGAAATGGACAAAGTCCGACAAATATTTTAAGACATTTTTATGTTTATATATATTTTTTTATAGATAAAAATATTTAAGTAAATGCTCTGTTTATAATAATAATTCTGTCGGAGGTGGCATATTTTCTATGACAATTTCTCGGACATTCAGGCCGGTAAATGTTTAATACTGTTTATTATAAACAGAGCATTTAAATATTTGTATCTATAAAAAGAATGTATAAACATATAAATGTCTTAAAATAATTGTCGGACTTTGTCCATTTCATAATGTTTGACGTCATTTGTTTACATTTGATACGCCATGAGCAGATATGAATGTGTGTGAGAGATTAAATGGAAGATTGAAGTTTAAAAGGCAGTAAATTTGATCTTGCTAACCGAATCCTCCTCTGTGGCCAAATCGTTTAAATGTACGTCAGGTTATATGACGGTTCCGTATAGGATACAGGTTTGAATCCTGTCGGATGACGAATATTTTCTATGAAAATTTCTCGGACATTCAGGCCGGTAAATGTTATTTAATACTGTTTATTATAAACAGAGCATTAACTTAAATATTTTTATCTATAACAAAAAGAATGTGTGTGTGTGTGTGTGTATGTATATGTATATATATATATATATATATATATATATATATATATATATATATATATATATATATTAAAAATACTAGTTTTTAATATCGGATATTTTCTATTAAATGTGTAATAATTATCAATATTTGGTGTGATATATTATTTAACCAATCTTAACGAAGTGCATACACTTGATTTATATATCATAACGTTTCGGTAATTGTATACGACAGCCTTCTTCATGTGTTCGTCGTTGTAATATTGCATGGTTGATAATGTATTAAGGGACATTCTGTGGAATGGGGTCATGATAATAGATAAAAACAACAACAATAGGAGATAAGATGACTGAAAGCATCAGTACCTATGTTATGCTCTGACAACATCGCCAGTAGACCTAGCATAAATATAATTACCGTTTGGAAACTTTTGATTGAGAAAGAAACGATACTCAAACAATTTCCATCCCGTGAGTACGGACCTTAAGGTTCAGGCTCCATAATTGCAACAGGAGACTTCAAGAAACATAGAGCCCAGTGGAATGGTTTCCTGATGGTTGTGAAGTTCAATTCATGATTCGGTGGAGGAAACGCACACGTGATAAAACGTGAATAGAATAGAGAATATTCCTGTTGACGAGATATTCCCTAAAAATTCAAATGTAATGAGAACAATCTGCTCCATCCCCATGGATTAAATAAATTCCAGTAAGGTTATTACGTACAATGATAGCAACTGAGAAAGGTCGGAGAATGCAACGGCCTATAACAATGAGCATAGCAACCAAGATGAGCATGCTGGTCCGAATCGAAAGGCATATAATAATTATAATTGTTCATTGGCAAAATTGTGTAAAGGTTCATAACGATATCAGCCTATAGAAAATGTATTAGCAAGAGATTAAACAAATTATTGAGTTACGTTTTTTGCTTGCAGACGATAAATCAAAAACCAAAGAAAGAAAAACAGTGAAAGGTGAGTAAAACATTGAAGTTATCTATCTATCTATCTATCTCAGTCTGTTCATATCTATCTATCTATCTATCTATCATTAGGTAAAGAGTTATCGCTTCATTTTTGGCATTTTGGCTGGGATCAAAGCGTAGTATTTGTTTGCACTAAGATGTGTGTCCTTAGTCCATATACTTATGCATTTGTATGGACACCCTACGTAAAAAAAAACCTTGTGCTACATTCTGCCTTTGTGCATAGGCCACGCAAATACTATCTATCTATCTATCTATCTATCTATCTATCTATGGGAAATATTCTTTCTTTTATTCATGTTTCATTGAATGTGGCAGACAAAGACATTTTTATAAGTTTTTAATTCACTTTTTGATGTGGGGCCACGGAAGGAAGACACGGAACACGGGTTAGAGGTAAGAAAGATATATTAAACAGAAAAGTTACAAAGAATAGTGTAAGAGTAAGCAGAGCTTACTATCCAGTGGTGTCCGATATTGGTATCGTACGCGGCTGCGCATTACTGGTGCTACTCCCATGATACTACCATTCACATTATAATATAGTACTGGGAGAATCCATGATGTAGGAAAGTATCGGTCTCACAACACTTTTTTTTAATGTTCTTACAGTTTTACTTTTATGAATAGTAACAGTAGAAATTGTCCCAAGTTCATTCGTCCTTTTCTAAAGGTTCCTTGTTAGTATATTTCCTGTGTTTAACTGCTAAGTTGTATTGTGCGAAAGTGGTAGTATTTCTAAGCTGTGCTTGATGGGGAGGAGTAACAATTTCATGTTAGCGTATCTTTAAAGACTGCCAACAAGTTTTGAAATAGGGTAATTCTGAGACCCGGCTAAAACCGTTTTCAAAACCGTTTAAAGTGCTTCAATTATAATCGGACGCCTTTTACGATTACATATTCTTAAAATGACTGTGTTATCTATAGGTTTCTCATGAGACCAGGTAGTTGTGGATGAGCGTTTATAGAACTCAAACCGCTTATGTAGTTTGTCGTATAAGAATTCATTATATATATATATATATATATATATATATATATATATATATATATATATATATATATATATTCACTATAATTGAAAAAATAAAAATGAATCTACTTTTAAAATCTACCACAACTCTAACTGTAGAAGTCATAACATAATTTACCTATTAGAATGCACACTATGCCAGAAACAATATGTGAGAAAATCAGAATGGCCCTTTCACTACAAAATTAATAATTATCATTATCGGATCAAGTTGGCTCCCCACAAAAGATTGTTACATGTAGAACAACATTTCCGCCTAGAAAAATATGATTTTAAAAGCGATGCAAAATTCACTATAATTGAAAAAATAGAAATAGACAGAAAAGATAATCTTAGAAAAACACTAGAGGAGCATGAAGACAAATGGATTTTGTGCCTCAAAACACTTCTTTCAGATGGAGCAACAAATTTAACAACATAGAATTAATATATAACCTCATAAATCAAGCCCTACCTACATTTGTCACCCACACAAGCCAGACATGCTTGCAGAGGTGTTGAGGTCTCACACTTATACACACACTCATACTAATATATACACGTACACACATTGCACGCACTCCCAAAGAACTAAAAGATAACATACACTTAACACACACACACACACGATTCTCAGCAAGCAATAAAACTGTCAAAATGACCAAGGAGGGTATTCTGAAAGTCAGGAATTTCCCATCCTCTATCTTAAAAATAACTTGAAAGAGGCCGTTTGACCAACGCAAGGACTAACCCAAATTAACGATAAAAAAAATGTAAACTACAGATAAAGTTCACTTTCTTCAGAAACAGTCATTAACTCCTGTAGTTCACTGCTACTAACAAGCAGGGATTTTTTTCTCCTGGTGATGGCCATGCTGGCCGAAACTAGTCGAGGAACGTAAGTGAAATAATAAAACAAAAAATATTACTATACCACACAGTGTGTTTGAAAATTTTAATTTTTTAATAATTTTTTAATATTTTTATTGTTCAAAACACACACACACACACACACACACACACACACACACACACACACACACACACACACACACACACACACACATGCAATCTGTAAAGAATAAATGAATTTATTTTAATTCGACATTTTTATTACTTCAAATGTTATTTTTTATTGGATTCCCGTGTTTGAGTAGACGCCTCGTTTTTTAATAAGTGTATATTACGTTCTTGGGCCGGTATACGTAATACACATTGAGTAAAAAAAGAAAAGATAAAGAAAGACGAGGCGTCTACTCTAGCACAATTAATTAAAATGCAAAATGGCTCAACCATATGCACCATCTGTCTAAAAGTTTGCAAAACACTTACAGCCCTGGGGAGATATATGTGTGTCCATAAAAGTTGAGCCACTCTTATTTTACAAATACTTAAATTATAAAAAATAAATTCGAAGCATTTTAAAGTTGATGCCTTTTAAAATATATTATCACGAGGTTAAACAAATTATTGATTTACGTTTTTGGCTTGCAGACGATAAATCAAAAACCAAAGAAAGAAAAACAGTGAAAGGTGAGTAAAACATTGAAGTTATCTATCTATCTATCTATCTATCTATCTATCTATCTATCTATCTATCTATCTATCTCAGTCTGTTCATATCTATCTATCTATCTATCTATCTATCTATCTATCTATCTATCTATCTATCTATCTATCTCAGTCTGTTCATATCTATCTATCTATCTATCTATCTATCTATCTATCTATCTATCTATCTCAGTCTGTTCATATCTATCTATCTATCTATCTATCTATCTATCTATCTATCTATCTATCTATCTATCTATCTATCTCAGTCTGTTCATATCTATCTATCTATCTATCTATCTATCTATCTATCTCAGTCTGTTCATATCTATCTATCTATCTATCTATCTATCTATCTATCTATCTATCTATCTATCTATCTCAGTCTGTTCATATCTATCTATCTATCTATCTATCTATCTATCTATCTATCTATCTATCTATCTCAGTCTGCTCATATCTATCTATCTATCTATCTATCTATCTATCTATCTATCTATCTCAGTCTGTTCATATCTATCTATCTATCTATCTATCTATCTATCTATCTATCTATCTATCTATCTATCTATCTCAGTCTGTTCATATCTATCTATCTATCTATCTATCTATCTATCTATCTATCTATCTATCTATCTATCTATCCTTAAGGAAACTTGATAATAATTCGTCTTATTTGCGACACGCCTGGAATCATTTCCCAAACTAGTGATGACGATAAAAGGACAAGCAATAACATATAGCACGCAATGACAATTCTAATAATAGTCGATATATATATATATATATATATATATATATATATATATATATATATATATATATACGACAAGAGATAATGTCTGACCTTCTGAGATGGAATGTCTTCATTATCCAAAGAATTATCAGAACTCCAAGGATTTATTATGCATTAGAACCATTTTAAAATATCAATTCTTATTTGGACGGAAAAATTTTCAGCATCTATGTTTAATTTTTCCACTTATACTGGATTGATCATAAAATTTCGACCTTCTTTGTGCACTGTGCGACTCCAGCCAGAAAATGCTAGAAGTCTGACTCAAATTTAATATTTACTAGGAGCTATTGAATAAAGAATAGTTGATCTGTGGCTCCAATATATACCGACTTTACTCTAAGCGATATTAAAGTAAGTTTTGTACACGGTGTCACTTGATAACGCCAAAAGAACTTGTTGGCCCGAGGGTTGGATTAGAACGTATTTTCCCAGTCAGTAAAGGTAGAATCGAGCCTAAAAATATGTAGAATGGTGAACCGATATAACCAGGAACTGTGCGCACAAGAAACAATCAAATAACAGTAAAAATTATATAAACATCCAATCTACAAGGGGTGAAGACAGAATCTCTCGCATCTTGGCAAGAAGATCGAACGTTTGAAGAAAGACCCGAAACCACATACCACTTTATTCGGCTGTCGTTAATTTAACAGAGTTCAGGAGTGAATAAGAAATTATTAGGTTGGTCAGAAAGTCCTGACTCACTTAGGAAGCGGAAAGAAAACAACAAATTTTGATCTCTGTATGGTGGAATTTTCAAGAAGTACTGCATTTCGAGCTTGTTCCACACGGTCGCGCCATCAACGCTGAACTCTATTACCAGCGTCTTGACCGAGTGTATGACAAACTAAAGAAGGAGTATCCTGTTTTGATCAATCGTGGTCGGGCTTTTTTCTTTTCAGCAAGACAATGCGAGGCCACACATTGACAGGT
>OZ038503.1:13148107-13208107 GCA_964036315.1 Acanthosepion esculentum
ATATATATATATATATATATATATATATATATATATATATATATATTTCACTGAAATAAAGTGAAGGAGAGGGAAGGAAAGAGAAGGAAAAAAATTACTGGAAGAGAGAAAGAGTGTGATAGACGAAAGATCAAGATTGAAAAATAGGGAATGAGTGTGTGTGTGTGTGTGTGTGTGTGTGTGTGTGTTTGTGTGAGTGGGAAAGCCAAAAACAAAAAGGAGAGAAAAATAGAGCGAAAAAGAGAAAAATAGAGTGAAAAAGAGAGGAAAATAGAAAACGAGAAAGAGAAAGAGTGAAAAAGAAAGGAAAATAGAAAAAGAGAGAGAAAGCGAAAAAGATAGAAAAAGAGAAAGAGAGAGAGAGAGAAAATGAGAGAGAAAAACAAAGAGAAAGAGAGAGAAAAATAGAAAAAGTGAAAGAAAGAGTGAAAAAGAGGGAAATAGAAAAAGAGAGAGAGAAAGAGAGAGAAGGAGAAAAAGATAGAAAAAGAGAAAGAGAGAGAAAAGAGACAGGAAAAGAGAAAAACAAAGCGAAAGAGAGAGAGAGAGAGAAAGAAAGAGAGAGAGAGAGAGAGAGAGAGAGAGAGAGAGAGAGAGAGAGAGAGAGAGAGAGAGAGAGAGAGAGAGAAATAATGAAATAAACACAGAGAGAAATACAGAAAAAGACGGAGAAAAAAGAGGGAGATAGATATCGAGAAATAGGGAGGGAATTGCCCGAGTACTTTATGAGTCTTCTCGGCTAGAGTTTAAATAAGCGTTTTAGCAGTGAAATGTCATCGAGCCTTTGGGGAACATCAAATCTTCAGTGACGTTTTCTCTTTCGCTCTCTTCCATTTTCGCTGATTGTTAGCGGCAAATAAATAAAAGTACAGGTTTCATGGCTGGTTAAAAAAACAAGAAAAAATATCCATAAATGACGAGAAAAAGAATACGAGGGTCGTAGAGTAGAAATAAAAGCTCTGTGCAATTAAAGAAATTAGCTAAATTGGCCAGGGTTTCTTTACTCAACATAAATTTCAGTCTCCGTTTCACGGACTCAGTCAGACATATTTGAAAAATCAAGAATGAAAAGTTAAAATTAAAATTCTTGAAAGAAATTTTTTAAAAATTTCATCGAATTAAATGTCTGTGTTTTAATTACATTGAGGGAATGATAGAATGAACAACTTAAGGGATGAACGAATGACTGATTGAAAGAATAAATGATTAACGGAATGAAGAAAGATTTGCATGAACGAATGAATGATAATGGTTAAAGCAATGAACAAAGGAATGATTGATTGAAAGAATGGATATTTGAACAATGGATTGAGGAATGATAGAATGAACAACTTAAGGGATGAACGAATGACTGATTGAAAGAATAAATGATTAACGGAATGAAGAAAGATTTGCATGAACGAATGAATGATAATGGTTAAAGCAATGAACAAAGGAATGATTGATTGAAAGAATGGATATTTGAACAATGGATTGAGGAATGATAGAATGAACAACTTAAGGGATGAACGAATGACTGATTGAAAGAATAAATGATTAACGGAATGAAGAAAGATTTGCATGAACGAATGAATGATAATGGTTAAAGCAATGAACAAAGGAATGATTGATTGAAAGAATGGATATTTGAACAATGGATTGAGGAATGATAGAATGAACAACTTAAGGGATGAACGAATGACTGATTGAAAGAATAAATGATTAACGGAATGAAGAAAGATTTGCATGAACGAATGAATGATAATGGTTAAAGCAATGAACAAAGGAATGATTGATTGAAAGAATGGATATTTGAACAATGGATTGAGGAATGATAGAATGAACAACTTAAGGGATGAACAAATGACTGATTGAAAGAATAAATGATTAACGGAATGAAGAAAGATTTGCATGAACGAATGAATGATAATGGTTAAAGCAATGAACAAAGGAATGATTGATTGAAAGAATGGATATTTGAACAATGGATTGAGGAATGATAGAATGAACAACTTAAGGGATGAACGAATGACTGATTGAAAGAATAAATGATTAACGGAATGAAGAAAGATTTGCATGAACGAATGAATGATAATGGTTAAAGCAATGAACAAAGGAATGATTGATTGAAAGAATGGATATTTGAACAATGGATTGAGGAATGATAGAATGAACAACTTAAGGGATGAACAAATGACTGATTGAAAGAATAAATGATTAACGGAATCATTGAGGAATGATAGAATGAACAACTAAATGAATGAAATAAAAAAAGGCAGGAATGAAGGAATGAATAACCGAAAGTTGAAATGAAAAAAATGAATGAAACGAAGTATGATTGAATGGATGAAAGAACAAAAGACTGACGATTGAACTAACGAATGAAAGAGGGAATATTTGAATAGACTTTTCATTTATTTATTAAACAGTATATTTATTTTCATCTACCGACCTGAATATTCAAGAAAACTCGTTAAAGAAAAATATGGCCTCTCTGGCAGGATTTGAACTTGTGCCCTTCTGGGCATCGGGAAACCGTCGTTAGCCATGTCCATCAAGCAAAGTCTGAAGCGATATCCTTCTCGTATTAAATTCTTCGAAGTTTTCATATCTGCTCAGTTTCGTATTCACACTTAAACAGAGTAATTGTGGCAATTCGGCTGCGTGACTGAGCTGGCTAAGGCACGTTGAATCTAGCGTAGCTCGTCAGAATATTTGCCATATTTATAGCGATAGAGAAGTGAGAGACTTACATCATCTCATTTGTAGGAAAAGAGGTAGAAAAAGCAATGAAAAACACTTATAAACTGACAAATATTAGAAATTTACAATGATTTAAAGAAACCAACGTCTTTTGCACGAAGTTGTACATACAAACAAGATACATACATACATACATATATATATATATTTTTTTTTTAGAATTGGACATAGTCCGACAATTTATTTAAAGACATTTATATATATTATGTTTAACGTTCTTTTTATAGATACAAGTATTTAAGCAAATGCTCTGTTTTATAATAAACAGTATTAAATAACATTTACCGGCCTGAATGTCCGAGAAATTTCATAGAAAATTTTCGCTCTCCGACAGGAATCGAACCTGTATCCTATACGGAACCATCATTTCGCGTGATGTGCCTTAACCTTTCGGCCACAGAGCAGCGTCTGGTTAGCAAGGTCGATTTTACTATCTTTAAACTTAAATCTTCCATGAATCTCTTCTATTCATATCTGCTCTAGCGTATCAAATGTAAACAAATGACGTCATATATTTTAGAATTGGACATAGTCCGACAATTTATTTAAAGACATTTATATATATTATGTTTAACGTTCTTTTTATAGATACAAGTATTTAAGCAAATGCTCTGTTTTATAATAAACAGTATTAAATAACATTTACCGGCCTGAATGTCCGAGAAATTTTCATAGAAAATTTTCGCTCTCCAACCGGTAAATGTTATTTAATACTGTTTATTATAAAACAGAGCATTTGCTTAAATACTTGTATCTATAAAAAGAACGTTAAAAATAATATATATAAATGTCTTTATATATATATATATATATATATATATATATATATATATATATATATATATATATATATATATATATATATATCAAGAGATACATATGTATATATGCACCGGAACATATGCATATACGTATATAACAAAAGTGGGCAAATTTGCTTTATTTTAGAGTCACACACGATTATTTTCAGATGTTACATGGCCGTCAGGCTTGAACACAATTTATAGATGTTATTATTGTTACGTAGTTCTCTATAAGAAATATTTTTATACAGACCTTAACAAATACATGAATGCAATAATATTTATTTACGTATTTATTCTCGAAACGGTCCATTTGTAATAGTTTCAGTAATCACAGGGACATTCACACACAAACACATGATATATATATATATATATATAATTATTTTACATTCAATGCGGAGCAAAAGGCTCATAAAATATTCCAGAATAAACAAGGCGCCTCCTGACAAGCCCAGTGAATCAAAACAATATATTATCCTACCAACTAACTTTATCACAACTACAATTGAAGAGAACTTATCCAAACTCAATATAAAATTTGTTACTACTACATCTAAAATAATAAAAGATTTAGCCAATACTAAACACATCAATAAACTAAAACCTGAAGAAGAAATTTACTCTATCACTTGTAATAATTGTTCCAAAAAATACATAGGAGAAACCTTAAGGAATCTAAATAAAAGATTATATGAACGTAAAAGGGACATTTTACAAAACAATACATAGAATGCATTGGTTGTACACCGTGGCTAGACTGGCCACAATTTTGACATAAAAAAATGCTACTCTGATCAAAAGAGAAATAATTCACTAAGACGAAAATGTTTCCCTATTTACATTATTCGGACTATTGTCCTCATCTTTGTCGCCATATTTATCACAACGTTTCGGCCGTTGTACGCTCCGGCCTTCTTCAGGTGGTTGGAATGTCGAACTGAACCCTTTATTTCGCTCACTGGGGTAGACTGTTCTAGTTCCACGTGCCATGTCTAATGGATGTCAGTTATCAGTTATCTCCTGTTAATTTCCCTCTCCAAGTTCTCCACTGCCTTAACCGGGTATTGAACTCACACTCTTTGGGTCTTGTCACTGGATCTAACCAACGCCTTTATCCTATGTGCCATGTGTCCTTTGTGAATTATTCAAAAGAAAAACATATTTTGGATACTAAGAATAATATCTGTGTGAATATAGTATTGCCAATTATTTGGCGATAGTAATTATTTTTCCAGATACAAATCCTACTATTTAACCCATATCTGAAGGAAGAATGATGGATTGATAACTTTCTCAAGGATATTTGCGTTAACTCCAAGAGAATGACTAACTATGCCTTCTCGTATTAACGTTTTCAGATGACATGAATTGAAAAGAATATATTGAGCTAATTGCTAAGTCTTTAACTAAGAAAGTTGGTTCATTGTGTCCTGTTACACAATTTTCCTCGGCAGGAATATAAGTTTACCATTCGTTCTTGCTTTGAATATTGTTGTCACTTATAGACTGGTGCTCCTGCTATATATTTAGAAATTGTTGATAAAATACAAAAAAATAAGTAAATGCAATGTTATTGGTCCTGACCTGGCATCTCGGATTCAGTCCTTTTCTCACCGCCTTAAGGTAGCTTCCCTGTGTTTCTCTATAAATACTTTCATGGCAATTGTTTTGATGAACTTTCCCTTGTGGTATCTAGACTGTTTGAACTATTGCAATCAGTCGCATATCTGCCCATGAAAATCGAAATCTGAGGGTTTTTATAAAATTTTTTTCCCCGAAAATAGGCTCCATAAAATTAAGGTTTCAGTTTTCTCTGATTGGTCAAATATTTCCCACAGCAATGTTAATTTCAAACCAATAGACACTTTCTAATTAAACTGTGTGTGTTGTATTGTGGATTTTTAGGGCATATTTGTAAATATTGTCTATTATTGGGTAGAAATAAAGTTGGGGTGTGCTTTCATATGTTATGTATGTGGGTATCTACTTGTGATGGAAATAGGGTTTATTTCCTGTATTTGTGACTATTCTATAAATATTTTCATGGTACCTAGACTATTAAATTAACTGCAGTACTAGATTGGCAGGTAGGTCTTATCATTTTACAGTTGAGATGGGTAGATGTAAACGTAAGTTCTATGTCAACAGTTTCTTTTCCCGCATTTCTCGCATTTCTCGCAGTCATTGAATTCAAAAATTCTGTCATAATTCTTATACTGTGATTGTTCTCTCTCCTTAATAGTAGTTTTTCTCATATTCTCTAACACTCAGTAACCTCTTGCATCATAGTGGCTTTATTGCCTTTGATCTTCAAAAATTAAAATGCATTGTCAATCATTATATTCTGTCTTAATTCTTATTTTCTTATTGTCCTCTCTCCTTAATATTAGTTTTTCTCATATTCTCTAACACTCAGTAACCTCTTGCATCCTAGTGGCTTTATTGCCTTTGATCTTCAAAAATTTAAATGCAATATCAATTGTTATCTTCTGTCTTCTTAATTCTTATTCTTTTATTGTCCTCTCTCCTTTACAGGAGTTTTTCTCGTATTCTCTAACGTTCAGTAACCTCCTTGCGTCTTCGTGGCTTTACTTGGGGTAAACTTATTAAAAAAATGTGATAATAATAATGGTTTTACATCAGATATGGCTTCTGATGTCATCTGATTTGTATGGTTTCACATGTACATGTTTAGTTCGGTGGATTAAGATGGTCAACATTATATATCCTGTCCAGTATAGATTAGTTGATCAGATGGCGAACTATAACCGGTTATGCAAACCCCCTGTTGCTTATCTGCTTATGTGAAGGTAAGGGGGCATCATGGCTAAGTATTGGTGTGATTTTCTAGTGGATAATCGGTTTCGTATAAACATACCTCAGCGTCACTTAGTTGGAGTTCTTTTCCTTCACTCAGGAATAATAATAATAATAATAATATAAATAAATAATAATGATAATAATAATAATAAATAATAATAATAATAATATGTATAATAATAATAAATAATAATAATCATAAAAATAATTTTAATAATAAATACTAATGATAATAGTAATAATAATAAATCATAATAATAATGATAATAAATAATAATAATAATAATAATAATAATCATAATAATAAATAACAATGTTAATAATAAATAATAAAAATAATAATAATAATAATCTCGGTGTGACAAAGTTTGCCAATATCTGCAGATCCTTTCTTTTAAGATGATGACGTATGCAAGGTTACTTGAGAGTCACCTCTAGATACTTTGAAACACTCTCAATCGGCCCCTCTGAATGGACGGGGTTATCCGACCAATGGTATTTCCATCTAGGCCACACCTACTTTCATTTATTAATATCCAGAAACAATTGATCATCTTGTATCAAGTTACACAGTATTGGCACCCGCTAAATATAAAACCCGGCATCACAGTGTTGGCCAATATCGGCACTGGAAAATCTGCAACATCTACGGGAAGGAAACTGAAAGAAATTGGTATGAACACCACCCAGACCCGATTACGGAGATAGGACCTGTAACAATTTTATGAGACTATGCAATACACACAGACAGAACAATCAAAGCTAACCGCCCAGACATTGTTATTAGAGACCGCAAACAAAAAAGTGCCTCCTTATTGATATGGCAATCCCCGCAGACGGCAATGTATCTTTGAAGATCTTCAAAAATCTATCAAAATGCAAGAACCGTGAAATCGAAATCTAAAAAATGTGGCACATGAGAACATCAACAACCCCTGTCGTAGTTGGAGCCCTAGCGTTGGTTGGAAAAGACTCCAGTAGACTAATTAAAGGGATTCCTGGAAGCCCATGCCTTAAAGAAATACAAAAGAATTGTTCTCACGAGTACAGCCCACACTTTACGAAGGGCTTTATCTATGTAAAATATGATTGTGTGTGTTTTTTTTAATTGCTCAGTGGAAAATGTCATAATGCCATTTCTGTTCTTAGGTCTCTGGTTGGGACCCGGAAAGGAATGAGAATACACCAAAAATCAAAGGAATAATAATAATAATAATAATAATAATAATAATAATAATAATAATAATAATAATGGGAGCATCAACAAATTCTGTTGTAGTTGAAGCCCTCGGATTAGTTGGAAAAGATTCCAGTAGTCTCATTGAAGGGATTCCTGGAAGCCCATGCCTTAAAGAAATACAAAAAAATTGTTCTCACTAGTACAACCCACACCTTACGAAGAGTTTTATCTATGTAAAACGTGTGTGTGTGCGTGTGTGTGCGTGTGCGTGTGCGTGTGTGTGAGTGTGTGTGTGTTTGTCTTTTTATTAATTGGCCAGTGGATAATGTCATGATGCCCTTTCTGACCTTAGGTCTATGGGCGGGACCTGGAAAGAAATCTGTACACACCAGAAATCAAAAGAAATATTACAAGGATAATAATAATAATAATAATAATAATAATAATAATAATAATAATAATAACTCCTATGGGAAGGAAACTGGAAGAAATTGGTACGAACACCACCCTGACCCGGTTACGGAGATAGGACCTGTTACAATTCTATGGGACTACACAATATACACTGACAGAACAATCAAAGCCAACCGCCCAGACATTGTTATTAAAGACCACAAACAAAATAAGTGCCTCCTTATTGATATGGCAGTCCCTGCAGACTGCAATGTGTCTTTGAAGATATTCGAAAAACTGTCAAAATACAAGGACCTTGAAATCGAAATCTCAAAAATGTGGCACATGGGAACATCAACAATTCCTGTTGTAGTTGGAGCCCTTGGACTGGTTGGAAAAGATTCCAGTAGGCTGATTGAAGGGATCCCTGGAAGTCCATGCCTCAAAGAGATACAAAAAATTGTTCTGACAAGTACAGCCCACACTTTACGAAGGGCTTTATCTATGTAATTATTTTTTTATTTTATTTTATTTTTTTTTGCAGTGGAAAGTGTCATGACGCCATTTCTAACCTTAGGTCCCTGGGCGGGACCCGGAAAGAAATGTGTAAACGCCAGATATCAAAGAAAATAATAATAATAATAATAATAATAATAATAATGATAATAATGTTAAAGAATAAAATATATGTAATCGGTGTGATTTTTTCTTATTTTCCTTTTACACTGACTGTAATGTTAAAAAGAAACCCAGCCGCTATATTTCGCTCGAGCCTCGCATTAAATGTCGAAGTGCCGCACATTGGCTCACGATCCGAGGTTTGGCCAATCTTGGAATATGCACACTTACATATATCTATACATACATATATGTATACACACATACATATATACATTTTTGAATTGGACATAGTCCGACAATTTATTAAAGACATTTTTGATATGTTTAATAGATATATTTCTCGGATATTCAGGCCGGTAAATGTTATTTAATACTGTTTATTATAAAACAGAGCATTTGCTTAAATACTTGTATCTATAAAAAGAACGTTAAACATATCAAAAACATACGTATATCTATACATACATATATGTATACACACACACGGACATACATACACAATACATCCACAAACAGATATATATATATATATATATATATATATATATATATATATATATATATATATATATATATAATGATAATAATCAAGAAGAAAACTTTAGTAAATTTACTAAGAGGTTTCGGTCTGAAGAGATGAATATATAGATATTCACGAAATAAATTAGAACCGAAATGAATCTTTAAGGTTTTCTTCTTGATTATTATTATTATTATTATTATTATTGTTATTATTATTTTCTATAGACTATATTGAACCCTCCCTGGACTAATATCCACCTTGAAATTATCCGTACCAGTCACAAACTGGTAATACTCATATATATATATATATATATATATATATATATATATATATATATATATATAGGTAACTATACTCGTGTCGAAAAACCTTCTAACTCTTGATTTAACAATAGCCAAATCAATCACGAAGGGAAAAAAAGGTTTTAAAAAAGAAAGAGCCAGGAACATGAAAGTCTGTCGAAAATAATCGCACAGATACAGGTTCAAGTCCCAAAGAAAAAACCCCGATACGAGTAAACAACTAACTAAAGAGCTCAATACAAACGTAGAACAAACCTAGTCAAACCTAATGAGCCAGACAAATCTACCAAGGTTTCACTTAGGCAGATCGTCAGGGTCAGCTGACCCTGACGATCTGCCTAAGTGAAACCTTGGTAGGTTTGTCTGGCTCATTAGGTTTGACTATATATATATATATATATATATATATATATATATATATATATATATATATGTGTGTGTGTGTGTATGTATATATATATGTGTGTGTGTGTATATATATATATGTATATATATAAATATATATATATATATAAATACATACATACATATATATATATATATATATATATATATAAATATATAAGTGACCATTGAAGTCAGCACTTTCATGGTAGACGCAGTCGTCGGCCTGACGATTGCGTCTCGCATAAAACAGCCTGTCGCCTCTAAGTGTCGACTTCAATGTTCACTTTTATATTTACACACACTCTGTCTCTGATTTGAGCACTTTATCCCATAAATATAACACACCTTAAGACTATATTTCTTCTGATATATATATATATATATATATATATATATATATATATATATATATATATATATATATGTATATATATATATCAAATCATACATAAACAAAGACTCAGAGATATGAATTTTATAAAGCATTTATCCTCTTATAAAAATGTGTGGGCGTACACATACTTTCCCTCTCTATTTCTCTCTTTCTTTCCCGTACACTCACAAATACATATACGTACGTAAAACTTTTCATTTTTTTTATACAACTATAGACGCATTCGATAGAGAAATTTCAAATGACAACTTTCCAGGCAATATTCTCCATTCGTAATTTTTCAAAATGCAGTCTTTTTCTTGAATATTCTAAAATAATGAAATTTAGTTTTTCTTTAGATTTTCGAAGTATGCCATATTTTTCTCAATTTTTCTTTTTTCTTTTATATTCTAAGCTCGCAACTGATTTTCATTTGAATGCTTATGAAAAATGGTATCTCTCTCACCCTGTTCATATCTATCTATCTATCTATCTATCTATCTATCTATCTATCTATCTATGTCAGTTTATTATCTATCTATCTATCTATCTCAGTTTATTATCTATCTATCTATCTATCTATCTATCTATCTCAGTTTATTATCTATCTATCTATCTATCTATCTATCTATCTATCTATCTATCTCAGTTTATTATCTATCTATCTATCTATCTATCTATCTATCTATCTATCTCAGTTTATTATCTATCTATCTATCTATCTCAGTTTATTATCTATCTATCTATCTATCTATCTATCTATCTATCTATCTATCTCAGTTTATTATCTATCTATCTATCTATCTATCTATCTATCTATCTATCTCAGTTTATTATCTATCTATCTATCTATCTATCTATCTATGTCAGTTTATTATCTATCTATCTATCTATCTCAGTTTATTATCTATCTATCTATCTATCTATCTATCTATCTATCTCAGTTTATTATCTATCTATCTATCTATCTATCTATCTATCTCAGTTTATTATCTATCTATCTATCTATCTATCTATCTATCTATCTATCTATCTATCTATCTCAGTTTATTATCTATCTATCTATCTATCTCAGTTTATTATCTATCTATCTATCTATCTATCTATCTATCTATCTATCTATCTCAGTTTATTATCTATCTATCTATCTATCTATCTATCTATCTATCTATCTCAGTTTATTATCTATCTATCTATCTATCTATCTATCTATCTATCTATGTCAGTTTATTATCTATCTATCTATCTATCTCAGTTTATTATCTATCTATCTATCTATCTATCTATCTATCTATCTCAGTTTATTATCTATCTATCTATCTATCTATCTCAGTTTATTATCTATCTATCTATCTATCTATCTATCTATCTATCTATCTATCTATCTATCTATCTATCTATCTATCTCAGTTTATTATCTATCTATCTATCTATCTCAGTTTATTATCTATCTATCTATCTATCTATCTATCTATCTATCTATCTATCTATCTCAGTTTATTATCTATCTATCTATCTATCTATCTATCTATCTCAGTTTATTATCTATCTATCTATCTATCTATCTATCTATCTATCTATCTATCTCAGTTTATTATCTATCTATCTATCTATCTCAGTTTATTATCTATCTATCTATCTATCTATCTATCTATCTATCTATCTCAGTTTATTATCTATCTATCTATCTATCTATCTATCTATCTATCTATCTCAGTTTATTATCTATCTATCTATCTATCTATCTATCTATCTATCTATCTATCTATCTATCTCAGTTTATTATCTATCTATCTATCTATCTATCTATCTATCTATCTATCTATCTATCTATCTATCTATGTCAGTTTATTATCTATCTATCTATCTATCTATCTATCTATCTATCTATCTCAGTTTATTACCTATCTATCTATCTATCTATCTATCTATCTCAGTTTATTACCTATCTATCTATCTATCTATCTATCTATCTATCTATCTATCTATCTATGTCAGTTTATTATCTATCTATCTATCTATCTATCTATCTATCTATCTATCTATCTATCTATCTATGTCAGTTTATTATCTATCTATCTATCTATCTATCTATCTATCTATGTCAGTTTATTATCTATCTATCTATCTATCTATCTATCTATCTATCTCAGTTTATTATCTATCTATCTATCTATCTATCTATCTATCTATCTATCTATGTCAGTTTATTATCTATCTATCTATCTATCTATCTATCTATCTATCTATCTATCTATCTATCTATCTATCTATCTATCTATGTCAGTTTATTATCTATCTATCTATCTATCTATCTATCTATCTATCTATCTATCTATCTATCTATCTATCTCAGTTTATTATCTATCTATCTATCTATCTATCTATCTATCTATCTATCTATCTATCTATCTATCTATCTATGTGAATTCAATGCCCGGTTAAGGCAGTGGAGAACTTGAAGAGGGAAATTGACAGGAGATAACTGATAACTGATATCTATTAGACATAGCACGTGGAACTAGAACAGTCTACCCCAGTGAGCGAAATAAAGGGTTCAGTTCGACATTCCAACCACCTGAAGAAGTCGGAAGTACAACGGTCGAAACGTTGTGATAAATATGACAACAAAGATGAGGATGATAGTCTGAGCAATGTATATAGTGTACATAATACCTCATCTCATAAATATAGATAGATACCAGAGTTGTTGTATAATATTAGCAGCTATTATTACAAGTGTATGGTAGCCCATTCCACAAGATGCCGTGAGGTATCTGTTTCAGTCACTTGTGTTCTGTGTGTAATGCTCCTAATGAATTACACGCCACAAATTTAAAAGCTGTGACACAGCATTATCTCCGTTTTTGTTATTACTTCTCTCATTAATTTTGTTACCTTTGATCATTCGTATCATCTGCATCAGCCATTGTTTCGTTTTGTTCCCAGAACAAGTTATTCAAGCAAATTACACAAATAGGTATCTCGCCGCGCCATCAACGGTTTAATTACACTGAAGCTAAAGACCGCTTCACATATCGTATGACTCAGTCGATAGTCGTGACTACCTTATTTCACTCGTTCTTTCATTGTGACGCTTCCGCTGGGTAAAATAATCCCTGTCAAGTTCTAAGGTTTATCTGTCAAATATCAGCATGGCTCAGATGTGGCATTTATGTCGTAGTTAGATACCCAATGAGGCATTTTAGTGGCGGACTCGCAAAATAAAGTCTTTAGGCGAAGCGATTTTTTCTTTTTTTATATCGGATGCTTGTATGAAATATTGATCGGTTCATTCATTATATCTACTACCCGGACATTGTTTACTGAAGCAAGAACAAAATGCACCTAAACGAAATTAAAAAAAAAAACAAAAATAAAACGTATCAAATTTTTTTCCTATTAAGCTCTCAAATGTTGTTATGGTATTGCAAATAAGATGGCAGACATATTGTCTCTTGTTTGATAATTTTGTCGCCTGCAAGAATAGATCATTAAAATACACTGACAGTAAATAAAATTCCGGTTTTGACCTATGTATCCAAATGGAAGGATCATTTTTAACATGTCAGGAAATGATTCTTCAAATGGATAGCTCAACAGTTCTTATTTTTGCGATAATATATTTTTGGGAAATGGAACTTTCGTCCCTAAAGGCAAAATTCAGATATCGGCTGGATTTTCAAAATGACATCCAGTTCACTATCAGTTTTATACGTCGACTTTTATTTTATAACCAAGGAAAAGTAATAGAAGTTCGTGTATTAAATGATTTTATTCGTATTCATTTGATACGGTGTTTACTCATTCCCCCACGAGAATGAGATGTGACCCAAGGTCTTTTTAAAGTGGGGACCCGAGCGCGTGCATCATGGCGGGGACAAAAATTGCCCACAGCCCCGGCAACCGTCGGTTTCGCTGACTACGATGCCAGCACCAATCCCTCCCTCTTGTGCAATGGGAGGGCGCGGCCAAGGGCAGCTGTTCCCCAGGGCTGGGCACCTCTCAGTATAATTTTCTCAGTTGCCCCTCTGTCCTTTGACAGAGAAGCCCCTGAGCGCACTAATCATTTGATACGGATTTTTAACTTTGGCATGGGATAAATTTGAGTATTTTCGTCGGATTCTTGATATTAAATTCGCTAGATTTGCATTTTTCAATTTAATGGTTTAATATGGAAGGTAAAATAGATTTTGAAATCTCAAAGGAAGACAAGCTTTGTAAAACATTAAGAATCGATGAAACTCATCTCTCCCAATTATGCAAATAATTCAACTGTAAAAAATGAAGAGATACTGAAACGATAAATGTGAGGGCTGAACAAACAAGCGATCTTGTTTAAGAATATGATGATTGAATTTACTGTAAAACTGATAGAAATTGAGTACTGGAATTTTTAAAAATATATTATTACCATTTGAATATTATGAAATTGAAAAAATCCGGCAATTATTTTTTAAGACATTTTTTTATATTTATACGTTCTTTTTATAGATACAAATATTTAAGTAAATGCTCTGTTTATAATAAACAGTATTAACAACACTTCCCGGCCTGAATGCGTCTTCCGACAGGAATCGAACCTGTATTCTATACGGAACCGTTATATAACCTGACGTGCCTTTACCGATTAGGCCACAGGGGAGCGTTCAGTTAGTAAGGTCGATTTTACTGTTTTTAAACACAATTCTCCATGATTTTCTCTCTCTCTTATTATTGATACATTTATCTATTTACTTTTTAATGTAATTACTATTTATTAGTTTTTGAATATGATAAATTATTTTATATATCTATTTTAAATGATAGCAGGTTTTGATGTAACCTTTTTGTTTCAATGTAAAAAAAACTATGGTCATGTATGTAGGTTTGGGAAGGAGTATTTTTTGAAAGGGGTATTTTTTTTAAGAAACGAGATATTTGAAAAAGCCCGGGCGCAATTTGAAAAGCTATCAATACTTTTTAGTTCTGTTTATAAATACATGTTGCAAAATAAAATCCTTACATTTGTCTTGAGATTCCAAAGCCGTTTGAAGGTTGTGGTTGAAGGCAATGGCGATTTCTTTGAATAAATTTACTCTTTCCTATTTTAAGATATTTTTGTTTAATTTTGGTAAATATATCTGATAAAATGAGATGTCAGTGTTAATTTCTGTTTTGCGTAGTTTAGATGAAAATTTATCCATCGCACCCTATAGAATAACATATGTATTTTTTATTTTTTCCTCAGTAATTTTATAATTTTAAACTTAATATAGATTAAATTTAAATTTTAAAATGGGTAATTTTTAATTTTATCGTATAATTTAATACTTATTAGTTAGAATAAACTCTATTTTAGTCTAACCCTAACATTAAAGCATTAAATAACTATTATAACTTAAGCTTGTTGTCAAGTTTTTTGAATTCTCGTATACTTGTATTTTCATTGATCATTGCAGCTTATGTAACAGCGTTTCCCCTTGCGAGGGGTGTTTGATTGATTTGAACCTTTTAAAACCCTTTATTCTACATTCAACAGCATCACTTGATAAGACACCAGAAGTGTTGAAAAAAAATGGGTATTTTTGTAGTGATTTTATAACATGTTTATGTTATAATTTTCGAATAATTATATATATATATATATATATATATATATATATATATATATATATATATATATATATATTAGAAAGATAAGGCACGAAATTGTATTCCGCTAAGAAAGAACATATTATTTGTAAATGATTACATTATTTATTAGTGGAGTTATCTTGAAAAATGTGTCAAATTTTGCACAAGACAATGTAAACACCGATTGAAGGTGAAAGAAGGTGAGAATTCACATTTTTGAGTAACTCCTTGTCCTTTTCCCGAGAATGTAGAATGCTCATAGCATTCGGTAGTGGCAGTAGTAATTGTAGTAGCAGTAGTAATTGTAGCAGCAGTAGTAATTGTAGTAGTAGTAGTAGTAATTGTAGTAGTAGTAGTAATTGTAGTAGTAATTGTAGTAGTAGTAGTAATTGTAGCAGCAGTAGTAATTGTAGTAGTAGTAATTGTAGTAGTAGTAATTGTAGTAGTAATTGTAGTAGTAGTAGTAGTAGTAATTGTAGTAGTAATTGTAGTAATTGTAGTAGTAATTGTAGTAGCAGTAGTAATTGTAGTAATTGTAGTAGTAATTGTAGTAGCAGTAGTAATTGTAGTAATTGTAGTAGTAATTGTAGTAGCAGTAGTAATTGTAGTAATTGTAGTAGTAATTGTAGTAGCAGTAGTAATTGTAGTAATTGTAGTAGTAATTGTAGTAGCAGTAGTAATTGTAGTAATTGTAGTAGTAATTGTAGTAATTGTAGTAGTAATTGTAGTAGCAGTAGTAATTGTAGTAATTGTAGTAGTAATTGTAGTAGCAGTAGTAATTGTAGTAATTGTAGTAGTAATTGTAGTAGCAGTAGTAATTGTAGTAATTGTAGTAGTAATTGTAGTAGTAGTAGTAATTGTAGTAGTAATTGTAGTAGTAGTAGTAGTAATTGTAGTAGTAATTGTAGTAGCAGTAGTAATTGTAGTAGTAATTGTAGTAATTGTAGTAGTAGTAGTAGTAATAATTGTAGTAGTAATTGTAGTAGTAGTAGTAGTAGTAATTGTAGAAGTAATTGTAGTAGCAGTAGTAATTGTAGTAGTAATTGTAGTAATTGTAGTAGTAGTAGTAATTGTAGTAGTAATTGTAGTAGTAATTGTAGTAATTGTAGTAGTAATTGTAGTAGCAGTAGTAATTGTAGTAATTGTAGTAGTAATTGTAGTAGTAATTGTAGTAATTGTAGTAGTAATTGTAGTAGCAGTAGTAATTGTAGTAATTGTAGTAGTAATTGTAGTAGCAGTAGTAATTGTAGTAATTGTAGTAGTAATTGTAGTAATTGTAGTAGTAATTGTAGTAGCAGTAGTAATTGTAGTAATTGTAGTAGTAATTGTAGTAGCAGTAGTAATTGTAGTAATTGTAGTAATTGTAGTAGTAATTGTAGTAGCAGTAGTAATTGTAGTAATTGTAGTAGTAATTGTAGTAGTAGTAGTAATTGTAGTAGTAATTGTAGTAGTAGTAGTAGTAATTGTAGTAGTAATTGTAGTAGCAGTAGTAATTGTAGTAGTAATTGTAGTAATTGTAGTAGTAGTAGTAATAATTGTAGTAGTAATTGTAGTAGTAGTAGTAGTAGTAATTGTAGAAGTAATTGTAGTAGCAGTAGTAATTGTAGTAGTAATTGTAGTAATTGTAGTAGTAGTAGTAATTGTAGTAGTAATTGTAGTAGTAATTGTAGTAATTGTAGTAGTAATTGTAGTAGCAGTAGTAATTGTAGTAATTGTAGTAGTAATTGTAGTAGCAGTAGTAATTGTAGTAATTGTAGTAGTAATTGTAGTAGCAGTAGTAATTGTAGTAATTGTAGTAGTAATTGTAGTAGCAGTAGTAATTGTAGTAATTGTAGTAGTAATTGTAGTAGTAATTGTAGTAGCAGTAGTAATTGTAGTAATTGTAGTAGTAATTGTAGTAGCAGTAGTAATTGTAGTAATTGTAGTAGTAATTGTAGTAGTAGTAGTAATTGTAGTAGTAATTGTAGTAGTAGTAGTAGTAATTGTAGTAGTAATTGTAGTAGCAGTAGTAATTGTAGTAGTAATTGTAGTAATTGTAGTAGTAGTAGTAGTAATAATTGTAGTAGTAATTGTAGTAGTAGTAGTAGTAGTAATTGTAGAAGTAATTGTAGTAGCAGTAGTAATTGTAGTAGTAATTGTAGTAATTGTAGTAGTAGTAGTAATTGTAGTAGTAATTGTAGTAGTAATTGTAGTAATTGTAGTAGTAATTGTAGTAGCAGTAATAATTGTAGTAATTGTAGTAGTAATTGTAGTAGTAATTGTAGTAGTAATTGTAGTAGCAGTAGTAATTGTAGTAATTGTAGTAGTAATTGTAGTAGCAGTAGTAATTGTAGTAATTGTAGTAGCAGTAGTAATTGTAGTAGTAGTAGTAATTGTAGTAGTAATTGTCGTAATTGTAGTAGTAATTGTAGTAGTAATTGTAGTAGTAATTGTAGTAGCAGTAGTAATTGTAGTAATTGTAGTAGTAATTGTAGTAGCAGTAGTAATTGTAGTAATTGTAGTAGTAGTAGTAGTAGTAATTGTAGTAGTAATTGTAGTAGTAGTAGTAGTAGTAGTAATTGTAGTAGTAATTGTAGTAGCAGTAGTAATTGCAGTAGCAGTAGTAGTAATTGTAGTAGTAGTAGTAATTGTAGTAGCAGTAGTAATTGTAGTAGTAATTGTAGCAGCAGTAGTAATTCTAGTAGTAATTGTAGTAGTACTAAGGAATTTCTATGAATCTAAATAATAAATGGCAAATTCTGTCTGTCCATCCGTATATCGGAAATTCCTCTAACTCAGGCCACACTTGCTCTACATATAAATATTATACCTTTTTGGAATCAGGATGATCCCAGGATTGAAAATCTGCCCTTAATCTGCTGCTTGAACATCCAGCATCGGCATTTCTGCCCGGATGAGGAGGGAACAGTTAAAAATTTAAATTTTAAAATAACTGAAAATAATTAGTGATTTTAAAAAATTTTTAATTTATATTGAGTTTAAAGTAACCTAAGAACTTTGCGAATTTAATTTTTTTTTAAATTCAGTTTAAAATACCTCCAAAACTTCGTGAATTGAGGAAATCAATTTTATTTCTTATTATTATTTAATCTGAGTTTAAGTGAGGGGTTTCGTGACGTGAGGTTTTAAAGTTCCACAGAGTTTGTGATTTAATTTGAAGAACACAATTTTCGGCCTGAATTGGAACTTCGGCTCAAATAGGTGTTTCGACCAAAATTGAACTTTCAGCCCAAATTGTACTTTCGGTCCAAGTCGGTCTTTCGGCACAAGTCGGTCTTTCGGCCCAAATCGGTCTTTCGGCCCAAGTCGGTCTTTTAACCAGAATTGGACTTTTAACCCGAATCAGAGTTAAGGTGAGGTTTTGAATTTCCATGGAGTGAATTGAAGAATTCAATGTTATTTCTTCAAAATTATCATTGCTGTTTTCGAAGCTGGATTAGAGATTCCTTTAGCTTTGGGCCCTCCACATGAGCTACCTTAAAATTACCCACGGTTTTTAAGCTAGTATTTAATAACAGTGGTGTTTGGAATAAGAATATCCAGCGTAGATTTTCCTCCGTAAAAGAATAATCGTCTCTGGTTGTCTTTTTGAAACTTAGTATACTTGATAAAATCTATTTGAAATGTATATTTTTATCTATATTTTTCAGTTCTTTTCTTCTTTTTAGATGTCTAATATCTTTTTCGTCCATTTTTTTTCTGTCTGCTTTTTTCTTTCACCCATTAGAAGAATTTAAAGAGATTACAAAATGAACAATGGATATCCGAAATATTTACTAAAGGATTTATCAGTCCATTAACTTTGGCACACCTCTTTGCTTGCAATATTAAATTCTCACTTCATTTCAATTCTTCTGTTATTGTCTCCGGATGTGTGGGTAGTGACACGGCTAACGACTCTCAAAGAGAAATCGGCAAGCCGAGTTCAAATTCTAGCTGATTTCGTCACGTTCATCGAATCTATTCTCCCCTATCTAGTTATAGGTTAAGTAGCGGAGCTGACTGGATTCTCTTTGCTTGAAAAGACAACCAGACTTGACTTGGATTAGGGAAACTCTGAAAACAGTTCGAAAAACGATGGGCTCCGTCAGGTTATCTTAGACTAGAAATACCCCTACTGCTATGTGTACATGTAGTAGATGTGGCACCCCTACTACATTAATGGGTCACGGGACATATGACGTGAGGTGACGTAGTCTTCTGAATATTTGCCCCAAGCATCTGGGTATTCTTGAGAACTTTTTTGGTTTCACTCCTGTTCTCAAGAACTTTAAAACTCAAGAGGCCTTAAAGACATCCGTCTGCATACACACACACACACACACACACACACATGCACATACATATACACGCACATACACACACATGTGTGCTCGCATCTGCACACACACACAGACACACACATTAACGCTGACGTGCATGGCAGGAAAAACATTTGCATTAGTATCGATATAATTATTTTCCTTTATCAGCGCATGCGCGAATTCCTTTATGTGCATCTTGCGTGGCCTTACACTCTAGTCACGTGATAGGTCGAGTGCCGGAAATCTATTCTTCATTCTCTGCTTTTGGTCACACAGGGACGTATTCAATCGAAACAAAAGGAAAGAACATGCCTTTAAGTATTTAAGTATTTCTCTCTTCACTTTCGGTGATAGATAGATAGATAGACAGATAGATAGATAGATAGATAGATAGATAGATAGATAGAGAAAGAGATACATAGAGATAGATAGATAGATAGAAAGAGAAAGAGATACATGGAGATAGATAGATAGATAGATAGATAGAGAAAGAGATACATGGAGATAGATAGATAGATAGATAGATAGATAAAGAGATACATAGAGATAGCTAGCTAGCTAGCTAGCTAGATAGATAGATAAAGAAAGAGATAGATAGATAGATAGTGAAAGAGATACATAGAGATAGATAGATAGAGAAAGAGATACATAGAGATAGTTAGATAGATAGAGAAAGAGATACATAGAGATAGATAGAGATAGATAGAGATAGATGGATAGAGATAACTAGCTAGTTAGATAGATCGAGATAGATATATAGACCTATAGAGAGAGCGATAGATGGAGATATATTTAGATAATTAGAGAGAGAGAGAGAGAGAGAGAGAGAACAAGAGATAGATCGAAATAGATAGATAAAGAGGGAGACGAAGTGAGAAAGATAGAGAAAGAGATAGATAGATAATAAGATAGATGAATAGATAGACATAGAAAGAGATAGATAGATAGATAGATAGATAGATAGACAAATAGATAGATAGATAGATAGATAGACAAATAGATAGATAGATAGATAGATAGATAGATAGATAGATAGATAGATAGATAGACCTCTGATGTTTCTCTCTCCTTCTTGAAAGATGGGTGCATATTATCAATTGTAATAAAAGTAGGTCGGTTACCGAAATATGGATCGCGCCTAAAAGGCTTGTTCTTGCGTGTTATTCATTGTGAATACTTTTGTCTTGTTTGCTTCCAAGCTTGAACATTCCGCTCTCCCTATTGTATTCTCTGCATTCACTACTGTTCGCCAAGAGGCATTGGTTATACTAAAGTCCAACGCGTATATTTATATGCAGCCATATGCATCTTCTTCTTCTTCTTCTTCTTCTTCTTCTTCTTCTTTTTCTTCTTCTTTTTCTTCTTCTTCATTTTCTTCTTCTTCTTTTTCTTTTTCTTTTTCTTCTACTTTTTCTTCTTCGTTTTCTTCTTCTTCTTTTTCTTTTTCTTCTTCTTTTTCTTTTTCTTCTACTTTTTCTTCTTCGTTTTCTTCTTCTTTTTCTTTTTCTTCTTCTTTTTCTTCTTCTTCTTCTTTTTCTTTTTCTTCTTCTTCTTTTTCTTCTTCTTTTTCTTCTTCTTTTTCTTCTTCTTCATTTTCTTCTTCTTCTTTTTCTTTTTCTTTTTCTTCTACTTTTTCTTCTTAGTTTTCTTCTTCTTTTTCTTTTTCTTCTTCTTTTTCTTCTTCTTCTTCTTCTTCTTCTTCTTCTTCTTTTTCTTTTTCTTTTTCTTCTTCTTTTTCTTCTTCTTTTTGTTTTTGTTTTTCTTCTTCTTTTACTTCTTCTTTTTCTTCTTCTTTTTCTTCTTTTTTTCTTCTTCTTTTTCTTCTTTTTTTCTTCTTCTTCTTCTTTTTCTTTTTCTTTTTCTTCTTCTTTTTCTTCTTCTTTTTCTTCTTTTTTCTTCTTCTTCTTCTTCTTCTTCTTCTTCTTCTCTATCTATCTATCTATCTATCTATCTATCTATCTATCTATCTATCTATCTATCTATCTAAATTATTCTGCTTAAATCTATCTAAATTATTTTGCTCATATCTATCTATCTATCTATCTATCTATCTATCTATCTATCTATCTATCTATCTATCTATCTATCTATCTATCTATCTATCTCAGAACCCGTTCGTATCTATCTATCTATCTAATATGAAATATGTATGTGTGCATTTATTTATGTAGCTAATTATATATGCGGATTGATTGATTATTCTGTCTTTTTTATGGCTTGTCAACCTTTTGTAGTTTATTTAAAGGCAGAAAATATTTTTAGATTCTAAGTACTTTCATTGGCGTTAATAATGATTTTACTGATAGGAATCCTAATGATCAGCCCAAAGTTGTTAGGAAAAGAGTCGTGTCCATAAATTTCCCAAAGGTATTTGCACATAAGTGAATATAAATAACCCTACTGGAACTTGGAGAGAGAAATTAACAGGAGACAACTGACATCTATTAAGAATGACACGTGGAACTAGAACAGTCTACCCCAGTGAGCGAAATAAAGGGTTCAGTTCTATCTCAGTTTTGTTCATGATCTATCTATCTATCTATCTATCTATCTATCTATCTATCTATCTATCTATCTATCTCAGTTTTGTTCATGATCTATCTATCTATCTATCTATCTATCTATCTATCTATCTATCTATCTATCTATCTATCTATCTATCTATCTCAGTTTTGTTCATGATCTATCTATCTATCTATCTATCTATCTATCTATCTCAGTTTTGTTCATGATCTATCTATCTATCTATCTATCTATCTCAGTTTTGTTCATGATCTATCTATCTATCTATCTATCTCAGTTTTGTTCATGATCTATCTATCTATCTATCTATCTATCTATCTATCTCAGTTTTGTTCATGATCTATCTATCTATCTATCTATCTATCTATCTATCTCAGTTTTGTTCATGATCTATCTATCTATCTCAGTTTTGTTCATGATCTATCTATCTATCTATCTATCTCAGTTTTGTTCATGATCTACCTATCTATATATATATCTATCTATCTATCTATCTATCTATCTATCTATCTCAGTTTTGTTCATGATCTATCTATCTATCTATCTATCTATCTATCTATCTATCTATCTATCTCAGTTTTGTTCATGATCTATCTATCTATCTATCTATCTATCTATCTATCTCAGTTTTGTTCATGATCTATCTATCTATCTATCTATCTATCTATCTATCTATCTATCTATCTATCTATCTATCTATCTATCTATCTATCTGCCCCTGGTCATATCTATCTATCTATCTATCTATCTATCTATCTATCTATCTATCTATCTATCTATCTATCTATCTATCTATCTATCTATAATCTCTTATATTTCACAGCGGGTGGATTTTCCCTTAGCGATTTAACAGACTTAAAATGGCGTCAATTAATTCTATGGACCCGAGCATATTAGTTTTAAATTTTTAATTATTTTGTCTCATTTAATTTATATATATCCTCGAAATCAAATTAAACCACATTTTGATTTCTTAATTGATATCTTTTTTAAGTGCTAACGTTCATCATGCGCCATAAATTGATGTTCCTTTAACAAATATCTGGCCTTCAAATTATTTAGAAACATTCTAATTATCTTCTCTTGTTTCTTTTTATTAAATAAGAAACAAAAAGATTAAACGAAAAGACGCGCATGGGAAGAAAATAGAACAATCGAGGCGTTTTCTCGTATTTATTGGGCATCGATGCAATTAAGTCCTTTACTACTTCCAATAAACCTCTCCAAGTTTTACTATATTGCTCGAGAGATTATATATGTCTGCGGGATTATTATCTTGGATATGTGTTCTGATTGTTTGCCATAGGTTACCGGTGGCGGGGGGTCGAGATTTAGCAATTGGAATGGCCAGTCTATCTATGTAAAACAATGTTAGACAAAAGTGGTTCTTTTAAAGGGACTGGATTTTGTCAAACCGCTGATACGATTCAAACGTTTGCAGAATTGCCAGATCAATTTCAGATGATCTTGAAAAGAAGAAAGAGTTTGGAGAAAGAATGCAATGGCTCACTTCCCCCCTTTTTTTTCTCTGTTTATCACTTGTGCTACTTTCATTATTTACCAATTTCACTTAAACTATCCGAACCGACCTCCATGATTGAAAAATAGAGTTTAGTGGGAAATGTCCGATTAATAAAAATCATTGCCGCTTTCTTTCTTTCTTTCTTTCTTTCTTTCTTTCTTTCTTTCTTTCTTTCTTTCTTTCTTTCTTTCTTCTGTTTTTCATAGTTTTTTTCTTTCTTTCTTTCTTTCTTTCTTTTTCTCTTTTTCATCGTTTCTTTCTTTCTTTCTTTCTTTCTTTAATTTTCTCTTTCATCTTTTTTCTTTCTTTCTTTTTCATTCTTTCATTTTTTTCTTTCTTTCTCTTTTCTCTTTTTCATCGTTTCTTTCTTTCTTTCTTTAATTCTCTCTTTCATCTTTCTTTCTTTCTTTCTTTCTTTCTTTCTTTCTTACATTCTGTCTCTCTCTCTTTTCTCTTTTTCATCGTTTATTTATTTTTCTACTTCATTCTTTCATTTTCTTTCTTTCTTTCGTTCTTTCTTTCTTTCTTTCTTTCTTTATTTCTCTCTTCTCTTTTTCATCGTTTCTTTCTTTCTTTTTCATTCTTTCATTTCCTTTAATTCTTTAATTCTCTCTTTCTTTTTTCTTTCTTTCTTTCTTTCTTTCTCACCTTCAAATGCGTTTTTTTCAATTCTCTTATTTTAGCCATAATATTAATCCGCGTTCCCTGTTCTCAAACGGACGGATTTATTGGTACCCACTGAAATGAAATTGGGCAACTTGCACTTATCCATGTCTTGCAGTCTCCTTTAGCTGAGTTTTTGTTGTCCTGATCATTTTCTGTAGCATCCTATGTTGAAGATTTCAAGGATAAGTACATCTTAGTCATTCAGAAACACTTCCAGTGTCTTGTGATTTCAAGAGGATTACTGAAATGCCATTTCTTAAATTCAGGACCTCTTTAGTTATAATTTGAGGGGCCTTATTAGTATTCAAAATCCTCGGCATGGTCTCTTTTTGACAAAATTCGAAGTAATTTGAAAATGTAAAAATTTGACGTAAGAATTTACATTATACAGATCAGTGCAATTGGGAAAAGAAAAAAAACAAAATGCTCAAATGACTGAAGGCTTTAGGTAAAACCATTTTAGGAGTAGTCGCCAAGATTCGCCTCCAATTCAGAACCCCTGGTAGAACCTTTGGCTATAACTTCAAGAGAGTTAATGTTTCAATTATCGAAAATGCGATGCTAATAATTCACGTATAAGCTCACAATGATTGACAATGCTTTTAAATGATTGGAGTATTTTGCATGACAACAGAAACTATGATCTGGAATTGGAATAAAAGCAGTGATGGCACCAACCCCGAATCCATCATAACAGTTCAAGAGGTGGAATTAGTAAATATTAAACACTTTAAATACCTCCGTGTGTGGATCAGTTATAAAAATATTAGTTTAGGAGATAAGGAAATTAATAATAGTATAGGCTGTACTAGATGTAGTTACGTCCAACATAGTAAATTGCTATAAATCCCAAACGTTAATCTAAAATTTAGTCATTTTTTTAAATAGCCTCATTACATACAAACTTTCATATAGATTTCATGCATGAAGCCGAACTTTTTCAGAAATATCTAAACTGTCAGCTGTATTTGACTGATTTCTCAGATTAATGATTAAAAATAGCTAGGCGCGAATGAAACTTGCATATCTTAGCGAGGATTAGTCTTCTTCAAACCTCATGGCGCCCCAGAATCACAGACGAAGAATTGCTCCAAATAACAGAAACTGCATCAATTTCAACAACAGCTAGAATACCACATATAAGTCGATGAGAAAAATAATGACATAATCAAGATGTGGACATCCCACACTACTTCAGACGAAAGGTTAGGAAAGAAACTCCCATCATTACTGGAAAGAGCGATAACAGTTACTGGATTTGAGATATTTATTTTCTTAAAGAATTGTTTTTCAGAGATAATTCTATATATTCCAACCGACGGTGGCACAGTCTTTTCGGTTAATGTTTTCTTATAAGGAAACAGTTAATATTATCTTTATCATTATCTATAGTCTACCTTTCGCTTCCTATCTTTTTTTTTTGTCTTTGAAAATATGTCTTCTTCTTATAGATGTGAAGTCTATCTTTGCTCTCCGGCGCCATTTTTTCCAATTTTCTCTTCGTTTATTTCCTTCTCTTTGCTTTTCGTTCAGCTTTGGAAAAATGGAAATAATTCAGTTTCGTATAAATAAATACGAATGCGATTTCAAATCAATATTTCGACCGTAAATGATGTTTACAAGATGTTTACTTCATTAAGATAACAACGCGAACAAAAAAGCCTCATTCTTGGAAAGTAATTACCATTCGAGAATAATCATTCTCACTTTTTTCAGCTAAAAGCACGATTATGATTTGAAATCCTTCAATCAAATGAAGATGTCTTCGACATAATCCAATGTCGTAGAATACTTCGAAGTTGTTTGGGATTCTGATATATTCTTCTTATTTCTTACATTTGTCTTGTTTTCAAGAACTTTTTTATGCTGATGTATTCTTTGATTTTTGGAAATTATAAACAGGAAGAATTTTTCAATGAGATATTACCATACTATATACATTATTCAGATTATTGTCCTTATCTTTGTTGCCATATTTACAACAATGTTTCGTCCTTTGTACACTCCGACTTTCTTCAGGTGGTTGGAATGTCGAACTGAACCCTTTATTTCGCTCGTTGGGGTAGACTGTTCTAGTTCGACGTGCCATGTTTAATGGATGTCAGTTATCAGTTATCTCCTGTTAATTTCCCTCTCCAAGTTCTCTACTGCCTTAATCGGGTATTGAACTCACACTCTTTGGGTCCTGTCACTGGATCTAACTAACACCTTTATTCACTGAAGAAGGTCGGAGCGTACAACGGCCGAATCGTTGTGATAAATATGGCAACAAAATGAGGACAATAGTACGAATAATGTAAATAGTGTACATAATACCTAATCTCAGAAATATAGACAGATACTGAACGGTCAAAACGTTGTAATAAATATGGCGACAAAGATGAAAACAATAGTCCGAATAATGTAAATAGTGTACATAATACCTCGTCTCAAAAATATAGACAGATACTGAAGTGGCGAAACGTTGTAATAAATATGGCGACAAAGATGAGGACAATAGTCCGAATAATGTAAATAGTGTACATAATACCTAATCTCAGGAATATAGACATATACTGAAAGGCCGAAACGTTGTGATAAATATGGCAACAAAGATGAGGACAATAGTCCGAATAATGTAAATAATGTACATAATACCTGATCTCATAAATATAGATAGATACTGAAGGGCCGAAACGTTGTAATAAATATGGCGACAAAGATGAGGATAATAGCCCGAATAATGTAAATAGTGTACATAATACCTCATCTGAGAAATATAGACAAATACTGAAAGGCCGAAACGTTGTAATAAATATGGCGACAAAGATGAGGACAATAGTACGAATAATGTAAATAGTGTACATAATACCTCATCTCAGATATATAGACAGATACTGAAAGGCCGAAACGTTGTAATAAATATGGCGACAAAGATGAGGACAATAGTACGAATAATGTAAATAGTGTACATAATACCTCATCTAAGAAATATAGACAAATACTGAAAGGCCGAAACGTTGTAATAAATATGGCGATAAAGATGAGGACAATAGTACGAATAATGTAAATAGTGTACATAATACCTCATCTCAGATATATAGACAGATACTGAAAGGCCGAAACGTTGTAATAAATATGGCGACAAAGATGAGGACAATAGTACGAATAATGTAAATAGTGTACATAATACCTCATCTCAGATATATAGACAGATACTGAAAGGCCGAAACGTTGTAATAAATATGGCGACAAAGATGAGGACAATAGTACGAATAATGTAAATAGTGTACATAATACCTCATCTCAGATATATAGACAGATACTGAAAGGCCGAAACGTTGTAATATATATGGCGACAAAGATGAGGACAATAGTACGAATAATGTAAATAGTGTACATAATACCTCATCTCAGATATATAGACAGATACTGAAAGGCCGAAACGTTGTAATAAATATGGCGACAAAGATGAGGACAATAGTACGAATAATGTAAATAGTGTACATAATACCTCATCTCAGATATATAGACAGATACTGAAAGGCCGAAACGTTGTAATAAATATGGCGACAAAGATGAGGACAATAGTGCGAATAATGTAAATAGTGTACATAATACCTCATCTCAGATATATAGACAGATACTGAAAGGCCGAAACGTTGTAATAAATATGGCGACAAAGATGAGGACAATAGTCCGAATAATGTAAATAGTGTACATAATACCTCATCTCAGATATATAGACAGATACTGAAAGGCCGAAACGTTGTAATAAATATGGCGACAAAGATGAGGACAATAGTACGAATAATGTAAATAGTGTACATAATACCTCATCTCAGATATATAGACAGATACTGAAAGGCCGAAACGTTGTAATAAATATGGCGACAAAGATGAGGACAATAGTACGAATAATGTAAATAGTGTACATAATACCTCATCTCAGATATATAGACAGATACTGAAAGGCCGAAACGTTGTAATAAATATGGCGACAAAGATGAGGACAATAGTACGAATAATGTAAATAGTGTACATAATACCTCATCTCAGATATATAGACAGATACTGAAAGGCCGAAACGTTGTAATAAATATGGCGACAAAGATGAGGACAATAGTACGAATAATGTAAATAGTGTACATAATACCTCATCTCAGATATATAGACAGATACTGAAAGGCCGAAACGTTGTAATAAATATGGCGACAAAGATGAGGACAATAGTCCGAATAATGTAAATAGTGTACATAATACCTCATCTCAGATATATAGACAGATACTGAAAGGCCGAAACGTTGTAATAAATATGGCGACAAAGATGAGGACAATAGTACGAATAATGTAAATAGTGTACATAATACCTCATCTCAGATATATAGACAGATACTGAAAGGCCGAAACGTTGTAATAAATATGGCGACAAAGATGAGGACAATAGTACGAATAATGTAAATAGTGTACATAATACCTCATCTCAGATATATAGACAGATACTGAAAGGCCGAAACGTTGTAATAAATATGGCGACAAAGATGAGGACAATAGTACGAATAATGTAAATAGTGTACATAATACCTCATCTCAGATATATAGACAGATACTGAAAGGCCGAAACGTTGTAATAAATATGGCGACAAAGATGAGGACAATAGTACGAATAATGTAAATAGTGTACATAATACCTCATCTCAGATATATAGACAGATACTGAAAGGCCGAAACGTTGTAATAAATATGGCGACAAAGATGAGGACAACAGTACGAATAATGTAAATAGTGTACATAATACCTCATCTCAGATATATAGACAGATACTGAAAGGCCGAAACGTTGTAATAAATATGGCGACAAAGATGAGGACAATAGTACGAATAATGTAAATAGTGTACATAATACCTCATCTCAGATATATAGACAGATACTGAAAGGCCGAAACGTTGTAATAAATATGGCGACAAAGATGAGGACAACAGTACGAATAATGTAAATAGTGTACATAATACCTCATCTCAGATATATAGACAGATACTGAAAGGCCGAAACGTTGTAATAAATATGGCGACAAAGATGAGGACAATAGTACGAATAATGTAAATAGTGTACATAATACCTCATCTCAGATATATAGACAGATACTGAAAGGCCGAAACGTTGTAATAAATATGGCGACAAAGATGAGGACAACAGTACGAATAATGTAAATAGTGTACATAATACCTCATCTCAGATATATAGACAGATACTGAAAGGCCGAAACGTTGTAATAAATATGGCGACAAAGATGAGGACAATAGTACGAATAATGTAAATAGTGTACATAATACCTCATCTCAGATATATAGACAGATACTGAAATATTACCACACTAAACCTTTTCCTATCCCTGAGATCACAATTATCAATTATAATTTTGGATATAAATGAGATTTAGGGAAAATCTCTGTGCAAAAAAAGTGACTCGCTTATTTCCTGCAACGAGTAATCAATAGAAACATAACTGAACAGCTTTAAATAAAGAATAATAAATAATTTATTTATAATAGGTAATATAGTTCGAAATATTTAATAATCTATGGGTCCTCCTTTATTTTGAATAACCTTTTCAACCCTTTTTAGCATTGACTTGATTAGGTTCTGGCAAATCTCATCTCCAAACATTGAATTCCATTCGGATATGAAATTCACAATCAAATCCTTTTTGTTGCTCAACTGCTTTCTCGAGAGCCTGTACTTTATAATGCTCCATAAGTTTTCTATGGGGCTAAGGTCAGGAGATTGGGGCAGCCATGTCATAACACTCACCTACTTCTCATCAAAGTATTCCTTCATCAATTTTGATTTGTGACAGGGAGCATTATCCTGCATAAAAATGAGCTTGGTGGGGTTGATTTGCACCCTTTCAGCAGAAGGGAGCAGACAAGACTCTAAAATTCTCTTGTACTGCTCGCTCCTGAGTGTCTTTTCAATAGGTTTTCCGAAACCAGTTCCATGAAAAGAAAAGCATCCCCAGAACATTATACTGAACGGATGCTTGACAGTACTTATTGCTAAACTCAAAGAGCTTTCAAAGCTTCTTCATCGGATTTTTGATCGCTTATCCTTTGAATTTAGCTCAACTTTCGTTTCATCGGAGAAGAGAACATTTAGTAAAAAAAATCAGGTGAGTCACTTTTATCGAACAGCACTGTATATACGATATGTAGATTGCACAACAGAAAAATTAAGCAAAGGATTTACTGGCCATAAATATGATATCCGATGCAACAAGGCGACATCAACAAAACATCACACACATTTGAAATTTTAATGAACAACTTAAGGTATATATTCTGAAAAAATATCCAGAATATACCGACCTTTCAATCTTTAAAACACATGAAGGTAATTAAATATGCAAATTACTGACGTCCCAACCCCGGGGCAATTAAAAAATAACAGGGGAGTTCCATATGATTTATAGTAAACTATTTGATTAACCCTTTGAGTCCCTGCGTTCCTGAACAATTTTATCCCTTCTGCCTGAGCTAAAATTCGCAAATTACTGGTATGTAATGTTTCACGGTAGATATAAAAATAGTGACAAAAAATATAAGCATTATATTTAACAGGGAGAGAGTTTGATTTCATGCCTTCAGTTTATCGCCAGAATTCTTTCTTTGTGTTCCAGTCTACCCAAATAAGACAACCAATAGTAAAACACGATGCAAATGTTTACCCACAATTCAATCTGTGGCTGGGTATTAAGTCATTTTTCTCTACCACGACTAAAAGAAAATTTCAGGATACGCACGCCCTCCTTCATATTATTTAGATTTAATTGCATTCAATTCACGCAGTGTGTGTTTCAATCGTTTTATCACGTCGATTACCATTACATCCGTTTTTTCAAAACAAGCGACGTTTGTACAAAGACTTGTACTTTTTAAAAATATGTTTTTTTTTTTATATTGTATTCCATTTTAAAAAAGACAGATATATTGTCGAAATATTAAATCTTACCTTTTCTTTTTCTTTTTTTATTTTAAATCTCCCTCTTCTTTAAGTGTTTCAAAAATTTGAAGAGTTACGTCAACCATTTTTAATAATAATAATAATAATAATAATAAATCCGATGAGAATATTGAAAAAAATGGCTTATCACTGCCCCCCCCCCCAACCGTACATCAATGATCTAAGTTAATAAAAATTTCCCCATAGTAAACATCAAGAATTCGTATCTATACATGCCTATTTCAGGTGAAGGCGTTATGTGCATATATATGCATTTAAATAGAGAATTACTTGGTTATCTCTAAATCTTGAAGCCATTTCTACTATTTTGCCCAGCCTTCCCAGCTTGCCTTTCTCACATCCGCAAATATTTATAACCTGCCTTAATCTCCTTGTCATAAGCATTCTCTCACCCTCCTCCTGCTTGCACACGCACGTATACACACTAACGTCTATGGTAATACATCCACCGAAATAGCATCTGAATGTCGATAATGGAAAATTTGTAGTAATAACAAAGCATTTAATTGACTTTTAAAATCTCGAACGCGAGAAAAGATTGTCGCCCGAAGAGGTTAACTTGTTCGAACCGAGGGCTTGTTCATCCAGATAACATTTACAAATTATGATAAATAATTTACTCATAAGGAGATGGGAACGCGAGTTAAAGGAGAACAAATAGACGAAAGGGAGAAAAAGAAAAGAAAGGTGAAGAGGAAAATTAGGCCTTTTCCTTTGGTCGCTTCTGTATACACCAAACAACGCCATTACTATAATCCGTTTGCCCCTTGTGCGCATGTGTGCACGCAGAAAAATGCTGACTCATGATACGACCATCTTGTTATGAGCACAATATCGTTACGACGAGCCCCAATTTTTTTTGTTTTTACATTCATGTCATGAGAGAATGTATAAATATTTTTTTAATTTTGTTTTCTTCAATTTTTGGTTAATTAAGTGCATCATTTGAGTTTTTGAAATTTAAAGCTTAATTACTTTCTTAATTTGTAACGTTTTTTTAAGCCAATCTTTATTATTGTTATTGCTGTGATGAGCTAAACCGTAGCTATGGGTATTTGGAAATCGTCTAATAAAACTACTAATGTGACCCAGAGTACTACTAAGTCTTGCTACTTCCAGGGCAGGGGCAAGACTCGAATCTATGATAGGTGGCCTCCACCACTCTACTACATTTCAATTTTTAGAAGGTAGTATTCATATAAAATATAAATTTTATTGTAGCCTAATTATGTACAATAATGAATCATATGAAATACTGGTGAACAATTCAACTAGAAAAATTGAAAATAAATACAATGTATCTAAATACAATGTATCTAAATACAATGTATCTAAATACAAATTAGAGTCAGTTATGTGCCATGCGTGATATACGCTTAGGCGATCATGTATCTTTCGGTACATGACTGACGAGGCAGATTTTTTTTCCCGCGGTAGGTTGCCGGTAGGTTTCGATTTCTGCGGTAGACCAGTCGCCATCAAATGCTACAGAACCCTGTCTGTCCTACTGAGGGTGTGTTTGTGTGTGTGGGGGGTGTAGAAGAGCTCAATCCGATATTAGAGACGTCATAATAGATCATTCAATCTTAAATAAATCAGCAATCATAATCATAAATCATAAATCAACAATCATAATCATAACTCAGCAATCATAATCATAAATCAACAATCATAATCATAAATCAACAATCATAATCATAATCATAAATCATAAATCAACAATCATAATCATAACTCAGCAATCATAATCATAAATCAACAATCATAATCATAAATCATAAATCAGCAATCATAATCCGAAATCATAAAGCAACAATCATAATCATAAATCATAACTCAGCAATCATAATCATAAATCATAAATCAGCAATCAACAATCATAATCATAAATCAGCAATCCTAATCATAAATCATAACTCAGCAATCATAATCATAAATCATAAATCAACAATCATAATCATAATTCATAAATCAACAATCATAATCATAATTCATAAATCAACAATCATAATTATAAATCATAAATCAACAATCCTAATCATAAATCATAACTCAGAAATCATAATCATAAATCATAAATCAGCAATCATAATCAGAAATCAGAAATCAACAATCATAATCATAAATCAGAAATCAGCAATCATAAATCTTAAATCATCAATCATAATCATAAATCATAAATGTTTAAAAGCTAAGAAAAAGGTTCCACCCAGATTCCCCCAAGAAGTGACTCTCATGCGGATGCTTCACTTGACACTACGAAACCTCTCAAGCTCCAGCCGATAACACTCCTTATCCTTATAATCTTGACTTCTTACAACCTTCTCTTTCACTCAAATAACATAGCTCATTCATCATACCCATTTTAACAGTAATTCTATAACTTGAGTGACTCTCGAGCCTTGTGCTGGGTGAATTTTTGTATAAAAAGCTAGATCATTTCCGAACAAATTTCGGATATTTTGTTGATATTAGTAAAAATGTAAGAAGGAACTGAATGATATATTTTAATCGTTTCACCCCAAGCAAGGCAATAAAGTCACTAAGACATAAGCGGTTACTGAATGTGAGAGAATATGAGAAAAAACATTATTAAGAAGTGAGAACAATAGAAGGTAGAAGATAATGACTGACATTGCATTTGAATTTTTAAAGATCAAAGTAGGCTGTAAAGGAAGAAGCCGGAAGTGAATGCCACAAGCGAGAAGTGCGATAGAAGAAACTTTTGGCATAGAACATACGGTTACATCTATTTCAACTGTAAAATGAGGAGATCATGTCGCTGATTTAGTACTGCGCTTAAATTTATAAAGGCTAGGTACTAAAGAGGAAAACTTATCAGATTAATTACCACGAAATTGTTTAAAGAAAAGATACAGGAGAGCCCCGTTACAGCGGGGTGGTGGTGGGGAAGTGATTGAAGGACCTTATTTAATACTGAAGAGCCATTTTTCGTTTTTGGTCTGCACCGATCAAAAGCACTTTGTCTTTCTCCTCCTCATATTTTTCTACAGGGGCTAATATGCTTTTCCTATATTTGTATCAAGAATTTTGCCTTTTTCCATTCCAACTCCTTACTCTTTTATACCGCAGTTATAATAATAATAATAATAATAATAATAATAAATAAAGACTGCAATGTATCTTTGAAGATATTCGAAAAACTGTCAAAATACAAGGACCGTAAAATAGAAACCTCAAAAATGTGGCACATGGGAACATCAACAATCCCTGTTGTAGTTGGAGCCCTTGGACTGGTTGGAAAAGATTCCAGTAGGCTGATTGAAGGGATCCCTGGAAATCCATGCCTAAAAGAAGTATAAAAATTGTTCTGACAAGTACAGCCCACACTTTACGAAGGGCTTTATCTGTGTAATATATATATATATTTTTTTCAGTGGAAAGTGTCATGATACCATTTCTAACCTTATGTCTCTGGGCGGGACCCGGAAAGAAATGTGTAAACGGCAGATATCAAAGGAAATAAATAATAATAATAATAATAATAATAATAATAATAATAATAATAATAAAACATATTTCGAATCTTAAACAGGAACGTGCTTTGTTTTGGCGAATGAAGATGAGCCATAGAAAATTTGCTTGTCAGATGCCTGATCTTAACCTGTTGGGCAGAGGCATTTTACACCTCTGTACACGAGCAGAATTAGCCAGGTGAGCATCATAACAGGGTATCAAGAGAATTTTTCTTTTAGGCTTAAAGGTTGAGGCAGCCAATGCAACTTAGGAGCCATATCTCGATACTTAGGAATATCCTCAATCAGAGACCGTTTGAGTAGCAACTTTATTCTAACGTTTGGTATTTCTTAAGTTTGTCAATTTCTTTGACAGCAATATTATTGTTGTTTCCGTTATTATTATTATTATTATAACGTGCCATGCCTCTTCTGGGTGTCTCAGTTATTCCCCTTTAACTCAACTCTCCAAGTTTCTTTTTTGTTCACACTTGCTGTAGCCTGGTATTCAACTCACAACTCTTTGGGTCTAGTCTTTAACCACTGTGCCATGTGTCCTTGAGCACATCTATGTATGAATTTGTGGAACTTATAAACCTAATGTCTCAGCAATCATTTTTATCAGTGCTCATATTGCAATTTTTGTTGTTATTATCACTTTTCTCTGGTACTCCTTATTACTGGTTCCCATATTGTATTCATTTCTATGCTTGGTCGGTTCAGTAGATTTTTGAAGAGCCGACCAAGCATAGAAATCAAGAATGCCGGAGCGTACAACAGCCAAAAACGTTGTGAATATGGCCATAAAGATGAGGATAACAGTCCGAATAATATAAATAATGTAAATAATCATAGTACCTCATCTCAGAGATATAGAGGCCGAAGCGTTCTGAATATGGCAATAAAGATGAGGATAACAGTCCAAATAATGTAAATAACACAAGTAATCATAATACCTCATCTCAGAGATATAGGCAGATATAAAGGAGAGCATTGGTTTTTCTATTTTTTTTCTCTATTTGTATTGATTGAGAGAATGAACCCCATCAGGATTCATTATTGACGACCAATATTTTTAGCAATATAAGATATGCAGATGGCACAGTGCTGATAGTTGACATAGAAAGGAAACTGCAGGACCTTCCACAGGAGGTTGTAAAGGAAAGTGAGAAGAAAAAACTAAATGTCAGTTACAAGAAGACAGAGTGTATGGTTTTTAGCAAAAGGAAGAACCCAAGATGTCAACTACGAATGGGAGAGCGGCCACAATCTTAACAATATAAGATATGCAGATGGCACAATGTTGATAGTTGACACAGAAAGGAAACTGCAGGACCTCCTACAGGTGGAGCCCAAAAGGCAAACTACAAATTGGAGACATCAAAATTAAGCACGTACGAAGAAATTTTTCTCGCCGGAGTCAATCTTTCAAATCTACAAATCAACCATTCGCCCTTGCATGGAGTATTGCTGCCATGTATGGTCAGGAGCCCCTTCTGTTTGTCTCAAGGTCCTTGATAAAATCTAAAGACGGATATGTAATGTTATTGGCACTGATCTGGCATCTCGTCTGCAGACGCTTTCTCACAGACGTGCTGTCACCTCCCTCTGTCTTTTTTACAAATACTTTCACGGTAACTGCTCCGATGAGATGCTTTCGCTGGGCCCCAGACTTCATGAATTTAAGCGTTCAACTAGGCTGGCATCTCGCTCTCACCCACTGTCGAAACTGTTAAATGTAGCCGTCTCTTCTACTCCAATAGCTTCATGTCTCGCACCTCTCGCCTGTGGAACTCCCTCCCCTTTTCCTGTTTCCCTGATAGCTATAATCTCCAACTATTCAAATGTAATGTCAATCGACGTCTCCAGATGCCCTGATCTATCCCCTATCCTTCTCTTCATCCTTTCCTCTATCACTCCTATTTGCTCTCGCTCCAACTCTCTGTAACCCCTTGCGTGCTAGTGGCTTCCCGTCTTGCTTGGGGTGGAATGCTTAAAAAAATAATTAAATATCTCTTTCTATTTTTGCATATTTACTGAATTCATTTTTTCCGTTTTGCAGACGGTTTTCTGCCAGTACTATAATAATATTGATCCTCCTGGTCATAAAATGGCGAAACAGTTTTCTTTTGTTAAGCAATGAACTACATCTGAATATCATAATTTGAAAGTAAACTTGAAGATTAACACGTGAAAATCTCGCAATAAGTCTAAGGAATTGAAAGAATTTTCAATTTTATACAAGTCGTAATTTTTGGCGGCATGGGTGAATTTATATGATCGATTCTCCCTCCTACTGTCGACTTTGACGTATGAGGTTTTAAAAATTGAGTTCGTAGAATTAAAGAGCTGGAGTATCTGCTCAAATGATTTGATAAAAATGTCGAAGCGTTGCGTAGAACCAAACCCACTTTTCGAAAGAATGAAACACAGAGAACCGACGCACATAGTGTGCCACAAAATATCCAAACGATCCGTCCCCTACTATTTAACCCATAGCTAGGGTGAGAGCAAAAGATGGATTCATGACTTTTTCATGGATATTTGCGCATATTAATGTAATAAAGCACAGTGAAGTAATGGATAGCGGCTCCGATTAAGGAATCGGTGAGTTCGAATTCCAGTCGGACCCATTACATCACTCGGCAATTTTCTTCTTCCCCAGATATATAGCCTTGGGTAGCAACCGGTCAATGAGAAGAGAACTCTGAATTCAAAACCGGCATGGAGAGGGTTGGGATCCGTCAGGTTATTTTCCCCAAGGAACACCAATTCTAATGCGTCTACATGAATTTAGTGCCCTAAGACCCTGATGAACTGATAACTGATGTCTGATGAACACGACTGGAATTCTGGAATTGTTATATATATATATATATATATATATATATATATATATATATATATATATATATGTATATATGTATCGAAAATCTTGGTAAACCGTATGGAAAACCCCAAGGAGGATGAAATCCTGAGAGCTCAATGTTAAGTCGGAGCGAATAATTTAATTTAAAGAAAAGCATACGACTCTAAGGCTCCATTTGTTATAATTTATTTCACCAGAGAATTTTATTTTTCTCTGGAACTTCAGACTTCACTTTCAAAGGTGAAACGAATCACCTTTGAAAATGAAGTCTGAAGATCCAGAGAAAAATAAAATTCTCTGGTGTAATAAATTATAACAAATGGAGCCTTAAAGTGGTCTGTTTTCTTTAAATTATACATATATATATATATATATATTATTCTTATTTAAAAATATTTTACATTGTGACAAATCATTTTCATCAAAAGTTGCCAAACATTGCGTGATGAAGGGTTAAAAAAATTTGAAATCCCGAAACAATGATGTTTCCGGATCGCAATGTAAAATATTTTTAAAGAATGTTGTGTAGTCTGTTTCTTCCTTCTTTTTATTTGTATACACACACACACACACACACACACACACACACACACACACACACACACACACACACACACACACATATATATATATATATATATATATATATATATATATATATATATATAGAGAGAGAGAGAGAGAGAGAGAGAGAGAGACAGACAGACAGACAGATAGATAGATAGATAGATAGATGGTATGAAGATGCTTGAAAACTGAAACTGGAAGCCTTCTTCTAATTTTTCTTTATGTGACGTGTCCCTTCAGGACGTAGGCGATCACGGCTCTCCACATTTTCTGTTCTTCGTAGCTCTTAATAAGTTTTGTCTTTTTGTTATTTCTCACAAATCTTGTTCCACCATCTATTTACTCAGGCTTACTAAGTATGTTCTGCATTGTTTCCCTTTGTCCTCTTGCCTTCAATCAGTCCTGTGAGTATCAGATTTTTCAAGCCCTCTTTCCTCATTATCTATCCTAGAAATTTCAATTTTCTCTTTCTGATGTGTACATATTCAAAGGCTGTATCTCCGATATTGTGAAATCTTCCCTCTAAAATATAGCAAATTTAATATATATATATATATATATATATATATATATATATATATATATATATATAAATATAAAAGTGAACATAGAAGTCAACACTTAGAGGCGACAGGCTGTTTCATGCTAGATGCAATCATCAGGCCACGGCAATTGCATCTAGCATGAAACAGATTGTCGCATCTAAATGTTGACTTCTATGTTCACTTTTATATTTACACACGCTCTATCTCTGATATTGAGCACTTTATCCCATAAATATAGCACACTTTAAGACTATATTTCTTCATATATATATATATATATATATATATATATATATATATATATATATATATCTATTTGTGTGTGTATATGTATTAGCGGTTTGTGTCTGTGTTAATATTTTCCGTGATAAAACGGTTTTCAAATATACATTTGCTATGTAGTTTTAAAAAGGATTGCTGGGAACTTTTGCACAAAACGAACACACACACACACACACACACACACACACACACACACACACACACACACACACACACACACACATATATATATTTGTGTGTGTGTGTATTACAAAAATTCAAACATAATTAAGAAACAAGAATTCTGTTGGAATCGTGTGCGTATATGTGTGTGTATTTGCGCGATATATGTATATCTAAATCTGTATGAATGTGTATATTTGTGTGTGTATATGCGGACGCGTCTGTATGTGGTTGTGCGCGCGTCTGTCTATCTGTGTTCGTCTGTGTGTGCACGCGTGACATTTCTATACGTATGCGCGTGTGTCGTATTTACCGTTCTATGTGGTTGTTTGCGACTTCTGCTGAGAACTTGAATTCTCTCTTTTGCATGTCTCTGCCAGGGGCCAAATGACTAAGTTCCCTCCCCCTCTCTTGTACTGTCTCCACTTGCAATGTTACCATTTCTCACGCTCCATTCTCCGCCCACCGCCGCCCGTGCACCCTGTCCTTTTCACAAAATGGAAGGAAGCGACACACAACAGTCGACGCATTTTCTTCAGTCAACCATTGGCATAACTCGATAAAGCTTGTTCCTTGGGACCAAAATGCGAAGTATTTCCGGGTCACGGAGGACTGCGATATTTGTTTATTCGCCTGGATTTTTTTTTTTAGAAATATGTCTCACCCCTGCCTCTACGGAGGACAACAACTTAATATACAAACGTGAATGTTCCTTTTGCATCTGCAACCCATATATATATATATATATATATATATATATATATATATATATATATATATATGTGTGTGTGTGTGTGTGTGTGTGTGTGTGTGTGTGTGTGTGTGCAGGTATGCAGAAAAATAGGAAAGAACACGTTAGGTAAATAATCCGGAGTTCCTTAGTATTTTTGCTTTTATTTTTAAAAAGACAGCGCTCCATACAAAAGTAGAGATTATATTATAATATTTTTTTCAAAAGCGAATCAAAAAATCTCAATATAATTTTTGAAATTAAGTTGAATTAAGGTGTCTGGTCTCGCTTCCTGTTCAAACATGAGAACTCTTATGTAGCGAAGGAATCATATTTTTTAAAAAAAATATTATATACATACATATATATATATATATATATATATATATATATATATATATATATATATATATATATATATATATATATATATATATATACAGTAGCGGCCATAATATAAGGAACGGAAACAACAAAGACATAAATATGTGTATTACTTAAAAAGTAATGCATGATTAGCAATGAAATTTTTACCGAATAAAGATTAAGGTGTAATGCATAAATATTATACAAAGTTACAAAAATTTACATAATAGTTTTTTTAAAAATAAAGATTAAATGGTAGAAAGGAACGATCTTGTTAATACTTGATTGTGAACAAAATATCAAAAAACTTTAATATTTGGTAAACATCTCCTTATTTTCAATGTCTTCTCTGCATCGTCGACCACATGATCTAATTAATTTCTTGCAAAAATCTGCAGTAATTCCTTCCCATTTGTCTTTCAATAACTCCCATAGGTGATCCTGTTTTTTCGGGTTTCTTTTCTGAGCCCTTTCTCCAATTATCTTCCAAACATTTTCTATTTGATTCAGGTCGGGGCTCTGGGCTGGCCACTTCATTAGGGCGATTCCTTCTTCAAATAAAGCCATAACCTTCCGAGCCTTGTGGCAAGGTGCATTGTCCTGCATGAAAATAGAAGATTCATAAAGATTATGGTGTAATCTTGGTACCACATGCTGCTGAAGAAGCCTTTTGTAAATTTCAGCATTGATATTGCCATGTACGCGGATGATAGGGCCAACTCCTGCAGCTGAAATCATTCCCCACACCATCACACTGCCGCCACTAAGCTTAACGGTTTTCTTGACACATTAAGAAGATAGTCTTTCACCTGTTCTACGGCGTACGTAAGTTTTGCCCTCAGAACCAAATATAGTAAACTTGGACTCGTCACTGAAATGAACTGTATCCCATTTTGCGTCAGTCCAAACAACATGTTCTCTCGAATACTCCAGGCGTGCCCTTTGGTTTCGCTTTGAAATGAGATGTTTCGAAGCTGGAATACGGGCATGCAATCCTGCATTTTTTAACCTGCGAGCAACCGTTTTCCTTGAGATCTTATTATTTGTCTCTTCATTAAATTTACTGGCAATTGATGTAGCAGTTTCAAACAATATTCTAAATATTCTAACAATTCTTCGATCTTCTCTTTGCGAAGTTTTTGGAGGTCTGCCGGTTTTGGCTTTGCATCTAACGTTTTATGGGTTTTATACCTGCTAATTACACGATGAACGACACTTTTAGACCTATGAACAATATCAGAAATTTCTGAAATTGACTTTTTTTCTTGATAGTTAGCGATAGAATAGATGTAATCCGAAATATGTTTTTAGAAATGTGTTATTGTTAATTGTAAGAAGTTTTGATACTTGATATTAAAATAACTGATCCGACGTGCAACTTTCGGATAATAACTGTGACATTCCTCTATTTATTGAACAATTTAGTTCATGCCACATTGACTGAAAACCTACCAGTACAAAAGAATTCACCTATTACCATATTAGTACAAAAACGCACTTTTTAAAATTTTAAAAATTCAACCTCAGCGTTACGACGGCACGGTCCAAAATTTCTTACAATTAACAATAACACATTTCTAAATACATATTTCGGATTACATCTATTTTTTCATTGTACTGTTATTACCTGGATGTAAAAAACATATATATTTTCATACCTGATGATGTCGGTATGCACAGATGAAAGCTTGTAAAAAAATAAAAAAAGACCTTATGCAACTGGAATTTATAAACAGGAATCATAACATTCATCTACAGGTTCGGGGTTAATGTCATTTACTAAATTTGTTTGCGAAAATGTATTCTCGCCATTTATATCATTAACTTCAATATCTGTTTTTTTGTATGAATGATTCATGTAATGTAAATTTAACTGCACCACATACTTGATATATATATATATATATATATATATATATATATATATATATATATATATATATATATATGTTATGAAATGGACAAAGTCCGACAATTATTTTAAAGACATTTTTATGTTTATACATTCTTTTTATAGATACAAATATTTAAGTAAATGCTCTGTTTTGTAATAAAGAGTATTAAACAACATTTACCGGCCTGAATGTCCGAGAAGTTGTCATAGAAAATATTCGTCCTCCGACAGGATTCGAACCTGTATCCTATACGGAATGGTCATATAGCCTGACGTGCCTTAACCGATTCTTCTTTAGATTTTGTCCATTTCATAATGTATGACGTCATTTGTTTACATTTGCATACGCATTGAGCAGATATGAATGAATGAAGAAAATAATGGAGAATTGTGTTTAAAAGCAGTAAAATTGACCTTGCTAACCGAACGCTCCTCTGTGGCCAAATCGGTTAAAGGCACGTCATGCTATATGACGGTTCGGTATAGGATACAGGTTCGATTCCTGTCAGATGACGAATATTTTCTATGAAAATTTCTCCGATATTCAGGCCGGTAAATGTTGTTTAATACTGTTTATTATAAACAGAGCATTTACTTAAATATTTGTATCTATAAAAAAATGTATAAACATAAAAAATAATTGTCTGACTTTGTTAATCAATGTTTGTTTTATATTTTTGTGTTCGTTAATAATTTTCGCGGAGAGAAAAGTTAGGTGTGCTTTAAATCAGGATTTTTTTTATCACTGCTATTTTATATCGTTTTCACTAGTACAACTGAGAAGGTAGGAGTACTTATTGGGGTTAGTATAAAGTGTTAGTATGGGTAAAACCTTCGTTCTTTCCTTCTCCGACATTTACATGATACACGTTGAAAACGTCGCCTTAAAAACAAATCACACATCTACGACATTTTTATATTGACAAAAAATAGTAGAGATATTGAAAACATTTGAAAATAAAATTCTGTACTAAAATTCTCACACGAACTTAAAGTTAACAATAATATCCCATTCCTAGATGTGTACGTAGACTATGACATTAATATTATTTACTACAGAGCATTAAGTCAAAATGAAAAATTACCGTAGAAAGAGTAATTGGGAGTAGCCATCTTTCCAGGCAGAATTCGTCGATATTTACTAAGCATAACTTACAGATCGACAGTAAGAGAGTACCCTTGTTCAGCTCCGAATCACTATATTAGCTATGAGAGATCAGCTTGCTATCCATAGACGTACGGCAGGTACCTGTCTCGGGGTATGGTGTAAACTAGTGACCTTGATGAAAGTGTTGTGTTTTATTTAGTGGTATCTTTATTAGTAAAATCTTTCGAATTCTTTTAGATATATTATCGTATGAACTTTAACGCACACACATACACACACACACAAACACACACAAACACACACACATAAACCAACAAACACAACAAAAAAATAAGCAAACTTTTGTTTTTCTCTTAAGAGTTTTACGTTTGAGAAGGTCCATTTCTATCAATTACAATCAACATTTTAACACCTACCAGGAATTGTATTTCACTCGGACAGGACAAGTTTGACACGGCAGAAAGGCGAGACTGCATTGTCAATGTTAGATTAATGACACTCCATTCGAAATCTTACGCTGAAGTATATATATATATATATATATATATATATATACACACACATATATACACTCATATATATATATATATATATATATATATATATATATATATATAGAGAGAGAGAGAGAGAGAGAGAGAGAGAGAGAGTAAAAAAATGAGATAAAAAAGGAAAGACACGGAGAGACAGACATGGAATTTTGTAATATGACTTCGTCTTTCCATCATGACAGTTGTCCATCCATTACCGACATAGATCCAGTACGTTCAATACATTATGACGCCTGGTTATTTATACTGTTGACACATAGTCACTGTCCTATTGCAATTCTAGTTTGGCATGACGAATGAAAGAGAGACTCATTATTTTTTACGAGACAGGAGACAGCCGAGAGAAAAAGCACACACACACAGACACACACACACGCATATATATATATATATATATATATATATATATATATATATATATATATATATATATGTTGCCTCATTATTGGTTCGTCATTAAAAAATGGCGTCATTTTCGAGGTTTTCTCGCTTGAATCATTTTGTGTGCGTGCTTGACTGTTATTGATACTTAATGGCAGCGGTGAAGACAAAAAGAAATCATTGCACAACTATTGATGTCATTCGATGTTGAGAAAAAATTTAAAAAAGATTATCTATCTATCTATCTATCTATCTATCTATCTATCTGTGTTTATAAATATATCTTTCATTTCATTTAGTTTTCTTATCGTTTTCCTACTGATATTTTGACCTACATTTCCTGCTTTAAAAACATTTTTTCGTCGTCTCCGCCACGCCGTCATTTTCTTAATTCTTTCTAGCTCAATATTATTATTAAAGTTCCTGATTAAAGCTATGAAATTCAAACTTCAGACAATCTCTGTAATCTATAAATTCCATTGGATAAACTTTATAAATTCCATTGTGCGAAACTGTGAATCGTGTACTAACGAGAGACATAAAACACAAAATTGCTTCTTAACTAGACGCGTCTGAGTAACCTTTTGAGGAATCTTAGTTTGATAATGAATCACTTAATCATGCAAAACTCCCTGTACTCATAAGAAAAATCCTTGTAGATTATACTGTGATTTTAAAACTATCTTTTTTTTTTTTGAATCATTTCACCCCCAAGCAAGTCGGGAATGCCACTAGTACGAAATTGAAAGCGAGAAAAAAGACTGAGTATATGAGCGATTGAGGAAAGGATAAAAGGGGAACGAGGTTTAGATCTACAGAAGATGGTGATTGACGTTGCATTTACATTTTGGAAGTTTGTGCTTATCAGGGAAGCATGTAAACGGGAAGTACGAGAAAATAAAATGTTGGAGTAGAACTGGCAGTTACATTTAACTATTTCAACGGTAAAAGGGTGGGACCTAGAAGCCAATCTAGTAGCACGCTTAAATACACGTCGTTGGGGCACCAGGGGAAAAAGCTTGTAGAAAAGACAGAGGGAAGCCACGTCACGTCGGCGAGAAAGTGACTGAAATCGAAATGCCAGGTCAGAACCGATAACATTGCAGATCGTTCTTTAGATTTTGTCAAAAACCTTGAGATGAATACCTGGAGCACCAGACCAGATACGACAACAGTATTCAATGCACGGACGAATAGTAGATTTGTAAATGTGCAAGATGGATCCTGAAGAAAAAAAAGACCTCATGGCACGACACAGTAATCTAACTTTCCTTGCAGTAGATGCAGATCGTTCCACTTCAAGTCAGTCTCCAGGACTCTAGCATCAGTCATACTGTTGGCGGACAGAAAAATTTCTCTGTGTTCTTGGTTAAACAAGAGCAGTTTCGTCTTGGCGGCATTAAAATTTGCAAGCCTTTTCCTGCACTAACCACTTCAACCACTGATTGGAGGTCCTTTTCAAGAGCAGCGGCCAGGTTAACTGGCTACTTGGGGAAGTGATGACATCAGTAAGATCATTGATGAAGATCTGAAACAACGTAGGCCCCAGGATAGAGATTTGGGGTTGACCCGCGAATCGTCTTGTGATGCCGTAGCCTTGGGGCACACGTAGAAGACCAGCGGGCCAAACTAGCGTACTCCAGCATTGAATTACTACTATTACTATTCAACACAGCATAGAATACAAACACAAAAATATATTAACAACGAACCCGATTAAGAGGGCTCTAGAATTAACCGAAAATGTTTGGGACTATTTCTACACATTATACACGCTTAGTGCTCATAAAAGAAAAAGAAATTAAGATGACTACTAAAACGGACAAAAATACTTACAACATTTCCCTTCTACGTCACATACACACACACACACACAAGAATATATATATATATATATATATATATATATATATATATATATATATATATATATATATATATATATATATATATATGATAAAATATAGTTTTAGGGTAAGCTATATTTATGGGTAAAAGTAGTCAGTATCGGAACCTTTTCTCGCACCGACGCATCAATAAAACAGTTAGAATAATAGGTAACTGAATATAAATTTACAGTTTACTACAGTTTACTACCTCTTCTTTATTAACCCTAGAACACTAACCATCAATTAAAGTTACACTATTACTAACCATGGGAATATCATACCCGATTTTGAAAATAACAAAAAAAAAAAAAAAAAATTATATATAAATCCTTATTTGAAATATTTTACATGCAGGTACTTCAAACTTTGTACTTTGAGTTAACATTAATAGGAACTGAAAAACATTATTTAGGTAAGAAAATCAGGTACTGAAAATTGTAATTAAAAATAGGAAAATTTGCGCTGGATACTATACACCCATGGTTAGTGTTCTCGGGTTAATCAGTTCAACTAATTTCTAGCAGCGTGAGTATTCCGTTCTCAGTAACCCGTGTAAAATAAATGATTCCGGATTTAAATTTTTAATATGCGAAGTTATTTTCCTATTTAGATCCTTTTGAGCAAATCACTTAAAAGCGAAGTTATTTGACTAAAAGTTTATATTTAATGAAAATAAACACACTTACAATTATTCACTTTATTTTTATTTAAAAAAGAAAGCTGGAATTTGAACAATTCCTTCACAAAATTTCATAGCTTAGAAGCGGATTAATTTTCAGGTTTCAAAAAGCGATTCGTTCGTTAATTTGCAGTCTTTATGAAATCGGGTAGTTTTGTCTTTTTTCTAATGCATAGAAAAAATGTTACAGTCTTTGTCAAAGAAGTGACGATATCAAAACCCTGTTTCATGTTTTATTGCCAATTTTGCTATTTTATCTTTCTCTTTGAATAAGTGATAGTAGAAGAGAACTATTTGAGAACTATTTGATTTAGATAATTATCAAGAAAAATTCTGGATATTTACGGAAGTATTCGGAGAAGGGAACTAGTTCGGAGAGGGGAAACTTATTGAAAAAGGAGATCTCGTATCATTTCCACGTCAGCAGGACAAGTTGGTTTATCAATCGACTTTTCAAGTATCATCGCTTTCCTTCATACTTAAGACTTTTCATCTTCATCATCCTGAAGTTGTCGGGTCTGTGCTGACCAGCGTCAGTTTTATAGATAATGTGACAGGAAAGAGGACGCTTGGAATGAATTTGTAAGTAGGACATGACACCAGTCGATGAGATGGCGTCCAATTTGAATCTGAGAATAATTAATGGAATTTTGAGCGTAGAATGGATGTATCTAGTCGCAAAAAATCAATTCACTCCAAGCAAGGCGACAATGCCACTAAGACGCAAGAGGAAACTTGGATTATAAGAGAATGAGAAGAAATTAGAAAGAACCGGAAACCGAACCCTAAGCAGGAAACAAGGGATAAACCTCTACTCCTGTTCAAAAACCGGGGAGAAGTTTGAATCGGGCGATGGGTGAACCTGGGATGATATGCACAGCATACTTTTTCATTATCGGATAGAATTGTCTTTCTCTTTCTTTCTGTCACACACACACACACACACACACACACACACACACACACACACACACACACACACACACACACACACACACACACATACACACACACACACACACGTGTGCGCGCATACACACAGCGTATCTTATTAATATAAATAAATAAAATATAATAAATAAACAAAATCCTGTAAAATAAATTAATACAAACAAATAAAGAAGTAAATAAACTAAGTAAGTTAAGCCAAATAACAACAACACGTACGCACAGATAAATACAATAAAACGTAGTAATAACAACCAATAATAAAATAATCAATAATAAAATAAAAAAGAAATTAACAAACAACACTATAAATAGCCAAAAAACTGCATTCGGATCCACAATTATTTCCACTCAATAGCCATCAGAATAATTCGAAACATAACCGTTACTGCCCACCAAAATAACCGTTAGAATAACACAATAGACTATCCAAAATGCAACACAATACACCACTGACCTGTATATATAAAAAATCGAGCAAAAAACACAACGAACATGGCGTGATGATTGCGTCTAGCATGAAACATACTGTCACTTCTGGGTGTTGATTTCAATGTCCACTTTTAAATGTACACACACACACACACACACACACACACACACACACACACAACACACACATACACACACAGATTGTTTCATGCTAAATGCAATCATCAGTCGTGATGATTGCGTTTAGCATAAAACAGTCTGTTGCCTCTGAGTGTTAACTTCAATGTTCACTTTTATATTTACATATAGCATACCTAAAAACTATATTTCTTCACACACACACACACACACACACACACACACACACACACACACACACACACACAGACGTATATATATATATATATATATATATATATATATATATCGAGACTCGTAAAGCTTAGGGTCACCTCATGTATATTATCACGTAAATTATAATTATTTAAAAAAATATGATTACATTGCGACACAGAAATTAATGTTTCAAAACTGAAACTGAAATCCTTAATTACAAAATTAAAATTGAAATTTTGACTTGTTCCAGTTTCGAAATATAGTAATGTCTGTGTCGCGATGGAATCAGATTTTAAAAAAATCAAAAAAATCTTATAATCGAGCACATTTAAAAAAAATAAAAACAGAAATACTCAAGAACTTTGGATCATTAATCTAACACTTTTTTTCCTATTACATCAATACACACACACACACACACACACACACAAACGCACACACACACACACACACACACACACATATATATATATATATAGAGAGAGAGAGAGAGAGATAGATATAGATATATATAATTTCATAGGCTGAGCAAGATACTGTCATAGAATGTGACAAAATCAGGTTTATTTTTCAACATACTCCACCCTAGTGGTCCACACCCTTTTACTATCGGTGTGGCAATGCTTGGATCCCTTTGGTAAAAAGCTAAATTCCTGTTAGTCAAGAAACTCATCAATAGTAGATATGAGTATATTTTATGTTGGGGAACAGATGAGAGTCAAATTAGGAGAATAGGGAGGGGCATCAACCAGCCCAAAATCACAGTGACGCATAGCGGCCAATAAAATCAACGAATTGTTTGCTGGATCATTGTTCTGATGTTTTATCTTAATATAGCCTTTCGTAACTGCCTCAGCACGTTGGCATAATACTCTCCGGAGTGACCATTTTGAAGATAATCAATAAACATAATGCTTTTTGCATCCCCCAGTAAAGGAGACCATCACATTCCCTGCAGATGAAACGAACTTGGCTTTCTTTGGAGCTGAGGATGAGGGATGTTTCCATTGTATGGATTGTCTCTCTGTCTCTCTGAAAGTGATGAACTCTACACTCCTTCTGGGTTAGGAAAAGGTCCAAGAAAACTAGGCAGGTTTGCCTCAAACAATGTCAGATCTTCCTGTGATGTGATCAGGCTGATGCGCTTTTGATCTGGCGAAGACGTGGCTCCCACAGAGCAGAAACTATCGTAAAATCAAGTTCATTGTGCAAAATATTCTCAACTCTCATACGGGATATCCTAATAGCATTGGCTATTGATTTATAATCAATCGCCTCTCATCCACCACCATATGGTGAACACGATCAGTGATTTCCTCGGCTGTGATAGTAAAAAGGACATCCACACCTTCCGTCATGTTCAAGACTCCTTTCCCTCCTAAATTCCTACTTATGGAGTGTTGATAAAGCTGGAGAGTCATCTCCTAATGAAGGGACCATGTGGACATAAATGTCCTTGGGGGCTAAACCCTTTTTGTGCATGTATTTAATAATACCACTATGCCAATTCTTTTTGTCAAGAGAGGTCGCTACTAATTACTTTTGAAGTTTACTTCGACAAGTCAGTTTTCAGTTTACCTGGAAAGCAACTGCACTTAGTATGAAACGAGACCCCTTTCATCAGTTTTCCTGGATGTTTGGTCTTGATAGCCTTTCGTAACTGTCTCAACAAGTTGACATAGTACTCTCCCTTGATGGTGTGGCCCTTTTGCAGATAATCAATAAACATCATACCTTTTACATTTCAAAAAACCTGAGGCCATTCCTGCAGAAAAAACGGCCTTGACCTTCTTTGGAGTAAGTGAGGAGGGTTTTTTTTAACTGCATGGATTGTCTCTTTGTCTCTAGCCCAAAGTAATGAACCCAGCACTCATTTTGGGCTAGGAAACGTTCAATGAAACCAGCTGGATGTATCTTAAACAATGTCAGATTTTCCTGTGATGCGATTAGTCTGATGTGCTTTTGATCAGGTGTCAGAAGACGTAGTGGCCACTTAGCAGAAACCTTCGTCATAACAAGTTCATTGTGCAGAATATTCTCAACTCTCATACGGGATATGCTAATATCTAATATCAGTGACTATTGATTTATAATCAATCGCTTGTTATCCATTACCATGTGGTGAACATGATTAGTGATTTCCTTCGTGGTGGCACTTGCATGACGTCCAAACCATTGGTCATCTATACTTCTCCTAAATTCAGCTCCCCACCTTTGCACTGTTGAAAAAGCTGGAGCATCATACTATATTGTAGAAACCATGTCAATACGTTCTTGGGGGGGTTAAACCATTTTTCAATTGGTACTTGACAGCACCACGATGTCAAGTTTTCTCCATTTTTAATTGAAGTAGCTACTTATTACTTTTGAAGTCTTCTTTGAAAAGTCAGATCTCAGATTGACTGAAAGAAAAGAAAAATGCAGTCATTAATAAAAAAAAGTTATGCAGCATCGCTCCTTCATAGTCAGCTTTTGAATTTTTCAGCCCAACCTCATATATATATATATATATATATATATATATATATATATATATATATATATATATATATATTGAAGGCTCAAACACTAATATTCCATGGTTATAATTTATTACATTGGAATCGTAATCACGATCCAATTCATCAGACCTAGAAATTCCAAGTTTATAGGTCTGATGATTTGGATTACAATTCCAATGAAATAAATTATAACCATGGAATATTAGTGTTTGAGCCTTTTATATTATATTCTTACTCTGTCCTGGACATTGAGTTCTACCTGGATTCTATCCTCTTAGGAATTTATATATATATATATATATATATATATTGAGCACTAATACTATCTATCTATCTATCTATCTATCTATCTATATTGTTTTTATTTTTATACTATAACTCTGGCGTTGTAAAAAAAACCAAAATACAGATGATGAAATTTGTAAATAAAAAAAATATTACACAAACTGGTAGCTTGGAAAAAAATCAATAAAAAAGAAAAAGACTGAACACATCCGTACTGCTTGAAAATAATCAATCAGCACTTCACTGTCTGGCCAAAAGAAAAAACTAAGACAGAGTTGCCTAAGTTGATATGTAAAAGTGCTCAATACACTAAGCAGAGCAAAATTTGAATACCTGAAGATATATATATATATATATATATATATATATATATATATATATATATATATATATATATATATATATATATATATATTTGTGTGTGTTTATATTTCCTAATTTCCTAACAGGTGTTTAGGGCGTGGTCACGTCTGTACAACCTTCAGTCGACCGACGAAGCATGCTGCGTTTGAATTGCATTTATACAGATAAAGGAGAAAAGAATTCCCTAAATCTCGCTTTGCCAGTATGCACACTCATGACTCGCATATTAACCAAAATCAACGAGAAGGAGGGGAGATAGATGCCTGGAACAAGATGGTCAAATCAAGCACTGTGGAACACACGCACACACGCACACACACAAAACACACACACACAAAACACAGAAACACACTACTTTCAGAACTACGTTGTCTAAGGCAGGTGATCATATTATTTTGGGCAAATCAATGTATGCATGTGTGTATGTGTATCGGCGTGTGCAAGGTCGTAAAGATACATATCAGTTTAACTAATGAGCCAAGTCAATGGCTAATATTTATGGGTAATATATATATATATATATATATATATATATATATATATATATATATATATATTGGAGACGCTGTACATCAGGTCCAGGTGACCGGCTCTTTGTAAACAAAGAGACTGTTTGCTTGGGCTTGCTGTGCTGTCTCTAGCATCTTTGTTGGTATTACTTTTATTATATATATATTTTTCTCTTCCCTGCCCATTTATTCATGTCATCCATTACAGACTTTCTTGTTCTTCATAATTTCTATTCCCCGTTAACAGTTCTGATGAGAGGGGACGAAACCGGTCGACTGGTGTTTTTACTTTAAATCTATCATGTCCTTTAATAAAAAAATTGTTTTTTATGCCTTAATACGCTTTTGTACTGTTACAAACATATTTAAATATATATATATATATTATGAAAATTATTTTAAAGACATTTATATTTTCATACATTCTTTTTATAGATACAAATATTTATAATAAACAGTATTAATGATATTTACAGGCCTGAATGTCCGAATTCGACCTTGCTAACCGAACACTCCTCTGTGGCCGAATCGGTTAAAAGCACGTCATGCTATATAGGATACAGGTTCGATTCCTGTCGGAGGACTAATATTTTTATGAAAATTTCTCGGACATTCAGGCCGGTAAATGTTGTTTAATACTGTTTATTATAAACAGAGCATTTACTTAAATATTTGTGTCTATAAAAAGAATGTATAAACATAAAAATTCTTAAAATGATTGTCGGACATTGTCCATTTCATAATATATATATATGCATATTATATAAATCTACACACACGCGTACACACACAGAAATATACATACATATACATATATATCTTTCTCGATCCAGGCATGAAGCAATCGGATATCTAGTCACACAAGGCATATATATTTATATATATATATATATATATATATATATATATATATATATATATATATATATATATGTATACTTAAAGGTGCGTATTTTTTCTTTAATAAGATTTCTTATAAGATATACTGTTTAAAAATAGAAAAAAAGTACCGTCTACTCAAATATGCATATTCACTAAATATAACATTTAAGTTATATATATATATATATATATATATATATATATATATATATATATATATATATATATATATATATATATATATATATATATATATATATATATATATACTGGTTACTAGCCCCAGATATTATGAACACCAGCGTCTTATTGAGCTTTCATGTTCTTGCAAAACAGTTCTTATCATGGGGTGTTTAGGACCCTTAAGGTTTTCAAGTGCCATTTGATGCCAGCATATTAACAACATTTTTAATTACTGAAGGTTGTCCTGATGTTATCGTACTGGGGTGGGTCAATCCCAGTGTCCGGCTCCTTTGAAAAGTCTCTGAAAACCATACCACGGGTTGAACCAAGCCTTGTGAGTGAAATTTTGTAGACGGAAGCCTTAGGGACCGTCGATAGACATGTTAGCACGAAGTCAAAAGTCATCGTGGCCGAGGGCTTGAGCCTGCTGGACTTGTTTAAATTGTTGACCACGCCAGATAACACGCTCTTTCCCAGAAACTGTAACTAATGTCTGCTCAGCATATTTGCAGTATAAACCACAGGTGGGCTTTGTGGGTGCTGAATAAACACAAATGCGCCTGAGCGAGCGTCTGCAATAGGGATTGGCTACCCGAACTAGTAGACGGGTATCCTCGAATACGAGTAGCCAGCTATAGATAGTGGGTGGGTGGGGTGTTGGGTCTAGATTACGAATTTCTTGGTTGAACGTGTTTCCTAAGTAGTGTGTTCGATCCTCACCTCATGTTCTGCATGTGTATCTTTCATTGCGTGGTATGAATACATACATATATATATATATATATATATATATATATATATATATATATATATATATATATATATATATATATATATATATATATATAGGGTGTCCATAAAGTGCGTGTGCACTTTAAAAAATTATAACTTTATTTGTATTTGCGATAGAAATAAATTGTAAAAAGGATTAGGGAGAAGTAAATCTATATTTTTTAAGGTTTTATTGAAATTTTATTTAAGTTTCCACATGTCCTCCATCGTTAGAAATACAAAGGGTAATACGGTTTTGCAGTTCACGGAAAACATTTGCCAATTGATTTACAGTAGTTCCTGAAATTACATTAGTTATTTTAGCTATACTTAAAACTAGGTACATTAAACTTTATAACATTTTTTACAGATTATTTCTATCTCAAATACAAATAAAGTTATAAATTTTTTTAAATACATACGAACGTTATGGACACCCTGTATGTTTTAGGCGGGAAAATTTACTTTTTTTATTTTAGAAAACGCATAAATAGAAGAAAACTTTTGACAATTATTCAATACGAGTTTTTTTTTATTATCTTCAATCCTTTTAAGGAAACAATTATTTTTCTTTGATAGGGATCATCGGAAGTTGCTGTTCGAGGAATGGAAGAAAATATTGAAGATGATTCAGAGAAGGATGTCGCCGTGGAACAGAAGTCAGAAGCGTCAGAATCTGACGAACAAAAGAAAATGATGTTAGAACTTCAGCGGATTCTAACGCCAAAAGTTAAGAAAACGGAAGAACTGCCGCCAAGCACTGAGACAAAGGTAAGACCTCACATCGTTCAACAGATAAATATACCTTGACAGAGCGAAATGTTATTTTCTTATACACTCCTATTTAAGTCGATTTCATAACAAGATTATCTCGTCCTGGGTACGACGTTAAACTGCATCCAACAGCAAGGCCTCTGAACTGGAGGTTTTGAGGAAGCGTGGAACCACCTCTTAATTGCTGGTGTTCCCAGGTCCACCCCGACCCGGGGTGGTAGCACCTGTTGGGGTCCCAGCTATGGGAAAATAGTGAACTTCAGGTCTTTTCCAGCACATTGAAACAATGATGTTACCAGCTATACGTTTTTGAAACAATGATGTTGCCAGCTATACGTTTTTGAAACAATGATGTTGCCAGCTATACGTTTATGAAACAATGATGTTGCCAGCTATACGTTTTTGAAACAACGAATTTTATTAAATTTTATTTTGATTGAATAATTACCATGTCTTGATAATTTCTGATGTTGATGGAAAAAAATGAGCGTCACATCATCATACATATCCCAGTGATCACAAGTCAGTGATTACAAACAGCAATGCCGGAAATGAGCAAGAAATGATACTGCGATTGTATGAAGCACCAGTCATTGGAATATATCAAGAATATTCATACATTTATTAATATTTTATTATTCACGATCAAAGTGCTTTTCCAGGTTTCCAATAATGCTTTATATTCTAAAATATTGATAGACATATACAGGGTGTCTCAAAAAATGTACTCACACTTTCCCTTGGTGCGCGTTATCAGCGTTGTCTGGACAATAATGGTCATCAATTTGAACATCTGCGAACATGATTCTTCAATTACATTTTTCTTCTGTATTCGAAGCTATTCCATTTCACTCTATGTTCATAAATAAAGGTTTTCTCGTCATTCAAAGTGTGAGTACATTTTTTTGAGACACCCTGTATAGGTTTTTTGCTTTCTTTTTCATTTTTCCCTTTTTTTATTTTCTCATTTTTAAAAATTATTTTTGTTAAAACACCCGGTAATCCCCAGGAGCATTATTGCTATCTTAGTTTTAGGAACCACTGTCTTCGAGAATAATGGGACAAATATAGAATAAATAAGCCGAATAAAGTTTTTTAAATTTTATATTCTGACATAAATACTTTTTGTCCCTCATCTTTGTTTAATCTCTTCCTCATCTCTTTAATCACATATTTCTAAACGGAAAACTCTCTTGTCATTCAAATTAGTAGCTTGAATTATTTCTATACTAAAATTCACCCAGTCGAGAGCCACTTAAAGCAAAGGGTTAAATTGCTAATGATGAAACAGGTGTATGTTTATGTTGAAACTTGACTAATGCGTGCAATAATAATGCAAACACAAAATGTACTTAGAACAAAATGTATTGAAACAAGAAAGTGTACACAATATTTACATATAGTCTTTTGTATATTCCTGGGAAGACCGTTCCTGGAGAATGTGTTGACTATGTCGCAGTCGGGCAGAGTCTCTAGTTGGATCTCTTGATTCGCCTCCCTGTCTTCCCGGTACCAACCATATTTATATCGTCGGTACTCCACTATGCAAATTAGGTGGATCCTACCACAACAGTTTATATAGAATAGAAGTTAAGACCTGAAGATTAAGAGGATTAGGAAGAAATATTGGATTTTGACATGAAGAGGTTAAAGTATTAAGGAAAGTATCTACGCGTATGTCTTTTGGCAGTTCTTGGGGTAAAAGGCTGTCTGAGTGCAACTTTCTTCTTAGATTTAGAATTCGAAGGAAATGGGGGTGCTTCGACTTTTTGGAAGTGGCATTGTGTATATCAACAAGAATAAAGCCTCCGATGATGCCTGGACTCGCGTCTCATATGCCCGTAACTCGTCTTGAATGAAAAGTAAACACAGACAAGTCTAGACCAACTAAACCCTCTCTTATTTAACCATTTTTGAAGTTGCTGTGTATTTGTTGGGATCAAACAGGAAGACGGCCAAAATGTCTTCTCTACTTCCCTTTCAGGGTTTCCTTTAGTTCCTTTTCTTATTTTTTTCTCTGCCTTACCTCCTTTCATAGAAATATGGATGTTTGTGTGTGTGATTGCGTGTGTGTGAGGGATTGTGCGCTTATTGCTTCATCAGCAAAGAAATCTGAGACACAAGATTACTAACAATTATGCCACGTTTGGCGCCTCTTCTCTGATATCTACCTCTTTTTATGTTTTCTTTTTCTTTGTCTATCTTTCTTTCTTTCTTTCTTTCTTTCTAGATACATACAATTGGTCTATGCATTTTCTTAAGTATATAAGAGTGCTCTATTTTAAATTCTCTTAAAAGAGGTTTTTAATTCTCATAACAATAACATTTTTTGATTATTTACCCATTAACAAACTGTTTCACGATTTACGATTTTCAAAATGCGTGCTTATTTATCTTGGGCGCTTTCAAGATCTATCGGGATTTTCAGATTTTTTTTCGACAGTTCGAAATAATTTCTTCACTTTATTAAATTAAATTCTCTCTTTATATTTTCTTTTTCTTTGTTTATCTGTGTTTCTATCTGTCTTTTTCTTTCTCTCTTTATCTTTCTCTCTTTCTAGATACATACAATTGGTCTATGCATTTTCTTAGGTATATAAGAGTGCTCTATTTTAAATGCTCTTAAAAGAGGTTTTGAATTCGCATAACAATAATATTTTTTGATTATTTACCATTTAACAGGCTGTTTCACGCTGTGCGACTTTCAAAATGGGTACTTATTTATTGTAGGCGCTTTCAAGATGCATCGGTCTTTTCAGATTGTTTTTTCGACAGTTCGAAATAATTTCTTCCATTTATTAAATTGTTCGCATTCTCCGATACACGGGGGGGATTTGCCATTTTGCATTTTTTTCTGGGTGTTAACAAAGCTTATTTTAGTAATGTAGACGGACACCTAGTGAGGATCAAAGTTAAGCTACTAATAAAGATCTGTTATTTTGCCTTGCTAAAGATTATTCTATAGCCGGCGTACTATATACAGGGTGTCCATAAAGTTCGTGTGCACTTTAAAAAATTTATAACTTTATTTGTATTTGCGATAGAAATAATTTGTAAAAAGGATTAGAAAAAAGTAAATCTATATTTTTTAAGGTTTTATTGAAATTTTATTTAAGTTTCCACATGTCCTCCATCATTAGCAATACAAAGGGTAATACGATTTTGCAGTTCACGGAAAACATTTGCCAACTGATTTATAGTAATGCCTGAAATCACATTAGTTATTTTAGCTATACTTAAAACTAGGTACATTAAACTTTATAACATTTTTTACAGATTATTTCTATCGCAAATACAAATAAAGTTATAATTTTTTTGAAATACACACGAACTTTATGGACACCCTGTATTGGTGAAGTTTAAATTGGTCCTTAAATGCGTCAACGATCTGGTTGACTATCTATTCTTTCTTCTTGAATGGGATAATCATTGTCAATCTGTGTTTCCGAATATAACACACACACACACACACACACACACACACACACACACACACACACACACACACACACACACTTCTTCTTTATATATAAAGTTGGTGATACAAACTGATATAGATAAAAGAAATAAGCAGAGAGTGATACAGGCTCTCTTCAAATGTCAATCCAGAACATGTACATGATAAGCCAGAGTAATTAATGTCATTTACGACAAACAACTTGTCCTCAGAGATCCCCAAAACATTCTCCTAACACGTAGTTTTGACTTCTTTAATTTGAACTGATGACGTGAAAATGAACATCAGCTAAGCTTTTCTCGGGTGAAACGCGACTTTGATTAAAAATTTTCCATTTTATCATATCAGCTTAACTTTTGTTTCCAATATATATATATATATATATATATATATATATATATATATATATATATATATATATATATATATATAATATTATAATATTTAAAAAAAAAATATGATTCCTTCGCTACATAAGAGTTCTCATGTTTCAAAAGCGAGAGCCAAGACCCCCAATATAATTTTTGAAATTAAGTTGAATTAAGGTGTCTGGTCACGCTTCCTCGTCAAGCGAGAATTTGGGAATAAGCTATCTTGTGGTTTGCGCGTGTTTATAAGTATGGTCTCTTGCAACATTAGTTACTATGGAAACGGCTAGGGTCGGCTATATTGGTTATGTATATATACATTAGCGGCCATAATATAAGGAACGGAAACAACAAAGACATAAATATGTGTATTACTTAAAAAGTAATGCATGATTAGCAATGAAATTTTTACCGAATAAAGATTAGGGTGTAATGCATAAATATTATACAAAGTTATAAAAATCTACATAATAGTTTTACTAATTTTTGTAAGAAATTAATTAGATCATGTGGTCGACGATGCTGAGAAGTCATTGAAAATAAGGGGATGTTTACCAAATATAAAATTTTGTTGATATTTTGTTCACAATCTAGTATTAACAAGGTCGTTCCTTAACTTTTGTCCAGTAGCTTATTTCCTTTGTTCCATTTAATCTTTATTTTTTAAAAAACTATTATGTAAATTTTTGTAACTTTGTAGAATATTTATACATTACACCCTAATCTTTATTCGGTAAAAGTTTCATTGCTAATCATGCATTACTTTTTAAGTAATACACATATTTATGTCTTTGTTGTTTCCGTTCCTTATATTATGGCCGCTACTGTATATATATATATATATATATATATATATATATATATATATATATATATATATATATATATATATATATATATATATATATATAT
>OZ038503.1:13215607-13225607 GCA_964036315.1 Acanthosepion esculentum
AAGTTTTTAGGAATTCTTTTACTCTTGTCAGCTTTACTGGGGATAAAAGTTCGAACTTTATCAGAATCATTGAATATTTAAAATCCAATCAGAGTGACGTACGCGCGGTAGAAAGGGACCCCTTAGAAGTTCGGCTGTCCAAATTTTAAAAAATAAACCCAGTGATTGCCAAAGTCGACGATAATAGGTAAAATAGATTTAGATCGGCAACACACACACACACATACACACGCGCGCGTATGTATATATATATATATATGTTATAATTATATATTATATATATATATATTATAATTATATATTATATATATATTATAATTATATATTATATATATATTTTGTAATTATATATTATATACATATATATATATTATAATTATTAATATATTATTAATAATATTATGCATATTATAAATACATATTTATGTATATATATGTAATATATATGTATATATATGATAATTATATATTATATACATAATATAATTATTAATATTATATATTATTATAATATAATATATATAGTATAATATAATATATATAGTATATATATAATTATCATACATATATTGTATATATGATAATTATATTTTATATATATATATTATCTTACTAATATATAATATTAATAATATATATAATAATAATAATATAATAAATATAATAATATATAATATTATATTACATATCATTATATTATTATAATATAATATAATATTATATATATAATTATATATTTTATATAATGTATATATATATAATATATTATAGTAAATTACCCATACACTATGGACTCTCCCAAGTTACAAATATAAGCAGGTATTGCTTTTAGAAACGGAGTGTTTCCAGCAGTCATCTCTGACAGTCGAATTTGACATACTTGCTTGTTTGTATATGATTGTATTACTCTTTTTCTGTTAATATATTTGTTAACTCAATTCTTCTCTTTGTGTCTTTATTTCTGGCCCCAACAAGGCCAAGACATATATATATATATATATATATATATATATATATATATATATATATATATATATATACATATATATATATATATATATATATATATATATATATATATATATATATATATATATATATATATATATATATATATATATAAAAGAATCACATTCCTTGTTTCGGTGGTTTTAACGAATTCACACTGTTCTTGTCTTATTTCCGATCTAATTCTGCTACGTGCTCTTTTCATCAGAACCCGTGGCTCTCATTCCAATGGAGCTCGCAATTATTTACACCTGGCTTCTTCTAGCGTTACGAAAATGAATCTACCATGGTCTTCTGTATTTCACCACTGTTGTATATGTTTTTATTATTTCCGTAATATTCTCGCATCTCTATTACAATCCCAATCTTACTTAATGCAAAACGAAATAATAACAACCTGAAGACGCCTGTAATAACTGTCCCCAATTTGTGATAGCCTCAGGTTAATTAGCCGATATGTCTCTATAATAACACCTATATCAATCAAGATTACTGGCGGTTTCGAAATATCAGTTTTTAGTCTAAGCAAAGCCTTCCAGCACCTTGTCACTTCAGGTATAGCTTTTTAGATAATAATGTCATGATGCGCCTGGGTTGCGCAGTCTTTCCCGTGTTTTGTATCTTCCACCTCACACATACATACGCACAAATACACACACATATACAATGAAACGCAAAATTATTCGTATGGTACAAGCAATTTCATTTGAAATATTACATATATATTTTGAATATTGAAGCAGATATTTTATATATATATATATATATATATATATGTGTGTGTGTGTGTGTGTCTGTATATATATATATATATATATATATATATATATATATATATATATATATATATATATATATATATGTATATATATGAAAGATAGAATAAAAGAGTCGACTAATTAATCATGAGCTATTCCAAAATCTCTTTAGCCAATACAACAGTATTAACACAATAAAAAATCATGGTAATTGTTCTGATGAAATTTCCTCAATGGTAACTAGACTCTATGAATTTAAGCACAGTACTAGTCGGGTGGCCTGATTACCACTGAAATGGCGAGCTGTAACCGTTTCTCCCTTGTGGGATTCACTTCCGGCTTCTTACTTCCCAGTCAACTTTGATGTTCAAAAATTTACATTTACATGTCAATCTGTTTTTAATTCTTATTCTTTTATTGTCCTCTCTCCTTAATAATTGTTTTTCTTATATTCTCTAACATTCAGTAACCTCTTGCATCCTAGTGGCTTTATTGTCTTTGATCTTTAAAAATTTAAATGCAATGTCAATTGTAATCTTCTTATTCTTTTATTGTCCTCTCTTCTTAATAGTAGTTTTTTCTCATATTATCTAACACTCTTTGACCTCTTGGGTCCTAGTGGCGTTATTGTCTTGTGTTGAAATGTTTAAAAAAAGGTTTTTCTGATGCTAGAAAATTATTTAAAATTCCGCCAAAATATATGTATATGATATATGGGCGAGCATTTTCTCTCAGGGTGTATTTTTGAATCGTAAATGTTTAAAGGAACTTAAGTTTATCGTGATGAACATGCGCATTGCTTACTTCAAACCGGCGATCAACAACAAAAACAACATGGCGATGATTTAAGAGATGTCTGTGGATTTAAAACAATGTATTATGAAAGCTTGCAACTCATGAATGAGTGTAAGAATAGCACCGATACAGTTTTCAGTACCCGGATCGACTGTATTGTATATCATCGAAAAAAAAATACCGTAAACCAAATAAAACTTTTGCAACAATTCCTGGAAAGGACCGGAAGTTTAAACGCTAGCTAACATTTCAAAGAAAGATTGTCTCTAAATGCAAGAGAAACATTGTCACTAATTTGTCAAACAATGGATTAAATGTATTGCATCATCTGGTGATATATATTCAAAGAACATGCAAAGAAAAACACGTTTGCTTAAATGTCATCATTTTAAGGTTTAATTGGAATTTACCAGGGCGTACTTGGGAAAACATGGAAAGATTCATGCAACTCAGTTTTATCGAGTGAAGGAATTAAAACTGAATTGTTTGGTTGTAATCAGGCATACCGAGTGTGGAAATAAGAGTAGAAGCTATGAACCGTAGGAACATCTATAGTATCTGTCTACATTTCTGAGATGAGGTATTATGTACACTATTTACATTATTCGGACTATTGTCGTCATCTGTGTTGCCATATTTATCACAACGTTTCGACCGGACACATGGCACAGTGGATAAAGGCGTTAGTTAGACCCAGTGACAGGACCCAAAGAGTGTGAGTTCAATACCTGGTTAAGGCAGTGGAGAAATTTCAGAGGGGAATTAACAGAAGATATCTGACATCCTTTAAACATAGCACGTGGAACTAGAACAGTCTACCCCAGTGAGCGAAATAAAAGTTAAGTTCGACATTCCAACCACCGGAAGAAGACCGGAGCGTACAACGGCCGAAACGTTGTGATAAACATGGCGAGAAAGATGAGGACAATAGTCCGAATAATGTAAATAGTGTACTTTCTATAGTGTAAAATATGGCGTATGCTTTGGGTGGGGTAGCAAAAATGGAAAAGGCAGTTTGTTTAAAATCGTCAGAAATAGGAATAAAGAACTGCATTGTATTATTATTTCTTTCTGAGATGAGGTATTATGTACACTATTTACATTATTCGGACTATTGTCCTCATCTTTGTTGTCATATTTATTACAACATTTCGGTTGATGTACCCTACTTCAGGTGGTTGGAATGTCGAACTGAACCCTTTATTTCGCTCATTGGGGTAGACTGTTCTAGTTCCACATGCCATGTTTAATGGATGTCAGTTGTCAGTTATCCCTGTTAATTCCCCGCCTTAATTGAGATCACACTTTTCGGGTCCTGTCACTGGATCTAACTAACGCCTTTATCCACTGTGCCATGTGTCCTTGAGGACATCTGTGTATGAATTTCTGTGTATTATAAACCTAATGTCTTCAGCAACCATTTTTACCAGATTATTTGCTAATCACGGAAAACGTTTAGGCTGTTATTGACCAAAAGAGCCATGCCATTGAAAATGAGTTGAAGAACATGGAGGATTTAATTCTTGGCGCCTTTGTTCCTCGTATGTTCCGTAATGTTACCATACTGAATAAAAAAGAATGTGAAATATATTATGAATATTAATTCAAAACCTAAAAACATAGAACCTGTTATGTCTGCGTGAGTTCTGAGGACCGAGCAATGCATTTGTTGATTGGAAATAATTACCGAGAACGTTTTTAGGTTTACAGCATTTTATTAATTACTAGATAAACTGAGTTAATACTACTCTACAAAAGAATTAGTGAAATATGGAGAGACGTTTGCCACACGTGTCCCGGTGTAGTCCGCCATCTTGGATCTCTCTCTGTATTGCCACACGTGACGTCTGACGTCACGATGTCCAAAGCAAGTGGGATAACTCTTACAATACTTTGGAGTTATCTCCCTTTATGTTTCAACAGAACCTTTATATAAAAATATAAGTTTCAATATATGAAAAAATAATTTTATCGTTTTAAATGAAATTGTATCGTACAGATAGGTTAGTTTCAAACGTTATTATACCGAACGTTTGAAGTAATAATAATAATAATAATAATAATATTAATAATAATATTAATAATATATATATATATATATATATATATATATATATATATATATATATATATATATATATATATATATATAAACGGCAACTATACGCAAGATGAATTTTCACTCAGAAATACCATAAAGAAATACATTACCTCAATCGACCCGAACAAGAAAATTAAATTAGATATCTATTAAAAAAAAAAAATTAAAACAGCTAACTTTATCCTAAAAAATAACAACACATCTGCAAAATCAAAACTACAAAGAACCCACATTATTTACAAGTTCACATTCCCCTTAATTCACATTCGCTGTTTCGCCGACTACATGAATTTAAACGTGCTACTAGTTTGGCTTCTTGGTCGCACTCTTTTAAGAAAGTTAAATTTCACCACCACAGTTTCTTTTCTCGCACTTTTCGCGCCTGTGGAGCTCCATTACGTTTACTTGCATCCCTGAAAATTACAATCTTCAAAAATTTAAATGCAACGTCAATCGCCATCTTCTATCTTCTTGAATTCAGTTATCTTTTGTCCTTTCCTCAATCCTCCCTATACTCAGTATTTTCTCTCATTTTCACTCCCTGTGACTCCCTGCGTACTAGTGGCATTGCTGCCTTACTTGGGGTGAAATGATTCACAAAATTTAAACGCACCGTCAATCGCCATCTTCTATCTTCTTGAATCCAGTTAATCTTTTTTTCCTTTCCTCAATCCTCCCTATACTAAGTCTTTTCTCTCACATTCGCTCTCTGTAATTCCTTGCGTACTAATGCAATTTACGACTTGCTTTGGTTGAGATGATTAAAAAAACAAAAAGAAAAAAATATATCCAAAGTCCATGGCCGAATTCTAAAAAAGGATTATTTGACACACCTTTTATTTTTTTTTTTTTATTATAAACTCTTTTCATATCACTTATTTCAATTGTAAATATTTATCACAAAGAAGATTATAAAAATTATGTTAATAGCAACTTGTCAGGTTTTGTCTTAGTTTAAACGAAGAATGTGTCAATAAATAACGAGTGTCTCAATACACATAAAATATGAACAAAAAATCGTGTCAGACTACCGTGAAAGGAATACTATATAAAAAAACAACTATTAAAAAATAAGTTCATTTCCTTTGCTTCTTTACACCGATTTTGTGTTCGTTTTCTTGCAGTCTCCAGAAGTTTCTGCTTACAACATGATTTCCAGCCAAGAAGCCCGGGTCGCCGAGAGAAGAGCGAGGGCCGCTAAACGTCGCGAGCAGGTGGAACGGAAGAGAAAGGAACGCGAAGAACAGTTGCGAAGAGAGAAGGCAATGGCCGAACGCCAGGAGAAACTTCGACAGGAACTTGAAGAACAAAGACGCTTACTCGAAGAAGAACGACGGTAAGTCACCTGTAATCAATACGCGCGTTCGCGCATGTGCAAACACACATAACAGGGTTATTGAAAAAAAAGAGCAGATATCGAAAATTTAATCAAATCAAAATGCCAAGAGACAGAACCATATTCAACACATTACTGGATAGAAAAAGGTTCAAAGTTTAAGGTTACACTTCGCGAATTGCAATACACAAAACGAGTTTTCTTGTGGTGTGGACAATGTAAGGGTTGACACAAATTATATCAATTTAAATTTATATAAAAACTGAAAAGAATCCAACAAATAGAAGCATTTCAACGAGATTGAAAAAAATCATTAATTTCAACCTTTTCCTATTGAGTACAATATGACTATTATTTAAACACTGCAGGTAAAAAAAAGTGGAGTAATGGATAGCGGCTTTGATTGAGAAATCGGAGAGCCGAGTTCGAATTCCAGTCGAATCCATTACTATTCATTTACGTGCTAATACCCTTGGGAAAGGTGTGAATCCTCTCCTTTTCCCTCCAGCTATGGGTAAATAGCAGCACAGACTGGGTTCTATAGCCTTTGATGGCAACTGGTCTAGGAGAAGGACAACTCTGAATTCAAACCCGGAGTGAAGCCCCGAAGGCGGATGGACGGCAACTCCTGCGGGCCGCGTTGGTACCAAACTGTATTGGTTTATCCTCTCCTTTAGACTCTGCTAGCAAGGCCGAGAGGGGGAACTAGACGTCTGGCAGTCCTAGTTCTCCATATATCCCGCCCAGGCTCGTAGCACACTGCGCTACTCCATCGTCTCTCGAGACGGACGGATGACGACGACAGGTAAAATGTTTGAGGGCACTGTGTTTTTCTTTAAAAATATCTTACAAGTATTTTTTTACTATTGAAAGCAACAATGGTTGCTCTCAACTCTGGAGCAGTTTCTTCTCTTTCTTTTTGTCTCAATAATCAGGTGATTATTTTCAGCAGTTTGCACTTTTGGTGCTCCAGTCTATTCTTCTCGACATTTGCGCTAGTTTCTATGTAATGAATATTACGCCCCATATCTAGAAATCTTCAACTTCTTGGCAATTTGTGTTTGAGAGTAGTCATCTTTTAATAAAATTTCAATTAGTATCCTCACCTCAATTCTTAGCCGTTTTTATTTTACCATTTTGTTCAGATTATTAAAAATAAAAATAAAAACAACTAAGAAAATATTGTTGTAACGGCACAATTTTTTCTCCAAACAGAGAAAGCTATATATATATATATATATATATATATATATATATATATATATATATATATATATATATATGTTGTATACAACATTAGTCATTGCTGTGTTGACCTTTAGAACCTGTATTAACATTTAACTTAGTTGAAAATTTTGGTAATCTCAAAAAGTCTACTGAGGGGTTAATGGTGAAAACAAAACATGTTTCTCATACAAAACATTCATAATTTAGCAAAATGTATTAAGGACAAGCGAATCCAAATTTGAATTTTTTGGTAGTAAGAGGAGCCAGGGGAATTATGGCTGCAGCGCATTCAGGGTTAAACCAGGGTTGACCTTTTGATTTTTGCTGAAATTTCTTTTGGGGTACTGAGAATTCCCCTAGTATGCATAAGGCGTTGATACCGGTTTCAGAAAGTAGAGATTAGTAGTTTAGATTGGAGAAGATGGCGTTCCACTTCTGGAAAGTTAGAACGTAGACCCCTCACGTTGGTGTAGGAGATGGTATACGAGGGGTATACTTTTTTTAAGGTTTGGGTTTGATAGTTGTTCATTTGTTTATTCATGATGTGAGTATGTTCGTTTATATAGATCAAAAAGAGGGTTGATTCGGGGGAGTGACTCCTGGGATACGTCCGCGTTGACCTCTAGGATTCCAACGGACTGACCATTGATAATTACCTTCAGGGCCCTACCTGCTAGGAAAGATTTTATGATCGAGAAGATCCTTCCAGTGATTCCATAACGAGAGAACTTGTGTAGTAAACCTTTGTCGTAAAGCCTTTGATATATCTAGTGCTATGGTCCTCGAGGTGTGTTTGCCGTCAAGAGCCTCACTGATTCTGTGAGTGATGGTAGTTAGAACATCAGCAATGGATCGGCCCGACGAAAACCCATACTGCTTGTTGCTGAAACGTTTGTTCTTTTCTAGATTCTCGAAGACATTCTTATTGATTATGGTCTCAAAGTGCTTACTGGTGATACTGAGGAGACTCATGGATCTGTACTGAGAGGAAGAAGATCGCACACCCGCGTTCTTGAAAAGTGGGCATACGCTTGACACTCTCCACAGGTTTGTAGAACGTCTAGTTTAGATTGGCGAAGATGGTATCCCATTTCTGGAAAGTTGGAACATAGACCCCTCACGTTGGTGTAGGAGATGCTATATAAGGGTTCTACTTTGATTTTTTTTAGGGTTGGGTTTGATACTTTTGTTTGTTTGTATTCTGACTGGTTTCATGTGTGCATTGGTTGGTGGGAGACTGGTAGACAGAGAGACAGACGCACCCTCAGCAGTTGCATGTATAGATGACCTAGAGATACAGCCGTAGCAGTACCCTTCATCATAGCACCGAGAGACCCCGCTGGAGACTACTGCATGGTCCAGAAACCATTCACAAAATTGCAGTTCAGTAACCCCGATATTATACACCTGCTGATAGGATAGCCTCCTTTGGAGTTATTTGAAGGTTCGGATCCTTGTCTATCAGGCGGATGACGCTAAATCCCAGAAAAAAGTCTACCTCCGGCGCACTTAATTAAGGGACAATCAAACCAGGAAAGAAACTACACGCGTGATGCTCCGTGTGAACATGTCGCGTCTACCCAGAAGTCAAGGCAACAGAGTTCCTCCTTGGGTTAGAAAAATCGTATCGGTGAGGGACCTAAAGGCACAGAGACAAGCTCACTCATGCACTTGAGGACTAAGGGACCCAATGATAGAAGGTGGGTAACAAGGGTTGCTCGGCGATACATGTGTATCCCCTACCCCCCCCCCCATTTAGATTTGTATATGTGGTGGTTACAAGAGCGGGAGCCCGCAAAGGGCAAGTTATCTATCAAAGAGTAGAAAGAGAAAAAAAGAAGGAAAGAAAGGGTTCCAAAGGAAAATCATTATGGATCGGGTGTATGGATCGGGGGGTATGGATCGGGGGGGTTATGGACGGGGGGTGAAGCAGCTATAAAGATTTAAAGTTTTAAAGATTTAAAATAAACTGTAGTTACTGAATTTTTTTTTCTTTTACATTAAAAATACAAAAAATATCTGTATAAAATAACATTGCCTTTTTAGGGTTTCAAAAATGTCGATATTAAAGATCGTTCAAAATAGATTTAATTATTGGATTGTGATGAAACTATTGGTATTTACGTAAAAGAGAATATTTTTTAAAGAAATCTTTCAAGTTTTAATTAAAAAAATATTACACGCGTTCTGTTGATGGTATACTATTATTAACTATGGATGCACAGACTCAACATAGTTTCCTCTTTTCAGAACAAATGCAAGTATATGTCTTACATTACTTACAAAAAGAATTTTCTTAGGAATTTCTTAGAAAATTTAACCAAGTCAATATTATAGGTTAGGATATATATGACCTAAGAGTCTATTAGTTAAATAACTAATAGCTAATTGATTTCTCATGTCAGCATACAAACCACTGAAATATGTTGCATTTTGTCTTCCATATAAAACACTTTTTCTGATTACCTCACTGTAAATAATTTTGTATATACATCACTTGTGCGTAAGATTTAAGTTTGTTTTCTGTTTAGAAAATAAAATAGTTTGATTCCTAATTTTTTCACACAGAAAATTGTATTTCTTTAAATATCATAATAATCATTTTCACCCAAAATATTTGATTACTTGACACCAGGAAATATTAAATATATTTGAGTTTTTCGTTCTTTCTTTATAATCAACATTTCATGTGACAAAGTGTGTTCTTAAATAGATTTTTTTAAAACTAATTATTGTTCTATTTAAATAATATCTCGATGATTAACAACAACAACA
>OZ038503.1:13228107-13313107 GCA_964036315.1 Acanthosepion esculentum
TTCCCGAAAGTAATCTTTTTTAAATAAAAATGCTTCAAGAAAATACAAACGAGACGATATACGTTAAAATGATGTTTGGGCAAGGCTACAAATTAATCTCGTTTAACTGAAAAGGGTTCGCTAAAAAAGACCTCCTCCATGTTCCCTTTTTAGAATTCTTCAGCTATTACTAAACGCTTTCAATCGCGTGTGTATTACCTAGACCAGGGATTGAACGCACAATCACTACGCTATAAAATTCATAAACTCACACGTTAATCCAAGCGGTTAGTGGCCCTAGAGAAGCAGCATGATGACAACAATCTATTCAGTATATTAAATAAACAGTTCAATTCGAAATTCCCTGAAAGTTACCAGATAGACAGATACCTGAAGAAGGCCGGGGGGTGGTTATAAAAGGCGAAACGTTGTGATAATAACAATAAAGATAAGGACGATAGTCGGTGTGTAAATAATGTAATTATTAATGCTAACTCTTCGTCTCAGAAGTTAAGGCGAAAATTAACTTAAAGCATAATTAATTCACTAGAAGCAAGCAGAGACGATGAATTAATAAATGGATTTTGTAAACGAACACACAACAAATATTAATCAATATAGAAATATAGATAAAAGTAAATATAGGAATTAACTAAGGCAATGTATAGTTAATCCAGCTAACATGGCCGACATATTGGTCTGGTAAAACTTAATGAGTCACATCGAAATAATGAGAAAGCGTGAAAGGGGGAGAAGTGGGAAACGCAGCTGCAACATGGGCGAGATAATATACCACGTGACGTTACCTAAAGGTGTGCATATGTGAAAATATGGAAGCAGTAAAGGAGGAGGAGGAGGAAGAAGGAAGAGGACAAGGAAAAAAGGGTATGGTGTGAAAAACCAGTGGGAACGGAGACATGGAATAAAAGAACAACAAAATAGAGAAGAGGAAAAGATGAGAGATTAAGGCAACGAATGGAGGAGGAGCTTGAGTAAAGAAAAATAAATGGTGTAGACTGAGATGGATAGACAGAGAGACACGCGAGGGGCAAGGGAGGGACAGAGAAAGAGAGAGAGAGAGAGGGTGGAACAAGGAAAGGGGAGGAAGAGAGGTGTGGAGGGGGAGAGGGAGGGAGGATATTAGCTGAATACGGGAGGCGGAAATCAAGAAGGGTTAAAACGAAATGAGAAGAATTTTGCCCATGCGGTTGTAAAGATTTTTATCAATGAAACAAAACAAAATAAAAATTAAAAAAAAAACGATAGAAAGAATCAGAAATAAAAGAAGAAAAAACGGTTAACTCAAATTGCAAACGAATTCAATGCTTATTACCATTTAACATTTGATGCATTTTAAAATTATTTTGCTTTTTATAAAAATTGTTAAATTTAAGGGAATTAAAAGGAACAATTTTCGCTTCACATTTTCTGAAATAAAAATGCTAATAAACAATAATTCTTCCTCATATTTCAATTCATTCTCATAGAATTCTTTTCCTATCTATCTATCTATCTATCTCTCTCTCTCTCTCTCTCTCTCTCTCTCTATATATATATATATATATATATATATATATATAGGGGTGCTGAAGAGTTATCAACCAGACCCACTGAATATTAGATGTTTTTGAATGAATTTGCAGCCTCGATCGTATATCTAAGTGAATCTGCCTTTCTTTCTCCATCCTCTCCATCTTAGTTTTTTCATATCTATCTATCTATCTATCTATCTATCTATCTATCTATCTATCTATCTATCTATCTATCTATCTATCTATCTAAGGCATATCGTCTGCCGTGACACAGTTAAACGGAGGAGGTCCGGTATTTGTTAATAACATTTGTCGGAATTGTGGCCGTGATAATTGATGGAAATGATACGCAGTGGGTGAAGAGGATAATTGGGCAAGATGTGTGTTTCCTCTTTTTTTATGCACCTGCGCTATAAAGTCTTTCTCGTACCCACGACCCGCCCGATTTTATTTGTTGATAAGCAACCGAATATATATATATATATAAAATTACTATAAACAACATACAGACATATAGACATGCAGATATTAATGACAATGTTCACATTGAAATATTTCCATATGAAAAAAGTATATTTTTGCACACACACACACACACACACACAGAGACAAAGACTTATACACAAACACACACACACAAACACACACACAAACACACACAAACACACACACACAAACACACACACAAACACACAAAACACACACACATACACAAACACACACACAAACACATACACACAAACACACACACACAAACACACAAACACACACACACACAAACACACACAAACACAAACACACACACACACGAACACACACACACGTGCGCATATGTTTCTCTCAAGAAGCTATATATTGTTCTTATAAACACACGTTTTTTTATAGCTGAACACGCACATATTTGTATATATTGTATTTCATGATTCTGTCAGGGAGAAGCCATATCAGCAAGTCAATATGCCTTTTGTACGGTTGAACACACACGCACGCGCACACATACACGCGTGCACACGCATACACTCGCACACGATATATGCGTATTCATGCTGACGCGTAAGCGCAAACACACAATATATGTACACACACACACACACACACACACACACACACACACACACACACACACACACACACACTGCGCTTCCTCTATTTTTTAAAACAGGGACGCATTTATATCTAAAAAAATATAGTTAAACGTGAAACTGATACTCACCATGCTGTGCTGAATCCTATGTCCGCACTCACTCTACTATAAACGGCCTATGCTTGATGCTAAGCACTCTTCCTTCATAAATATAGCAAATATTAAGCTACATATTCACACAAACACGAACACGCACAACACACACACACATATATACACATATATATATATTATGAACGTTATATTTAGTGGAGATATATGTTTAATAATTCATTTTAAAACAAACGCAAATATACCAGAGTGCTGACCATTATCGACGCGACTCTCGCTTTCGACAGATGTCTGCAACAACGTTCGTGCGATTCCCTTATATAGGCTATAAGAAAAGCCAGACAGGGCAGAGAGAGAGAGAGAGAGAGAACAGAGAGAGAGAGAGAGAGAGAGAGAGAGAGAGAGAGAGACTTTTCACACCCACCCACACACGCACACATACACACATGTATGACATTATTATTATAAACGTTGTATTTAGCAGTGATATAGGTTTAGCAATAAATAAATATAAATAAACTGCTTCATCACATTCTCCGTAATCTGTAGTCAGAAATATCATTTTAACAACAGTTTTCGGTTTGGGAAAAGCGAGAAGTTTCACAGACGCAAATTTGGATTGTAGCGAGACTGAAGTAGTCGGGCCGATAAGGTGTTGTGTCAGAATAAACTGGACGAGTTGTGAAGAATCAGCCGTGAGAATATTTAAAACTGGTTGGATACTTTCCGGTCAGTACATGGTTGAAGACAATGTTCAAATGCGAACGATTTAGGTTAAAGTTTATGCCTCTTCACTCAGGTCAGATGATTAGTCATTAACCGAGAATTTAATGTTATAAAATATGAATCCTTGTTACGTTTCATGTCGTCTTTGGTTTCAATTCTTAAAATACCAACACTGCTCCATAGAGACCCCCACCGACGACGGTTAATTTACTTTTTTATCACGCATTATTTTATGTGGGGCAATAGATGTTGCCTTTTTACGTCTGATATTAATTAAGAATATATATTAAGCATCCTTACCCTATGAATGTAGCAAATTTAAAACAAAAAATCGACATACTATGAGTATGATGGAGTAATGGGTAGCGACTCGGATTGAGAAATTGGAGAGCCGAGTTCGAATTCCAGTGAAATCCATTACATTCACTTACGTGCTAATACCTTTGGGAAAAGTATGAATCCTCTTCTTCTCTTCCCCGGACCGGGTTCTATAGCCTTGGATAGTCTGCCGGAGTCTATCTGTCTCGGCAGTCATGTATCGCCTAATGCATGGCACAAAAATGACCGTAACTCAGAAAAGGAGGCAAAGTGGAGTAATGGATTGAGCCGAGTTCGAATTCCAGTCGAATCCATTACATTCCCTTACGTGCTAATACCCTTGGCAAAGGTATGAATCCTATTGTTTTCTAACCCACACCCCGCCCACCAGCTATGGGTAAATAACAGGACAGACCGGGTTCTATAATCATGGATTGCAACTGGTCTACTGCAGAAAGAAATGGCAACCTACTGCGGGAAAAATATCTGTCTCGTCAGTCATGTATCGCATAAGTGTGTATCACGCATGACACATAACTGACTGACTCATAAAATGACCGTAACTCATAAAAGGAGGCAAGGTGGTGTAATGGATTGAGCCGAGTTCGAATTGCAGTCGAATCCATTACATTCACTTACGTACTAATACCCTTGGGAAAGGTAAGAATCCTCTTCTTTTCCTCACAGCTATGGGTAAATAGCTGGACAGACCGGGTTCTATAGCCTTGGATGGAAACTGTTCTACCGCAGAATCTACTGCGGGAAAAAATCAGCCCAGTCAGTCATGTATCTCTATCTATAAAAGGCAGGATGTGTGTGTGTGTGTGTGTGTGTAACGAATGCACGACCGCAATTTTCGACAGATTTGCACCAAAATTTACATACACATGCTCTAAGTTAGTGGGAAGGCCAACTCCTATTGATAGTGGATATAATCGATTTTTTCATGCTTCTACGGCAGTTTTCATGTAGTTTGTGGCCATTTTCTACTAGCCAGAGTGAGAGCCTATAACTGGCTGCCACGAATAGGCAGGAAGATTCTATTGGCCAGCGTGAGAGCCAACAGTTGACTGACACGAATGTTAACTAGCATGCAAAAAAAAAATCGATAGTTGCATTCGTCACAAGTGGAAAAAATTTAAATCTGCATGGCACTTTACTCCAATTGGCTCATTCGCTTGCTTAAACTCAACGTTGATACTGATTCCGCAGAACTGAGTTGGGTGTGAAAAAGTATTTGTTGTTAACATTTTTTTTACATTCGGTTTTTCCAGTTTACGAGTCCTTTTTTAAAGCTGATCGTTTTGTGTTCATTTTGTTTAGTTCTTTTTTCGTAACAGATTTAATGTTTAGTATAGAGCTTAGAAAAAATTCGCAGTGTGAGATAGGCAAGAAGTAAGGTATGTAGCAACATCAGCACGGCAAAGGGCACTCCTTTAAAGACAAGGAAGGGCAAAAATATTTTAAGTCAAGTGATAGTAATTGCTGTATTAGTCGTACGATTTTTGAATCAAGCACGGGCAACGCCGGGTCATCCTGCTAGTCGAAAGATACATGATCGTCTAAGAGTGTATCAGGCACGGCATATAACTGACTGATGAGCCAAAAGGTTGGGGGGGATTAAAATTCATACTTTCTTTGGTTTAATTGGCACCTACGAAGCTAGAAAGCTGAAAGCATCTAATCCATCTACTTCAAATTTTAAATCTGTCAACCAATGTTAATCCGTCCTGGGTATGATAATAAACTATATCCGGCAGCAAGACCTCTGGTCGGGAAATTTTGAGGAGCGCGGAATCACCTCTTAATTTTTGTTGTTCCCAGGTCCAACTTAACCTAGGGCAGTAACAGCTGTTAGGGTCATAACTATGGGTAAATAGTTAACCCCTAAACTCGGGTCAAAACTCTATGAAAAGATAAAAATATTTTCATAGTAAAAATACCAGCAATACATTTTTGTAAAGGAATGACTAATGCTCCCAATAAAATTATATTTCGGTATTAAATGACCCATGAGGTGTTGATACGCTGCTAAACAAACAAACAAACAAACCCAACCATTGGTAATAGTAATGGTAATATTAGCCGTTTCCTTACAAAGAAACATTTGGCATTTGTTGACCGAGCATCCATTGCTGCTGTCGATTGAAATTTATAAAATATTTCTCTTAAAACTTTTCAGGGAAGAAGGTTTCTCAAGTTCAATAACTTTCCAGTATTAATGGATACTTCTTTCCCGGCCTTTTGCTTGAGATAATGTGCAGCGTAAACTTATTAATTATGCTATTATTTTCTCTTTGAGTTACATCGATTATCAATTTTAGTTGTTGTTGCTGTTGGAGGTCCTCAAGTGATGTGGTTTCTGATCTTTGGTAAAGTTCTTTGTTTGTGATTCTGTAGCACTAGTCTACAAGTTTCGAAAGATAATCTTCAGCAAGTCGCACAGGCTTCACTCGTTGGCGGTTTAGATATGACCAGGCTATTTAAGAACATGACTTGAGTTTTCGGGTTAATGTTTTGGCTTTGTAGCAATGTGCGGTGTTAGGTGAAACTACCTCAAGCGTAGCGTATTCTATTCCTCCACAGGCGAGAAGTGCGAGAAAAGAAACTTTTAGTATAGAGCAGACGCTTACATATAGCTATTTCAACAGTAAAACGATTAGACCTAGTAGTACGCATACGTTCATATATTCAACGTATCAAGGAGGAGAGCATTATTTATTTTTAAAAATACATAATGTGGCACAAGGCCAAAAAGGCGAATAAGGAAAAGGACGGTCTTCTTCTGTCTTAACGTTAAACTAGCCACAAACACCGACCTAAACATACAATATTCGTAACACCAAATCAACGCATTCTTACTTACCATTCTTACTTCATCCCAACTAGTCCCCATATTTAAAGGGTATTTCATTAAGACGGATTACATATAAGGGTGTTTCATTAAGACAGATCAAAGTCAGCAGTAAATAAATCAGTGTTATTGGTGAAAATTTATTTCTATTTCAATTTGATCATGTTATTTAAGTCATGGCAATTATGTGTGAAAAAATATCGCCCAAATGTCCGTCAAATCTAAAAAAATCACTAGACGCTTAAACTTAATTCACATTTAAAATCGGTCCAAGTTATTGGAACACTCTTTATATATATATATATATATATATATATATATATATATATATATATAGTGTCATATATATATATATATATATATATATATATATATATATAGTGTCATGTATTATAGATATATATATATATATATAAAGGGTGTTTCATTAAGACGGATCAAAGTCAGCAGTAAATAAATCAGTGTTATTGGTGTAAATTTATTTCTATTTCTATTTGATCATGTTATTTAAGTCATGGCAATTATGTGTGAAAAAAAATATCGTCCAAATGTCCGCCAAAGCTGAAAGAAAAATAAAAAAAAACCCATTAGACGCTTAAACTTAATTCACATTTAAAATCGGTCCAAGTTATTGGAACACTCTTTACAATACATTATCTTTGAATAAAACAACAATTTAAAATCTATCCCCAATGCGTATTTACCATATGAAAACAAAAGGAAGCGAGCTCATTTGAACAATTTTCATTAAAACATTTATAGAAAACACAGCGGAAAGACACGTCACTAGAGTCAAGATGCCAAGTCAAGTCAGGACCAATAACATTACAGACCCTTCTTTGGATTGTGTTTTGAGAATCTCGATATATATCAAAGGATCACCAGATCAGATATTTTAGAAAAGCCCCTCCCCCACTCCCAAATGGAGTCTTTAAGGCATAAAGTGTTTTATACCCAAACAGAAAGTATCAGTAAATACCGACTAGCCAGCCTTGGTTCACGCATCAATGTGTTGTTGTCATATCTCACCATAACTAATACTGTCATCTTTATCACAGGGAACGGTATAACAGAAACCTTTCCCCAGAATTGCCTGTAATCAGTGCAACTGAAAATACAAAAGCAGTTATGTGTAGTCAGTCTTAGCCAAAGTTGAATACAAAAGACTTGGTCTGGTTTGGTTTGGTTTATTTGGTTTTACGGCATATCAACCTCAATTGGTTATTTAATACCGACAACATTTTTATTGCTGCTAATATTTTTTTCCTTAAAAATGTATTGCTGGTAATTTTTTTCCAAAAATGTATTGTTGGTAATTTTTCTTCAAGAATGTATTGCTTGTAATATTTTTTCCTTAAAAATGTATGGCTGGTTATATAGTATTGCTGGTAATAAATTTTCTTCGAAAATTAATTGCTGGTAATAATATTTTACAAAAATATATTGATATTAAAACCTATATTTATACTTCCATAGTGTTTTGACTCCAGTTTGGCGGTTAATTATTTGCCCATACCTAGGTCCCTAACAGGTGCTACCACCCTGGGTCAGGGTGAACCTGGGAACACCAGCAATTAAGAGGCGGTTCCGCGCTCCTCAAAGCCTCCTGATCAAAGGCCTTGCTGTTGGATGCAGTTTAACGTCATGCCCAGGACGTGGATGTCGTTTATCGTCTTACCCAGGACGCTTCATTTGGGACAGCGGGGTCTTACTTCTCTGCAAAGGTGCAGTCGGCGTATTCTGAAGCCCCAGGGCCTCAAAAGACTTAGTCCTCGCGAATTCTGGAAATTCGCCAACATGATTCGTAATAGAGGCAAACCGTCAGTATCTTCTGTTAAAAATTGGCAAGAAGTTATTTCATCCTCGAAAGCTAAGCTCTTTGCAATGAATTTTGGTTCTAATTCCACCTTTAATCTGACTTTCTTCCTCTCATCAAACGCATCAAACGAAAGTTTTCAGACTCATCAAGCCTTTATTCTACAAAGGCTTCTTCTTCTCATGACGTAGGCAAATATGGCTTTCCACAACATCTTGTCGTTTTTATCTCTTAATAAACTTTGTCTTTCTGTTATTCCTCCTAAACCCTGAAAATATATGATTAGTAAATATAGTTTTAATTAATAACAATATTTCCTAAGAATTATCACATTGCAAATGAATTTTAAAAGATTTAAAAACTTTATAAATTATTTAAGATTGTAAAAAAATGAAAACAAAACTTGTAAAAATTCATTTTTCGTCGAAAAACTTTTCTTCCGATAATATTGTCTTTAATATATATTATTCATAAAAGCAATCGAAATCTTCTCTAATTAAATAATGTCTTAGTTTTATTGCGTTTTTTTTTAATTTTTCGACTCAAAACAGATTTTCGGCAAGACGGAAGTTAATTTGCAGTATAACACCCGCACTCAGCTCGCATTAAAAAAAATGAGAAATGTTTCTATACAACATTTTATTCTATATATTTGTTTCAAATCAGGTTAATTTAACTTTAATTTTGCTAATTTTCCTCAAATAATGTTTCAGAAATATATATTTTATTTTTGCAAGATTTTTAAAACCGAGAATTAACTTTTGTTTACAAATGTCCGAAAAATGGCCGTTTTGATCGATTTTATTGTTAAAAAAGGTTCCGATCTATATAATTTCTGTTTGAAATACACCACAGAGTATTTTGCTGACTGGAAATAGTGAATTTTAAATCCTTTAGCTTTCAATTAAAGCTAAAATGAAAACTTTGACATTTTTATTTTATTTTTAAAAATTAATTTCGAACCTTATGAATACCGAATTAATGGAGGTAACTATATATATATAGGTATTGCAATTTATATATGATGACAACGTCATCAATCAGACTTAAGTACATGTTTTCAAAAATCCCTTTGAAGAATGTACTGTCTAAAAAGATAGGTATGTGCAAATAGAAACATTCACACTTAGATACAAATGCCATGGAGGATCCAGGATTGTAAGCAATGGTGGTATCCAGACCTACAACTCTTGAATCTGCGTCTGGATGTACATAGTGACATATAGGTGCATATTGTTTCGTCCGGTGACACGCAGTATTACCAACGCTTATACACGCCCATGACACGCCCTAAAGCCTTGCTAAGGCTCTGTTGAATGTGTATGACAGAAACTAGAATCGATTCTCTTGCGCAGGGGATTGAGAATGTATGGGTGCTTGAAGAGAGTCAGGGGGATAAAGAAAAAGAGTAGGGAAAATTAAAGAGGAAAAGAAAAAGAGCGTGAGGGAGAGAAGAAAAGTGAGAAAAGGAAAGAGGAGGAGGAGGAGGAGGAGGAGGAGGGGGGATGGAGACAATACACAATGTGTAAGATGACGAAAGAAAGACAGTGAGGTAGAGATCACGTGGGATGGAGAGAGTAGGAATTAGTAGAATTGTCTTCTAATTTGGAATTACTTGTCGTCATCATTTGTCGCCTGACGAAACAAATTAAATTGATATCTCCACAACACACACACACACACACACACACACACACAGACTTTCTCTCTCTTTCTCTTGCCGTGTTCCTTTACTTTTCTGTTTCTTTCCTTGTGGTTTTCTCTTTCTCTCTCTCTCTCTCGGTTTCCCCCATTGTCTTTCTTTATCTCTGTTTCTTTTTTGTCTTTCTTCCTCTCTCTTTTTCTCTCACCGTCTTTCTCTATCTCTGTTTCTTTTTGTCTTTCTTCCTCTCTCTGTTTCTCCCATTGTCTTTCTCTATCTCTGTTTCTTTTTTGTCTTTCTTTCTCTCTCTCTGTTTCTCTCACCGTCTTTCTCTATCTCTGTTTCTTTTTGTCTTTCTTCCTCTCTCTGTTTCTCTCACTGTCTTTCTCTATCTCTGTTTCTTTTTTGTCTTTCTTCCTCTCTCTGTTTCTCTCATTAGCTCTTCACCTCTCCAAGTTCTCCACTGCATTCACCAGGTATTGAACTCACACTGTCAGTGGATCTAACCAACGCCTTTTTCCACAATGCCATGTGTCCTTAAGGACATCAGTATATGAATTTCTGGCTGCTGAAGACATTAAGTTTATAAGTCCCAGAAATTCATCGGGTCTTAATAAATATCTAGCAAGGGATGCTGAAAAATTAACGACCAAACCCATTTCAAACATCTCTCTGACCATAGATCAATTAGGTCTCATTTAAATACACATGGAGACCAACCAAACTCTACCCGTGACATCCTCGTTGATGATACATATATAATAGCCTCATCCACATGTAAGAAAAAGGCTAAAGATAATGAAAGCATTATTAATAAAAAGAAAAAGCTAGCATTCAAGAATATCAACTATGAACACGGCCACAATGTGCTGACCTTGTTTGGAAAATAAAACATTCCTAGAACTCTAGATACATAGATAAAACAATCCATACATTCAGTTAAAATTAAAATAAATTTCATCCCTGATAATGGTTAAAAGTATAGCTGAATGCGCTTGGGTATATAAAACATTCGGGCAATTTTTATATAATTTATGTCAATGTTACGGACAAGAGGTCCGTTGCATGTGCTTGTCAATTACTTAATGAGCGAAGACTATTAAGAAATTCTAAAATTAACCCAACAAAAAGATTATGACTTTGTAAGCAGCGTTTTTAGTCTTTTTTGGACAATAGACTCACTAAATGAAATTTGAATTCGCAAAAAGATTAGGAGGAAGAGTAATTCGTCATTTATTTATTAGTAAATGAGACAAAAGCTGTTAAGGAAGAGTAAATGGAAATAGCTTAAGATATTCTAGCCCGGACACTGCCAGATGACCTTGTTTATCGTAAATAATGAGATTCTTATCAGCGGCCGCAAAATGGTTGACTGGCTTAGATTCTTTACGATTAAGGACTAACCATAGAAGACGTTAACGAATTGAGGCCGTTGGGTAGCTCAGGGTTTGACGGTAGGTAGAGAGTAGCGCGCTTGTCGTCCTGACAGATGATGAACTCGATAAAAACCAATGACAAGTTGTTGTTGACAATGACAGAGATGAAATGCAGGAAACGCACAGATGCCAATTCGTTCTTTCCCGGTTTCTTTGTCTACGATTTGGGAAGAACTGAAACCTTCAGCTTACCGAACAGGGCATCACCGGCTGTGAGCATCAGAAAAGAAAAAAAAAAGAAATAGAGGAGGGGGATATTCGATGATTGATTGTATTTTGTAACCCTCTAGAGTTGATGAGTAGATAAAGTCCAACTGACCAATCCCCGGGGGGTAATCAAACGCCTACTCATTCGTTTCTATCCGTGCGAGTCATTATTTATTTACTTTTTTTTTTACAGTGAGGTTCACCCTGTATAAGGCCCGGGGGGCCACACGAGTTAGATGCTTACAGACTAAGACGCAGTTTATACGGATAGGAAGGCAAGATAACGGTTAATCCTAGACTAGAACAGGTTAAGATTATTGCGATCGGGGAAACATTCTCTTGGGAGTCGGATCTATGGAGCATTGGTTCGCGGAAAGAAGGTGTTCGAGTGAAACTTCTCATCAGTAGGATACGGAGGGAATATGGATGTTTTGTTACTATGTGAGTGACATAGCATGTCCTTGCCGGGAAGTTTAGACGTGGCGGAACCAAAGAATGCAGCTCGACCGAGCACTTTCTATGGAAGTAGCGATAGAGCAGTGAGAGGTTTGCTACATCCCGTCTGTGTGTGTGTGTGTGTGTGTGTGTGTGTGTGTGTGTGAGAGAGAGAGAGAGAGAGAGAGAGAGAGAGATTGTAGGGTCGAAAATAATTTAAGAGCTACTCAAGGTAGAGGCTTACTGAATGAGGTTGCTGAAAGGAGGTAAAAGGAGGAGGAAGAGATGCATGTTATGAGGATTTGTAGGATAGACAACGCTTGACCCTAGATTTGAAGAGGTTGAGATTATAGTGATCGGGAAAGCCTCAGGCGTTTCTTCCACAAAGTGACAGTCCCCTGAAAGAAGCTGTCTAAGTGGATCTTCCTACATGCCAAGGGAACACGCAGGGAATGAGGACAAATTAACACGTGCCCTTGGGGTAAAGGTCATCGGCGCTGAATGTGGGATTAACGTACCGAGTTCAAAATCTAACCGAAGCTGTTGCATTTACTTTCACACACATACTTTTCGAAAGGTATGAAACAACTTCTTCCTCCTAGCTAGAAGCTAATAGCCTGAGATGGCAACCAGTCTAGGAGAAGGTAAACCCAGAATTCGAAATTAGCCTGAAGAGGGATGGGCTCTGTCAGGTTAACTTGTTGTAGACACACCCACCTACCCGTGGACAAATCAATGACCGTAATGCTTTATGACAGTGCTACGCAAAGTGGTGGTCCGTGGACCGTGCCGGTACGCGAACCATCAGCTACTGGTACGCGGCCAGTATCCAGGCCATGCTAAGGAATCATTTGTAAAGGTTAAGATTATATAATGTTTGTTTTTGTGTTAATAAACTACTTATTTTTTATTACTTTTTATATGTTTTGATATTGAATTATTTTTAAAAAAACTAAATGGAAGATAAAAAAATAGTCAACATTTATTATATTCATTATATATATCATTTCCGGTATAAATTAATATCACCACGAAATATTACAGGTACATGACATATTAAGTATAAAAATGCCGGTCCGCCATATTAAATAGTTTGAGAAGCACTGGCCCAGAACAATCCTTTTTATGCGGATGTTGCCTGAGACATGAAAACTATTTCAAGGGTTCCACAAGGGTAAAAAGTGGTTGAGAAATTTTGGTCTGGAATTTCTCAAGGTAGATGTTTATTGATAAATTGATTATAATGAATGAAGTTTATAATATAAATGAAGAAGCAGGTGATACAATGTAAAGATGATGAGGATATATATATATATATATATATATACTTTTCTGGTTGCTTCTGACTTAAACGAAGCTAGATAATATTTATGCTAATATTCGCGCTATATAACGGTCTAGAACAATCATTTTTATGCAAACGTTGCCTGAGATATAAATAAAACTTAATTAAATAAAAATATAAAACGTAAATAAATAAATGCATAAATAAAAAATTAAATACATGAATAAAACATAAATATCGATTGACCGATGACTTGAAGAGGTTAAGGTTGTAGTATTAAGAATATAGTCCACCAAGATGTAAGACCGATATAATATATATTTCTACTTTTCTAGTTTCCTTTATCTGACTTAAACGAAGCTAGGTAATTTGATGCTAATATTCTCGCTATATAATGGCCAAGAACAGTGCTACACAAAGTGGTAGTCTGTGGACCGGTGCCGGTACGCGAAACATCAGCTACTGGTACGCGGCCAGTATCCAGGTCGTGCTAAGGAATCATTTGTAAAGGTTAAGATTATATAATTTTTGTTTATGTGTTAATAAACTACTTATTTTTTTATTAGTTTTTATATGTTTTGATATTGAATTATTTAAAAAAAAAATAAATGGAAGATAAAAAAATAGTCAACATTTATTATATTCATTATATATATCGTTTCCGGTATAAATTAATATTACCACGAAATATTACAGGTACATGACATATTAAGAATAAAAATGCCGGTCCGCCGTATCAGTTTGAGAAGCATTGCTATGAGACACCTAAAACTTATTTCTATTTAAACTGTTCTTTTTTCTCCTCAAATAAATATAGTTTTAAAGTATCCTCTATTTATGGCATGAAATGCTAAATATCAGAGATAGAGCGTATGTAAATATAAAATTGAACACTGAAGTCAACACTCAGAGGCGACAGACTGTTTCATACTAAACGCAATCATCAAGCCACGTGTGTTGTGTTTTTTTCGACTATTTTTAGTCAAGAAAAAACACATGTGGCTTGATGATTGCGTTTAGTATCAAACAGTCTGTAGCCTCTGAGTGTTGACTTCAATGTTCGCTTATATATATATATATATATATATATATATATATATATATATATATATATATTTAAAGATATTTTTGAAGGTACAAAATTTTATCACAGCAATAAACGTATGAAGCGTGATATTACTAGACATTAAAAACGGGCGAAGCAACCGGTTTCATCAGGCTTACGACGGGAGATATAATTTAAATTAAAAAACACAGAAAATGTACAATGAAAAGGAAATGTGGAGGAGGAGGGGGAAAAATGAGCAAAAGGAGCTAGAGGCAAATGACAGCGAGCCCCAACAAACACTCACGTTGTTTACACAAGAAAGGCTTGCGGGATTCAATGTAAAGTGACTCCAGCACCTTAAGGTGAAATAACGAGTGTGATAGGGACAACACGGTGAACCGGTGAACACTAAAATTAGCTGCACAAAATCTGCTCTTTAATAAGTGCTCACAAATGGCGGACCCGTATGTGTTTGGGACGAGTCCATTCAACGGCAAAGTGTGGTTCCTGATTTTGGTAGGAACGTGCTGTTTAATTCTCATGTCCAAGCGTTGTGTCGTTCTTCCTATGTAGTCAGCCCCGCAACTACAACCATATTTATAAATTATAGAATTAATTTGATGAGGAGGGAGGACGTCTTTACACACTGGACGAACCATGGGCCGGGTTTGAAAAACTATCCAGACTTCAGCAGAGAAAAAACAGCGACGAATCCTTGTTGAAATTTGTCTAACCATACTTTAACATTTGGTTCCAATCCAAGGCAATCTTAGATAAACCGGGCACTTTTTAACAATACAGAGTTTGGCACTTCTGAACTCCTCAATTTTGTTACGGATGACCGAATGAACAGTGTTAGGTGGATAACCTAAACCACATAGAGTATCCTTGACAAAATTGATCTCATCATCCAAGAAGGACACTGAACAGATTTTTAGTGCCCTATGAAGGAGGGTTCTGATAATGTTTATCTTACGTTTTTTGGAGCAAAAGGAGTCCCAACGCGTATACAATCCCGCGAAAGTTGGTTTCCTGTAAATAGAAGTAAGAAAACTTGTTGGTGTTCGATGTACTAATACATCCAAGAAGGCCAATTGATAATTGGATTCCTTCTCAACGGTGAACCTTAGTGCTGGATGGATACCATTTAGAAAAGAAAGAAACTGATCGGCCTCAACATCGTTGTTGAATAAACAAAAAGTATCATCGACATACCGACGATATAGTTGAGTACAAAGTACATTATTCCGTATTCTTTCTTCGTGAAAGCCCACAAATATGTTGGCTAGAGCTGGACCCAAAGGGGAACCCATAGCAACCACGTCAATCTGTCGAAACATGGTGTTGTTGAAACTAAATTCTACAGAAGACGTGGCAAATTTCATCAACTCAACAAATGCAGACTCCGGAATACTTGGTGGAGACAAAGAACTACGATAAAGCATATCACAGCAAATATCAATAGCTTCCATCAGAGGAACACAGGTGTATAGAGAACAGATGTCGAAAGATAAATTTTGTATAAGGTCGACAAAGGAAAATGAATCCTTTATGCAAAATCCACTAAAGCCCTTCAACACAGGTTCCAAAAGCGTAGAGAGCCATTGGGCTACCTTGTGTTGGGCTGAACCAACCATTGATAAAATTGGTCTCAATGGTATGTCCTCCTTGTGGGTTTTGGGGAGCCCATACAGCCGTGGACGAATCGACCCGGACGGACGAATTTCATTGGCAGTTTCTTGTGGAAGCACGCCAGTCTTTACCAATTTCAGAAGAAGTTTCTGAAATTTTACTTCAGCTGAAGTAGTTCTATCACATGTGTCTGCTGATCCAAGCTTGGTAAATTTAGAAGTATCTTCTCAAATAGAAGACATCTTGGCTACGTCATCAGCTCGGTCTAAAATAAAATCAGTCTAAAATCAGGAACCACACTTTGCCGTTGAATGGACTCGTCCCAAACACCTACGGGTCCGCCATATGTGAGCACTTATTAAAGAGCAGATTTTGTGCAGCTAATTTTAGTGTTGACCGGTTCACCGTGTTGTCCCGATCACACTCGTTATTTCACCTTAAGGTGCTGGAGGCACTTTACATCGGGTCCCGCAAGCCTTCCTTGTGTAAACAACGTGAGTGTTTGTTGGGGCTCGCTGTCATTTGCCTCTAGCTCCTTTTGCTCATTTTTCCCCCTCCTCCTCCACATTTCCTTTTCATTGTACATTTTCTGTGTTTTTTAATTTAAATTAAATCTCCCGTTGTAAGCCTGATGAGCGGGAGCGAAACCGGTTGCTTCGCCCGTTTTTAATATGTCTAGTAATATCAAGCTTCATACGTTTATTGCTGTGATATATATATATATATATATATATATATATATATATATATATATATATATATATATATATATGAAACATTTCTCAGAGTTAACATGTAGAAAAAGACAATGTTTATAAATGTAAAAGATAAAAGGAAAACTGTAATAGTAGCCGATGCGTTTCGCCCAATGTGGACTTTTTTCAAGGCAAAAAACGAAATCAAACAGTAATTGACGTAATTTTCAGTTAACAGTATGAAAATAGCGTTCTCTAAATTCTTCCAGTTGCTAAGGACATTTTGTTTTCTTATTATTAGTTACTTTGTTTAATAAATTCATTTCTTTTTTTGCCTTGAAAAAAGTCCACATTGGACGAAACGCGTCGGCAACTATTACAGTTTTCCTTTTGTCTTTTACATTTATATTATATATATATATATATATATATATATATATATATATATACGCACATACATACACACACACACACACACACACATATATATATATATATATATATATATATATATATATGTATATTCGCAAAAGAAGTATATAATTTTCTGTCAGTGTTTTCTTTTCTTTTATGCTATTAGCGATATAATAATTACAAGCAACAAAACAGAGTGAAAAATAATGTTTTTAAGGCAAAAATATTGTTGCGAAAGTAACTTTTTACTTAGCAAAAGCCAATTTCTCCATTTTGTTTTCTGAATAAAAATGGCAGATGAAAGATGGAAAATGAAGCAGTAATTACGCATTTGGTTGTAATTTTGCTGATTTCGTCGAAAACTGATTTTTTATTTTTTTTTTATTTATTTTAACCGAATTAACTGAAGAAGGGGAAAACGATAACATCTCGTGATTTCTCTTATAAAGCAATTCCTTTTGTTTTATTTCTATATTTCAATATTTTGTCTTAAGCCATTATTTGAAACATCTGGATACTTATTATATACATTACAATTTGGAAATTGGTCTCCGGAGTTTAACTTGAAATATCATTATGAAAAATACCCTTCGGTCGGGGTTAGCAGGAGTAAGTCAGCATTTAAAATAGAAAAATATTAATCTAGGCAAAGAGAATTACGATTAGAAATTTTGATAAGAAAAAAAAGTTTCAAAATGTAATGAAATGAGTCAGAATAAAAGGATGGAAAATCAATAGATCTGAACAGAGAGAGAGAGAGAGAGAGAGAGCGAAAGAGAGAGAGAGACAGACAGACAGACAGACAGACAGACAGAGAGACAGAAAGAGACAGAGAGAGAGAAGGATATATATATATATATATAGATTGATAGATAGATATGAAAAGATTGAGAGAGAGAGAGAGAGAGAGAGAGAGAGAAGGATAGATTGAAAAAAGATAGATATGAAAAAAACTGAGAGAGAAAGAAAAAGAAAGAAAAACAGATATGAAAATACCGAGATAGATAGATAGATATGAAAAGATTGTGTGTGTGTGTGTGTGTGTGAGAGAGAGAGAGAGAGAGAGAGAGAGAGAGAGAGAGAGAGAGAGATATGAAAAGACTGAGGGAGAGAAAGAAGGAAAGATATATATATATGAAAAGATTGAGATAGATAGATATGAAAAGATTGTGTGTGTGTGAGAGAGAGAGGGATATGAAAAGACTGAGGGAGAGAAAGAAGGAAAGATAGATATATATGAAAAGACTTGAGATAGATTTAAAAAGACTGAGATAGACTGATAGATATATTTGAACAGAGAGAATGAGAGAGACATGAACACGCACACACACATATATATATAAATATATATATATATTTGAGTTGACTGAGATAGAAAGAAAGAAAGAAAGAAAGAAAGAAAGAGAAACATGAAAATCATGATAAATATTGAAGTAGGGAGATAGATAAGTGAAAGAGATAGAGAGAGACAGACACAGAGTTGAATGGATTAAGAATGATAGATAGATTGACAGATATATTTGAACAGATTGAGATAGATATATGCATAGTTAGATAAATAGATGGAAAGCGTGATAATTATGAAAAGGGCGAGTTACATATGAAAATACCAAGATAGATAGATAGACTAAAATAGGTAGGAAGATAGATATAAACAAGCAATCTAAGTAATTACTACATTAATTTTGATCGTAAATTTTAATCGTTTTGGCAAGGAAGAAAATGATGTTAAAATATTCTGAATAATGGACTCCTTTTCCATTCTTAGAATACGGATCTATCTATCTATCTATCTATCTATCTATCTATCTATCTATCTATCTATCTATTTCTTTGAGATTGACATTCAAACATGGATTAAATTAATATCCGCAAAAAGCCATAGGAAATAGTTTCTACCGCATCCATTCTTTTATATTTCCTTTCCTTAGTCTCGCCACAAAGAATTTTGATGTAAAATGACTTTCTATTCCTAGTTACAATCACTCTCTTTCTCTTTTTATCTATCTATCTATCTATCTATCTATCTATCTATCTATCTATCTATCTATCTATCTATCTATCTATCTATCACGCACTTTCTCTCTCTCTCTCTTTCTATATATATATTATATATATATATATATATATATATATATATACATATCAGTCTGTTTAAATCTATCTATCACGCACTTTCTCTCTCTCTCTCTCTCTCTATATATATATATATATATATATATATATACATATCAGTCTGTTTATATCTATCTATCTATCTATCTATCTATCTTCGACAGATGCTCTCTATCTCTTTTCCTCTCTCTCCCACATACGATACCTGTCTGCCAGTCTGTCTATCTCTCTCATAGTCTGTCTGTCAGTTTGTCTCTCTCACTAACGATGTCTGTCTGTCTCTGTCTCTCTATATATATCAGTCTGTTCATATCTATCTATCTATCTATCTATCTATCTATCTATCTATCTATCTATCTATCTATCTATCTATGCCAGTCCGTTCATTATCCATCTGATCATTATCTATCTATCTATCTATCTATCTATCTATCTATATATATATATATATATATATATATATATATATATATATATATATATATATATATATACATATCAGTCTGTTTATAGCTATCTATCTATCTATCTATCTTCGACCGATGCTATCTATCTCTTTTCCTCTCTCTCACACACACGATCCCTGTCTGCCTATCTGATTATCTCTCTCATGCTGTCTGTGTCTGTTTGTCTGTCTGTCTGTCTCTCTCTCACGATGTCTGTCAGTCTCTGTCTCTCTCTATATATCAGTCTGTTCATATCTATCTATCTATCTATCTATCTATCTATCTATCTATCTATCTATCTATCTATCTATATAGCTGGCTGACTATCATTGTCCGACGATATCTATCTATCTATCTATCTATCTATCTATCTATCTATCTATCTATCTATCTATCTATCTAGCTAGCTAGCTAGCTAGCTAGCTAGCCACGTCACAGGTGTAAACTTCAGTAAACTCACATAAGAACCTTCAGAATATGAAGAAGATATCTTTTGAAAAGTTGTGGAGTTCAGCGAAATATATAAGAATGTGCAAGCCAATTCCAGTAGCAAATCTTCATAATCTGTGCCATTGAGAAATAAACAGGAAACCATTCCACTATTTTTCCCAAGAAACCATAACAATTCACAGATAATAAAGAAATGGAACCGGTAAAGATCCACGATTGCCTCCTTCCGAGATTGAAATGGTATTAAAAGAATTAGATTGGTTGTTTTTATTTAGTGTCATATCAGCACCTCTATGGGTCGTTTAATTCCGATATCTACATATTTTGTACACAATTTTATTTTATATTTTTTTAAAATAATAATGGTTTAGAGACAAAAGTGTTACTAATTAATTCATAAGTTGGAGGAGAAGAGGGGCATTCTTACCTTTCCCAAGGCTATTTGTGCGTAAGTGAATCTAACGAACCCAACTGGAATTAAAACTCGGCTCTTCGTTTAACAATTCTGAGTCATTTGACATTACACCACCCGCACATCCAAACATACAACACATGGTATTCCCAGGCAGTCACAAATCTAGATACTAACCAGGTTCGACCTTGCTTATCTTCGCTGATAGTACGGGAATTTAACGTGATGTGTGCCCCCCCCCCTAAAAAGGTTTATGGAACATGATGGGAATGTAACATCTATGTTTGGGCTCCAGCCAAATTTTGTCCCTGTTTGTTTCATTTTAGCACTAATGATCTTGGGGAGGACGTAAATCCATATTTTGTTCCAATCAGTTATGGATTAAATAATAGGGTAGACTATTTTTCTAGCATTGGGTGGTAACCAATCTAAGAAATGGTCTACTCTAATTTCAAAAACCGTAGAGAAACCATCCCACTATCTTTCCCAATAAGTCATGTCGATTCACAGAAATTAAAGAAATTGAATCCCAGCAGACCAACGATCGCTTACGTCCTAAAAGCACATGGCGTTGAAAAAACATCCAAACCATTAGCCATTTTTACTTGGATGAAAGGCAAATTCATTTTGTTTTGCTTTCTTAATAACAAAAAGAGAAAATTAACGTATTTGACTTTTTACCCTTTTGTTCTCGTTTTGATTTGTTTAAATCTTTTTTTTTTAATTTTGTTGAAGCAAATTTCTTCCTTGCCTATCGTTTTACTGATGGTAATTGCATCGACGGAAGTTGAAAAAAAAAATTCACATTTAATTAAATCATTATTTGCTAATGGCCTTCTCTGAAAGTGCTAATAAGAAAAAGATTTATTGATTTGGCAGACGATCATTAAATAGAAAATATTTTAATTTTTTTAAATTTTCCCGTGAGTTTATTTATTTCATCTGAAAAAGATTGGGAAAACTCGGAAGTATCTCTTAGTTTCGACAAAGTATATGCAGGGTGCGATAGGTAAATTGTCGCCATATTGAATTTTTAATTTCGCGCATGCGTGTAGTTTGTTTTTGATTTTGTCGACAGCACAGTATAGTAAGGTCAGTTGGGCACCGTCTGTGGGAACAAGAGCACCATAACGCAATTCACTCCGCCATAAATTTGGAAACATCACTCTGTACTGCTTGGCATTCGCACCGGAAGCTCTAATACGAGAATTTCAGAGAGTTTGGGTGTCAATCTGAGGACAGTGCAGAGGATTCGGAAAGAGTTGGATGATATATCCAGTCAACATCCTGGTGTTCGGAGGGATCACTAGTGATGGCGACGTTATGCCTCCATTCATCCTCACACAGGACGTGCATCAAGTACCTTGTGGAGGTAGGGTAATCCTGGGTCAAGAGGGTGGCTGCTGGAAGAGCCTATGTCTGACAACGGGACTCTGCACTATGACGCACAAACAGTAGAATCCTGTCATGAGTGTTTTTGTAATATGTAATTTCTGTAATCACATCACCCTGACATCTGTCCACCTAACCCACACTGGAAACCCCTTTGATTATTATGAGTGGGGTGCAGTTGATCGATAGACCAACAAAACTCCTTGGAGCACCAAAGATGAACTGAAGACAAAGATTATGGCAGCATTCACTAACTTAAAGAGACCGTCCAGAAGAGTTGCAGGATATTCCGAAGTTTCTGTCTATATTTCTGAGATATATGTATTATGTACACTATTTACATTAGTCGGACTATTGTCCTCACCTTTGTCGCCCTATTTATTACAACGTTTGGCCGTTGAGTATCTGTCTATATTTCTGAGATGAGGTATTATGTACACTATTTACATTATTCAGACTATTATCTTCATCTTTGTTGCCATGTTTATCACAACGTTTCGGCCTTTCAGTACCTGTCTATATTTCTGAGATGAGGTATTATGTATACTGTTTACATTATTCGGTCTATTGTCCTCAGCTTTGTCGCCATATTTATTACAACGTTTCGGCCTTTCAGTATCTGTCTATATTTCTGAGATGAGGTATTATGTACACTATTTACATTATTCAGACTATTGTCCAAATCTTTGTCGCCATATTTATTACAACGTTTCGGCTGTTGTACGCTCCAGCCTTCTTCAGTTGTTTGGAATGTTTAACTGAACCCTTTATTTCGTTCACTGGAATAGGCTGTTCTAGTTCCACGTGCCATGTCTAATGGATGTCAGTTATCTCATGTTATTTCTCCTCTTCAAGTTCTCCAGCGCTTTAACCAGGTATTGAACTCACACACTTTGGGTCCTGTCACTGGGTCTAACTAACGCCTTTATCCACTGTGCCATGTGTCATTGTAATAAATATGGCAACAAAGATGAGGACAATAGTCCGAATAATGTAAATAGTGTACATAATACCTCATCTCAGAAATATAGACAAATACTGAAAGGCCGAAACGTGGTAATAAATATGGCGACAAAGATGAGGACAATAGTCCGAATAATGTAAATAGTGTATATTCCGAAGTTGTCTGGCGTCCGTGGCTGAAGCCAATGGCGATTTTATTGACTAAATTTACTCTTTAGTATTCAATTTATTTTTGTGTAATGTTGGTAAATATAGCTGTTAAAATGACAGTGTTATTTTCAATTTGGGTGTAATTTAGACGACAATTTATCCATCGCACCCTGTGTGTATGTGTGTGTGTGTGTGTGTGTGCGTGTGTGTATATACAGGGTGTCCATAAATTTCGTGTGCACTTTAAAAAATTTATAACTTTATTTTTATTTGCGATAGAAATAATCTGTAAAAATGTTATAAAGTTTAATGTACCTAGTTTTAAGTATAGCTAAAATAACTAATGTGATTTCAGGCATTACTGTAAATCAGTTGGCAAATGTTTTCCGTGAACTGTAAAATCGTATTACCCTTTGTATTGCTAATGATGGAGGACATGTGGAAACTTAAATGAAATTTCAATAAAACCTTAAAAAATTACTTTTTTCTAATCCTTTTTACAAATTATTTCTATCGCAAATACAAATAAAGTTATAAATATTTTAAAGTGCACACGAACTTTATGGACACCCTATACATTTAGGGCATCATTTCATCATAGTATCCTTTTTCATCGCTGAATTAGTGGGAGTAACTATATAAAATATAATGTTTAATGTTATAAATACAGGGTGTCCATAAAGATCATGTGCATTTTTTTAAATTTATAACTTTATTTGTATTTGCAATAGAAATAATCTGTAAAAAATGTTATAAAGTTTAATGTAATGTTAATGTGGAAAATTTCAATAAAACCTTAAAAAATTATAGATTTACTTTTTTCTAATCCTTTTTACAAATTATTTCTATCGCAAATTCAAATAAAGTTATAATTTTTTAAAAAGTGCACACGAACTTTATGGACACACTGTATATATATGTGTGTGTGAGTGTGCGTGTGCGTGTGTGTGCGTGTGTGTGTGTGTGTGTTATAATGTCATTAAGTTATTTTCCTAATAAGTTATGTTTCTCTTGATAATAGACAATTGATAACGTAATTATAAGCCATTAGCTGCTATTGGGCTGGAAAAAATCATGTAGGTGTTGTTTGAACACGTGATTTCATTTCACACGTGACTGAAATTTATAGCATGTATACCTATTCTGAAAGGTAACATTTCAACTCGTTTTTTTTACGTTTCTTGCATGGATTAAGAATTTAAAATTTTTTACGATAAAAGTGAAAATGGAAATATGGTGACACTTAAGTGTTACTTATTTTTTATTTCCATCTCCAGGTTTTTCTATTTGCTTAGTATTTCCAGAAGCTTTTACAGAGATTTTTTTGTTGTCACAAGGCACTCTCATATCAATCAATATCCAAACGTTTTATTTTTCTCCTTGATAAGAATCTAAGCGAATTTCCTGCATTGTTCGATCTGTGTTGATAGAAAAATCCCAAAGGATGATAACAACAGATTCAGGATGACGTTCATGTCAGTTTGCAGCTGGCTTATCACGTAGTAATCAGTGCCGGTGCGTCTTACCCCGAAAACCCCGACGGGGAGCGGGGACGGTATTTTGGGTTCCGTTGTGGCCTCTGCCATTTTTTCAGCACTGTTTTATGGTCATGCGCCATTTTAATTCTTTTTAAACTAGTTTCAGCAACGTTGTGTCGCTTTTTGTACTTCTTACTTTTTTCTACTTAAGTTATATTGTCAATCATCAATTACAATAATATAGACATGGCACGTGGAACTAGAACAGTCTACCCCAGTGAGAGAAATAAAGGGTTCAGTTCGACATTCCAATTACCTGGAAAAGGTCGGAGCGTACAACGGCCGAATCGTTGTGATAAACATGAAAACAAAGATGAGGACAATAGTGCGAATAATGTAAATAGTGTACATAATACCTCATCTCAAAAATATAGACAGATACTGAAAGGCCGAAACGTTGTAATAATTATGGTGACAAAGATGAGAACAATAGTCCGAATAATGTAAATAGTGTACATAATACCTCATCTCAGAAATATAGACAGATACTGAAAGGCCGAAACGTTGTAATAATTATGGCGACAAAGATAAGAACAATAGTCCGAATAATGTAAATAGTGTACATAGTACCTCATCTCAGAAATATAGACAGATACTGAAGGGCCAAAACGTTGTAATGAATATGTCGACAAAGATGGGGACAATAGTCGGAATAATGTAAATAGTGTACATAATACCTCATCTCAGAAATATAGACAGATACTGAAAGGCCGAAACGTTGTAATAATTATGGTGACAAAGATGAGAACAATAGTCCGAATAATGTAAATAGTGTACATAATACCTCATCTCAGAAATATAGACAGATACTGAAAGGCCGAAACGTTGTAATAATTATGGCGACAAAGATGAGGACAATAGTCCGAATAATGTAAATAGTGTGCATAATACCTCATCTCAGAAATGTAGACGGATACCAAAAACCATGAGATTAATAAAATATTGACAAAGATTCGTAAAAAATGTCTTTTTGACACAGCGTTTCTTATGAGATAGAAATGTTAAACTTTAGCAAAATATTCATCATACTGAAAATATTTCATTTCGAAATCTCAAATTAGCGTAAGGGCAAAGGAGAAGTAATTTTCAAATTCTACAATAATCCCGCTTTAAATCCAATCTCAGACAAATCCAACTTCCCTTTTCATTGTTTTTCTCTTTCTTTTGCTTTCTATTTAATCCTGTAGTCTTTATTTCGCTTATCACTTTTTTTTTTTTCCAAATTAGCAAAACTTTCTCTTCCGGAGATAGAATCCCCTTTACACAACTTGAAAGTTTGTTAAATCGACCCCCACAACAGGCCTAAGAAGCGGATAATAACTGGACTCGAATATTTTCAGAAAAGCTGACCTTTGGACAAACATGACCAGAGCAACATCTTAGGCAGGAGTCGAGGACAGACCACCTATGACCTCCGGGCAAGAGATACAAACATCAAAGGAACCGACTCAAATTAACAATAGACCTTAATAACGCCACTCCTAACTACGGCATTAGTGAATTGATGATTTATTTGAGTAAGAGAAGAAATTTTCAGCCTCAGGTTGCCGGGGCCGAGTCACCTACCCGAACTCACTTTAGCTGCTAATAGTAAGTAATAAGATATATATTTAGCTGTTAATAGGAATACACAGAATAGGAATAGATACAAGAACACTGATATTATTTTGAAACTATTTTATGATACGCAGCATTTGAGAGAAGTCCATGGAATTGAGAATAAAACGTACACGCATATCTATCTATCTATCTATCTATCTATCTATCTATCTATCTATCTATCTATCTATCTATCTATCTATCTATCTATCTATCTCAGACTGAATCTATCTCAGACTGAATCTATCTATCTATCTATCTATCTATCTATCTATCTATCTATCTATCTATCTATCTCAGACTGAATCTATCTATCTATCTATCTATCTATCTATCTATCTATCTATCTATCTATCTATCTATCTATCCCTGTCTGTTTATCCCTGATATTAAAAAGCCACGATTTTCATCATGCATTTCCCCCATCATGTTGTGCGACTGTGTGAAATCAAAATCTAGCACACACACACACACACACGCACACACACACAGAGACACAGACAAACAGACAGACAGACAGACAGACACACACACACACACACACACACACACACACACACACACACATATATATATATATATATATATATATATATAGATAATATTAGTAGTTAATATACACACATATGAATATGATGAATTGGATCGTAATTGCGATTTCAATGTAATAAATTATAACCATCGAATATTAGTGTTTAAGCCTTTTTATTATATATATATATATATATATATATATATATATATATATATATATATATATATATATATATATATACAAAAGACCTCAGGCAATCTGAAATCGTGAATCTGGCAGTCGAGATGCAGTGCTGATTCATATGCCCACACTGTCTATATCAATAAACCTTATATCACCGTTATTAAAATGTCCCCTCTTCCCTAAATGTAGTAAAATTTAAACAATGTATGTTATATAATTTAACAGTATGTTAATCTAGTGAAGAGTCCGAAATATTTCTAGTTTATAAGATATTCCGTGTATCTGACATCGAGAATTATTTGTTAAAGATTTTTGCAGTATTTATATTATTAGGCAAAAACTATGACAAAGTAGAAAGAATTTATCGTGTGACGCGTTTTGTCCATTACGTCCTCATCAAAACGGAAGTGATGTTTACACTGATGCGACTACACATGCGTACAGGGGGTTATGAGAATTTTAAATTTAAATAGGAGTGATGCACAGTCTATATCATTCGATAAAAATAAATTGAATATATATATTTTTTTAATTTTTAATCTTTTTTTAAATTGTTTGAATTTATTTAATTATTATTATATTACTTTTTTCACATTTAGGCCCTGCCACACGCACATACATATTTATGAATAAATAGGGCTGGTACAAAGGGGCTCGTTCTCCCACCCACCCCAATCGGGCCTCCCACTCTACTATATCTCAATTTTCGTTATTATATTTCATATAAAATAAAAATTATATTGTAACCAAAATTACGTACAATAATGGATCCTATGCAATATAGGTGAACAATTCAACTAGGAAAATTGAAAATAAATACGATGTATTTAAATACAAATTAGAGACATGTCACAATAGCTTATTCAATCTTAAATAAATCAACAATGATTTGCATCAATTTTTAACATCATCTTGAGATATTTCTTATTAAAAAGTTGAATTCAACATTATGGCTGAAAGATAGTGAATTCTCTCTCTCTCTCTCTCTCTCTCTCTCTCTCTCTCTCTCTATATATATATATATATATATATATATATATTAGGCAGTTGTTGCAAACGAGAAACCCATTCAAAACTTTTTTCACTTTTCATTGTAGTTCTTCATTAGAAACTTACTAGGAAGACATACGCACATCCATATCCACACACACACACACACACACACACACACATATATATATATATTCGTGTGTGTATAGGGCCTGTCCAGGGTCTCGTGCTCCCCGAATTTATAATACACCCCATCTATGATAGGTGCTCCAACACCAATCTACTATATGTCAGTTTCCATAAGGTAGTATTCATCGAAAATACAAATTTTATTGTAACCTAATAATGTACAATAATGGATCATATGCAATATAGGTGAACAATCCAACTAGAAAAATTGAAAATAAATACGATGTATTTAAATACAAATTAGAGACATGTCACAATAGGTCATTCAATCTTAAATAAATCAACAATGATTTGCAGCCGTTTTTAACATCATCTTGAGATTTTTCTCCTTAAAAAGTGGAAGAATTTTAACGCATTCAACATTATGGATAAAATATAGTGAATTTTACATAGCGTTTTTTTTTATATAGCGTTTTTTTTATATAGCGTTTTTTTTTATATAGCGTTTTTTATATTGCATTTTATATAGCGTTTTTTTATATAGCGTTTTTTTTCGTAATTTAGCATCTGTAAAACGAATTCAAGGATTTGAACGAAAAAAACAAAACAAACCAGAACGACGTCAAAATCCGCCAGTATTTTTCATCGTTTAATAGTCAATTGTGCTTAGTTTAATTTGTAACCTATATAAATGTTAGTAGCAAAGCAAAAAAAAAGCAAATGTTAATAAGATAGCGAGGGTGACAAATCCCTGTCCGACTCCCCAATGAGGTAGTATACACCAGTCCTGTATACAAACATTACAAAATATAATCTCCATATTTACATTGGTGAAGTTCCTCAGTGGACGAAATGCGTTGATCAAGAAAAGTTTTTCTTTTGACTTTTATTCATATAGTAGCCCAGAAACCCCCTTCGTACAAACTTTAGGCCAGCTCCTGCGGAGGGCTTTTGAACCTTCAGCTTTTTTTTCCTTCAGCGTCCATTTATGTATGTAAAAGTTATAAGGATTTAGAAATCATAAAATTATTTTATCTTTATTCGACATCTTAATTCAGCATAATCTTTCTTCGTATACGCAACCAATCTTCGTAGTTTTTTTGACATTTATTTTGCCCTTAATTATTTTGTTTTTAAATCACCATTATTTATGGTCCCTTCACATAAAGTCACTCTTAAAAGATATTAGGGGACCCGAACTATGTAATATTTCGAATATGTCACAGTACGCATGTTAGAAAAAGAAAAAAATCATATGAGCAACGTACCGTACCCCGCTTAAGTTTTAATTATGGTTTCATTAGACGATAGCAATTGCGACGAAAAGCAAAATTAAAGTTAAACATTTAATAAACAATTGTTTTTTTCTTAAAACTTTCACTCTTCGATATTTAAATTTAACTTTAAATGAGTTATTTATTTAATTTTTAATCACATGTAACTACAGTAGTTACTACTTGTTACTTCAGGTTGTTTATGATTCACCGAGACCGAAAAACGAACGGACGGACAGACGGACGGACACACGTGCATTGCGCTTTATTTATATAGATATTTCTAATCAATGTTTTATTGTTATGGATAGGAATGTATGTAAATCAGTCTTAAGTAAATTGTTCATATATATTAAATGTATCTTGCTATTTATAGTTTGTTTCTTCTCATATATTTTTTCAGGATTTTCATTATATTTAATTTATTGTAATATCTAAAATGATGTTTGGGTTGATGTAAGTATAATTTCAATTGTTATTAGAGAAAAGTAATTGAATTATACACTTTTTGGAATCTGTTTTTTTTTTTTTTTTTTTTTTAAGAACAAACAAGGCGTTAATATGTTTGCATTTACCGATGAGTTCATTCTTTTTATTCAACTATTCATTTTGTTTTCTAAACTTGATTATGATGAAGTTTTCTTCTAAGCATAGTAGGCGGTTAACATTTCAAGGAGACCCCGTTTATATGATTTCCCACTTAATGTTGATGGTGATATTTTCTTTCTGATCACATAGATATTTCGAAAGAGTTGTATTGTTAGCATATTTTTTCACTAAATATTTTATGAATCGTTAGGAAACAATTGAATTTCTTTTACAGTTTGTTTTTCGGTTGACCTTATATATTATATTCTGTATTAATATTGATCATTATTGTAACCTTATATTTTATATTATAGATTAAGTATTTATTTTCAAGAGTTTCTTGTTTTATTTTTACAGTTACACGAAACAGTACCGTTAATATAGCTATTATTTCAAGTACTGGTGTATTATGGGTAATATTGTTTATAGTGTTAATGATTTTCGTTTTTGTTGATTAGATTTACCATGCAACTGCAACTTATTTTAATTAAGAATTACAATTTTAAAGGAATTTAGGATGATTTTTGATTCACTTGCAGAAGACTTTATTAGTAGTTCAATTCCATTATTGTTTTTATATGAAGCGTTCTCAATATATTATTACTAATTTTACGCTGTCTTATGTTGCTTTTTAGATGAAGCATTTTTACTATTATTATTTTATTGATTATTTTATTCCATCTTAATAGTGTTGCTTTTATATAAAACATTTTTAACTATTTTATTTCTATTTTTACTCCATCTTTTCATGGTTGCTTTTGGATTAAGCATTTTCCACTATTATAATTTAATTACTAGTGTTTTCTTCTTCTTATTGATTTTTTAATAAAACATTATCACTAATATTATTTTATTACTAGTTTTACTGCATTTTATCGTCAGAGAATGCATTTTCAATAATAGTATTTTATTACTATTTTACCCTTCCTGATTATTGTCGCTTTTTATATGAAACATTTTTAATTTTCACTTTATTATTAGTTTCATCCTCTTGTTTTTTGGATAAATCATATTCACTGTTGTAGCTGTCTATATTTCTGAGATGAAGTATTATGTACATTATTTACATTATTCGGACTATTGTCCTCATCTTTGTCGCCATATTTATTACAACGTTTCGGCCCTTCAGTATCTGTCTATATTTCTGAGATGAAGTATTATGTACATTATTTACATTATTCGGACTATTGTCCTCATCTTTGTCGCCATATTTATTACAACGTTGTACGCTCCGGCCTTCTTCAGGTGGTTGCAATGTCGAACTGAACCCTTTATTTTGCTCACTGGGGTAGACTGTTCTAGTTCCATGTGCCATGTTTAATGGATGTCAGTTATCATTTATCTCCTGTTAATTCCCTTCAACAAGTTCTCCACTGCCTTAACCGGGTATTGAACTCACACTCTTTGGGTCCTGTCACTCGGAAATATAGACAGATACTGAAGGGCCTAAACTTTGTAATAAATATGGCGACAAAGATGAAGACAATAGTCCGAATAATGTAAATAATATTCCCGCGAGGTATGTTATGCGTTGCTTTCCCTTGTCACTCTTTCCCTCTATTCGACCTTTATGTACCGTGTCCCTTCAGGACGTAGGAGATCATGGCTCTCCACTTCCTCCTATTCCTTGTAGCTCTCAATAAGTTTCCTCACTTTTCCTCCTCCCCCAGACCACTTTCTGTCATCCACTTGCTTAAGCCCGCTAGGTAAGGTTATGCGTTTGCTTTCCCTTGTCTCTCTTTCCCTCTATTCGAACCTTGAGTATCAGATTCTCCAAGCAGTCTTTTCTCATTACGTGTCCCAGAAATTTCAGCTGCCTCTTTCTGATGTTAAGTATAAGCTTCCTATTTATTTGCATCCTCCCCAAAACCTCATCGTTGCTCACACGATCGGGCCATGATATCCTCAGCATCCTTCTGTAGAAGCCTACCTCCGTTGCCTCGAGTCTCTTCATATTTGAGGAAATCGTCCAACATTCGCTGCTGTAAGTGGGTACAGATGTCATGTAGCAGTTCAGTACTCTTCATTACCAAAGAAATCCTCCTGTCTCATGATACTCTGCTTGGTTTTTGGAATGCGTTTTTGGCATCTCAGCGTCGCACTGTCAGAACATTTCCCAGATATTTAAATTTCTGCTCCTATTTGGTTTTAGTGTCCCCGACCTGTAAATCGAATTTCGGGCTCATCCTTTTACTGATGACCATGCATATGTCGTAGCTAATTAGGCAGACATTTCCATATCACGACGTCGCTACCGGATGTGACATAAGGTCAGTTTAAAACGGGTATATAAGCAATACCGCAGAAAAACTCTCACCCACACCCTCAGTATTCCTCATTTTGGAGTCGCCTTGCACCAGGCAATAAAACTGTCCCCTTCCCTATTGAGAGCTTGTTGCAGATGTGGGGAGTGTGAGAAGAGTATCAGAAGGTTTGAATGGTCAGAAGGCTTAAAATTGGGTGTGTTCAATAATCTTCCATCCAAAACAATTAATACAAGACAAAAATAATGATTCAAAACATAACAATTGAATTTATTAAGTGTTTTGGTGTACATGCATATAAACTGTAACGTTTGATAGAGTTATGTCTCTTAGATTTGGAGATATTTGTACCGGAGCTCATAAAGGTAGAATTAATTATTAAACTGTAGTTTATAAAAATGAGTATGTGTTGAATGTTTGGAATTGTGTATTGTACAAGTTGGTAAGAGTTCAGAATTGTACTTGCGTGATTGTTGTAAAGTTCGTTTACGTCTGACTGCATTAGTCAAGATGGGAGTTCTTTAAGGGTCACATTTTGGAAGCATAGACGAGACGCACGAGTGAGTAAAGAGAGCGAGAATTAATCGTGTTTGGCTTTTATAATAGGTTGTATCACGTGACAGGCTCAACTTTAGTTGGCGCGAAAACAGACTTGTCGCGTGCAGGCGATTTGATTGGTCGAAACTGACCAATCAGCGAGCTAGATTGGAGGAGATTAACCAATGAATGCTCGTTGTATAATTTGTATGTATGATGGTGACGATAATCACAACAGGAAGAGTGCACTTCCCAGCGGGGTTAACTTGCAGACGTGGAAGATTCCACAAGCTACTGTCTGGAGTAATGTTCACGTGGGGCTTGAGCGAATATTAGTGGTAGATGAGCGAAGTCATTTGTCGGTCTGCACACAATACTCGTATACCAAAAGCTGTTGTAACTTTACTGCTTGGACATTCATATAGTCTATACCTTAGCTATGCTAATTAAGCAGTTATTTATATTTAATTAACAATAAAAAATATATTTGTTAAACGTTAATTACAAAGCTTTGATTGGGTAAATATTCAGCTCGTCAAAATAATTAACTCGTGAGGAATCACATAGTCGGTGAGGGTTCATTACAAACTCACTGTTTTGTTTACACCATAGAAGAAGAAAAACTTAAGTCCTGTATTAAAAACTCACAACGAAATAAGAAATGAAAAATGGCTGAACAATAAAGATTAAACAAAAAAAAAAAAAAATTCGATTAAATTAAAACTGCAGAAAACTGTTCGAGGGATTGGTGCAGGAACAGAATAAACAAAATCAAAAAGAAAATAAATAAGAAAGAACGTGAGTAGAAATGTGGATTTTTTTTTCGTTTCTTGTACAAACAAGCGAAATATGCTGATTCATGGGAGATCTCGTTGCCGCGAGACTTCGGATAGCATTACCTCGTAACGAGAAGTGCAGGGAAGGGAACATTTGAATTTGCAGAAACGGTGGAAAAAAAGTCAAGGTGGAATAATTGGACGAGGAAAGGATGAATGAAAAAAAAAGGATGGAAAATGGAAATAATAATTTAAAATGTTAAAAACAAACTCGAAAAAATAAATAAAAAAAGCGAAGAAAACATACAAGTCGATATTTCAAGCCTGACCATTTCTCTCCAAACGAAAGGTCAACCTTAGAACATCGTTGTGTGAAACAGGCAAACGAGTTGTATAATCTATTTAAAACTATCTCTCTCTATATATAGAGAATGTCTGTGTGTCTGTGTCTGTGTGATACCTTTTCACTCGAGATCCATCAAAACGATTTTGACCAAACTTGGCACATACTTTGTACTATCTAAGAGATATATTCTTAACATAAAAAAATTGATAATTTTTAATAAATCAATAATCGATAAAGCCGATCAAAGATCGATAAATTCAACTTTTTTCATCCAATTTCGTTCAAACTCGGTATGTAGGTTACTTACATAATGACGAGCTCAACGATACCTCATTTTTATTTCTATGTCACTGCGTTTAGCGAAAAACCGCAAATCGATTTCAACACAAATTTTAATATAAAAACTCCCTGAATTTTCAAGCAATCTAACACAAACTTCACTCAATTATAGCCAATACTAAGTTGTTTGTTTAACAGTCATTTAACTTAATAATTGAATCCATCCATTTTAGTGAAAATTCGCGTAAATAGCGAAAAATGGCGATTTTTACCTGTTTCTTTCTTATTTTTCGTTGATCTTTCAACCAATTTTCATCAAACTTAACAATTGCTTTATAAATGTATCCTCTTTTACATTCCTGGTAGCACACTGACGAATTGAATTTCAAAAACTCAAAAATAATTGTGGTCTGAAGTGGGTCTTCATGTTGCCTATTTTACCCCTTCATGTCCTCAGCTAACTTCAGTTGAATAAATACAGACTATTACTGTTATATCAGTAATTGGATTAATTCAAAATGTTTTTTAATGAAAGTGCTTTAAAGTAATTGAAGAACAAAGACTCTGTTGTATCTAAACATGGTGCTGTTTTTGCTCCATTCTAATTGAACTCATTTTTTCTGATCGACAAGCTCGCTATGGCTGCTAGTTATTGTTATTTTTAATCACTTTGCCACATGCAAAGCAATAAAGCCACTAAGACATAAAAGTTTACTGAAAGAAAAAAGATTAAGAAAAGTGAAAAACATTATTAAGAAGCGAGAACAATAGAAGAGTAATCAAGAAAAGAGTAGATAACGATTGACATTGCATTTAAGTGAGTTCCACAAGCGAGAGGTGCGAAAAAAGAAAATAAACTTATAGCATGAGTAAACCATTTTCAGTTATTTAGAATTTATTTTCAGTCCCTTCCTTTCTTTGGTGGGGGGTAATCAAAAGGTTTTTTTTTTATTCTTTTTCTTTTATGGGTCGTATCTCTTCAGAATGTTGGCGATTTCGATCCCTACTGAAAGATTTTTGACAAAATCTCAAGAAGAATTATTATCGGTCGTGATCAGACACCTCAGCTTCAGCCACTTTTGTACTCCGTGACGTAGCTTCCCTGTTCTAATCTGTTCTATATATATTTTCATGGCAATTGTTTCCAGTGAGCATTTCACTTTTCTACCTCGACTTCAGCAATTTAAGGCCAGGACTAGCCTAGCAGCTAGGACTTATCATTTTACTGTTGAAGATGTGAGTTCTATGTTAATAGTTTCGTCTCTAGCACTTCCTGCTTGTAGAACTCTCTTCCGGTTTCTTGTTTCCAGTCAACTACGATCTAAAAAAAAAAAAAATTAAATGCAATATCATTCGTCATCTTCTATCTTTTCCTGTTCTTTTATTCTCCTCCATGTTTCTTTCATTATCAGTAACCCCCCTTGCGTCGAAGTGGTTTTGATTGACTTGGTTGGGGTAAAATCATTAAAAGAAAGTACTTCCCACTTGTCGCGTTTGTCAAAACTAATCTAAGTTTAATAAATTGTTAGATTACCCAACTTGTTTACCAAAGAACTTATTCTAACGACCGCTAGAGGGCGTTGCCGAAAGAAGTATTTAAGAAAAACGCGCGAGGTTTCAAACTTTTGTTTTCCTTTCAGACATTGCATGCCTAAGAGATAGAACGCGTCTCGTGTCGCCTTTGGGGGACACTTTTGGTCTCCGGCGAATCGCATGTCGCATTAAATTTAAGTAAACAGCATACGAAGTTTTAAGCTGGCTTGATTAGACACACACGCGCGCACGCACGCACGCACGCACGCTCGCGCGCGCACACACACACACACACACACACACACACACACACACACACACACACTTTATCTCTGGTTATTCATTCAGTTTCGTTTGCCCAGGTAATAAAATATAATTGTACGTAATATTTTATATCAAGTTTATTATACACTAAGGTCTTGAAAGTTAAGCAACATCAAGCCTGATCAGTACCTAGATGGGTAACCGCTTGGGAATACCAGGTGCTGTTAGTTTGGAAGTGTCTGTGGTGAAATGGATAGTGGCTCGGAATCGTTAATCAGAGAAACGAGATCCAATTCCAGTGGCGTCGTTATATTCACTTATCCGCAACTACCCTTGGTAATAGTGTGAATCCACCTCTTCTCCCCTAGCTATGTGTTAATTAGTAAGACTTGTATCATTAAAACCTTTATTATTTAGATTTCGACACTAAATAACCAATAAAGATTGATAGGCCGTTAAACAAAAACAACTAACCAACCAAAGGAATAGGTAAGTCACTTTTTTAGGTGTCTTTCTCAGAAAAATAAACACCTCCATCTACCCACTTGGGAGTCCCAGGTAATGTAAGCTTGGGTGTGCGGGTGGTGTAATGTATAATGGCTCGGACTTGTTAGTCAGAGAACCGAGTTCCAATTCCAGTTGGGTTCGTTATATTCACTTAGATGCAAATACCCTTGGGAAATGTATGAATTCACCTCTTTTTCCCCCAGCTATGGGTTAATTAGCAAGACATGTATCGCCAAATTATTATCTCGAAAAATTCTTACAATCTAGAAAAATTTTCTGGCTTTAAATAACCTACAAATAGTTGATAAGCCGTAGAAAACGAACCAATCAATCTAAGGTCTTGTAACATTGTGTGCGTTTAGAAAGAGAACATAATTTGAGATTAAGGCTTAGGAAAGAAAAATATAATTAATAAACAGCCACATATAGTATTGGACGGTCGCAAGTCCTAAGAGATTGGCGCCAGTCACCGTAAATAGGGAAAAAGTGGAAGTATATGGCGGGTTTGAGTGCTTTTCATTTGTGGATTAACGACTTAGCAATTAGGCGAGAAGATTTCCTTGTAAGAAAAAGGAGTTTCTCTAACTCCGAAATATTTCAGTGAGAAATTTTTGCCTCTTAGGGAACACACGCTGCAATCCAACAACAACAAAAGCAAAACAAAAAATAAACTAGGAAATCTCTCATACTCATTTACTCTCTCTCCTTCACTAACAAGTTGTCGGTAAAGTTTCCCTACTAAGGACAATAAAAGTAGTCAATACATACCATATGTGTTGTTCATTGATAGATACTATCAAGCAAAAAACGTTGGAAGTCTCCCTCTCTCACTCATTTCCTTACTCTCCCCTTAACGGATAAGTATTCAGTAAAATTCCTCTAAGGGAACACAAGGCAACCAATACAGACTATATGTGCAGCGCTATTTAATATTGCTAGATAGTAGTGGGCAAAAAAAGTTGTAATTTAGAGACTCAGTTATTTCCGTTCTCCCATTCACTAACAAGTAGTCGGTAAAATTCCCCTACTAAGGGTAATAAAGACAGTCAATTCAGAACATGTACGTTGTGCTATTTAACACTGCTAGATAGTAGCGAGCAAAAAACATAGGAAGTTTTAATAATTTCTTCTCTTTCTCTCCTTCACTGACAAGTAGTCGGTAAAATTTCTCTACTAAGGGCAATAAAAGCAGCCAGTACAGACCATATGCTTTGTGCTATTTAACGATATGAGAAAACACGCTGCTCCTGGTGAAAAGATGTTTAATTTGATTTTCAGTAAGAGACAAAGACGGTCCAAGTTTTGTATATTGATCTCAAGAAGGCCGCAGAAACTAACGTCCTGACGCAACTGGCACGGCCAATAAAGGCCGTAGTTGCCAAACACTCTTTCGAGTTTCATACTCAACCACGTATGACGTCGTGACAATGTAACTGTCTGAAAAATGTACAACGTATCCACAATATCAAGCAATATTACTACACTATTTTTCTCATTAACTATATTTCCACAACCAAATTGTAACCCCGCTACAAAATAGTTGTATAAAGTTGTAGAGTAATGTTTGGTTATGTGTGTAGAGATCTCTGCAGCCGAATATTTTTAACAACCTTTTACCAGACTTGTCTTCGACGAGTAAACAACTTTGCAACGAATTTACATTAACAGAGAAGCCGATGTCTACAGAACACACTGATCTACCGACGCACGTTTTCGCTTACGTTAGAAATCTATTGCAAAGCGTACAAATTTCACTGTGACCTTAGAGCGATGACCTCTGGAATTTAATTCTACATCAAAGACGCTATGGGTCGGAGTTCGTTCTTCTTGAGCTTGGATTAACACCCGGTAAGCCTGTTGGCCTCAGAACGAGTTATTCGATCCGCTGACACGAGAGGTCACCATCGTTCCTACTTGTAGATCCGATCTAAGCCTCGATCATAGTAGAAACGGATACGGGATGTGCACCAGGTATTTGAGAACCCATCGTGAACAGACTATGAAGAGAAGACGGTCGAACACATTGTTACGCGACATGCGTCAAATTTTAATATTCGCATTTTTCTTACTGAGAACGTTAACATGGTATCTCTCTCAAGGTTATAGAGAAAATGAAAATACATTTTTTTTTAAGCTTTTCATCCCAAGCAAGGCGGGAAGCCACTAGCACGCAAAGGGTTACAGAAGGTTTGGAGGAAGAGCAGATAGGAGTGGTAGAGGAAAGGATGTGGAGAAAGATAGTGGATCGATCAAGGCAAGGGGGTTACAGAAGATTTGGAGCGAGAGCAGATAGGAATGAAAGGGGAAAAGATGTGGAGAAGGGAAGTGGATAGATCAAGGTAACTGGAGATATCGATTGACGTTACACTTAAATAGTTGGAGATTATATTTGTCAGGGAAACAGGAATAAGGAAGGGAGTTCCACAGGCGGGAAGTGCGAGACATGAAGCTATTGGAGTAGAAGAGACGTCTACATATAACAGTTTCAACAGTGAACATGTAATACTAGTGGCACTACTCGCTAACCGCAGCGGCTTAGAGATAGCGACCTTCTTGAGCCAATTGAATAGATGGCTCCCCGCGACTTCCGCAGAAGTAGTCTTGGTGATGCATATTAAGTTCACGTCGTCTGTGATGGTCTTGGTGTTGTGAGCATTGAAAGAAATGTTATATTGCATCAGTTGTTTCCGCAAGGTCACTGGGTTAATGACGCTGTTTACATCACTGTGCCAAACTTGACGATTAAACAGCTTACACGTTTTTTCTTCTGCTTCTTTTACCTTCGGTATGCCCTGTGTGTATTAAATTCTCTAAGCCTTCTTTCCTCACAAAGTGAGTCTCTCTCTCTCTCTCTCTCTCTCTCTCTGATCGTTGACTCTATCTTCCTCAAGACTTCCTCGTTGTTCACATGTTCCGTCCATAATATGCTTAGTATTCGCCAGTCGGAATAACATCTTCGCCGCTTCAAGTCAATTCTTCATCTTTGAGGCGCAGCTGGAATGATTGCGTGAATATCTCGAGTCCCTCGCTTGAACTGTAGATATCCCCTCCGACCCTCCCACGTGACTTTTCTGAAAGACACAGTGCAAAGTCTATGCCGGTATCACCTGAGATGAGCCACACCCTACACATTGGCCAGAATCTAGATAGAAGAATCTCTGGAAGACACAGTGCAAAGTCTATGCCGGTATCACCTGAGCTGAGCCACACCCTGCACATTGGCCAGAATCTAGATAGAAGAATCTCTGAAAGACACAGTGCAAAGTCTATGCCGGTATCACCTGAGCTGAGCCACACCCTACACATTGGCCAGAATCTAGATAGAAGAATCTCTGGAAGACACAGTGCAAAGTCTATGCCGGTATCACCTGAGCTGAGCCACACCCTGCACATTGGCCAGAATCTAGATAGAAGAATCTCTGAAAGACACAGTGCAAAGTCTATGCCGGTATCACCTGAGCTGAGCCACACCCTACACATTGGCCAGAATCTAGATAGAAGAATCTCTGGAAGACACAGTGCAAAGTCTATGCCGGTATCACCTGAGCTGAGCCACACCCTACACATTGGCCAGAATCTAGATAGAAGAATCTCTGAAAGACACAGTGCAAAGTCTATGCCGGTATCACCTGAGCTGAGCCACACCCTACACATTGGCCAGAATCTAGATAGAAGAATCTCTGAAAGACACAGTGCAAAGTCTATGCTGGTATCACCTGAGCTGAGCCACACCCTGCACATTGGCCAGAATCTAGATAGAAGAATCTCTGAAAGACATAGTGCAAAGTCTATGCCGGTATCACCTGAGCTGAGCCACACCCTACACATTGGCCAGAATCTAGATAGAAGAATCTCTGGAAGACACAGTGCAAAGTCTATGCCGGTATCACCTGAGCTGAGCCACACCCTGCACATTGGCCAGAATCTAGATAGAAGAATCTCTGAAAGACACAGTGCAAAGTCTATGCCGGTATCACCTGAGCTGAGCCACACCCTACACATTGGCCAGAATCTAGATAGAAGAATCTCTGGAAGACACAGTGCAAAGTCTATGCCGGTATCACCTGAGCTGAGCCACACCCTGCACATTGGCCAGAATCTAGATAGAAGAATCTCTGAAAGACACAGTGCAAAGTCTATGCCGGTATCACCTGAGCTGAGCCACACCCTACACATTGGCCAGAATCTAGATAGAAGAATCTCTGGAAGACACAGTGCAAAGTCTATGCCGGTATCACCTGAGCTGAGCCACACCCTGCACATTGGCCAGAATCTAGATAGAAGAATCTCTGAAAGACACAGTGCAAAGTCTATGCCGGTATCACCTGAGCTGAGCCACACCCTACACATTGGCCAGAATCTAGATAGAAGAATCTCTGGAAGACACAGTGCAAAGTCTATGCTGGTATCACCTGAGCTGAGCCACACCCTACACATTGGTCAGTATCTAGATAGAAGAATCTCTGGAAGACAGTCAGTGTATGCGTGGGACCTTATGTCCATCTCCAAATGTGGAGTAGAAATTCTTACATGGATTGTATGACTGACACCTCTTGCTGCATCTGAGGTCAATATTTATTGACCTGTTATATGGTTTCTACGACACATTTACGTATCAAGTGTAGCTGGGACGATCAAGTGGATCTACAATTGGTAATTGGAGGGTTATTCTTTATATTAACACAGCACGTGGATTCTCTGGGAGACACTGAGTGCACAATCTATTTCGGCATTATCTGAGATGAGCCACATACTACACTACAATAGTTTTGCTCTCCGAAAATAAACACTGATAACCACTGCTTCCCGGTGATGAAGCTGAAGTATCGACTATACTTAACCAAGCATAAGACTACTAGTCTTGAATACCCAATCAGGATCGCCCTCACTATGTAATAAAAAATCTCTATCAATCTAGCTTCGTTCAGGGTTAAGTTTGAAATTTCCTGAATGTTGTCAGGATCAACTGACACAAAAGAATTTCGGAAGGTATAGCAGCTGAAACGTTGTGATAATAACAACAATGATGAGGATATTAGTCCGACTGCAAATAATCTAAATAACAAAGAAAAAACTTAAAAAAGAATTAGCAAATTAAAAAATTCTCTCTCTCTCTCTCTTTCTCTCTCTCTCTCTACGACTCTTCGACAGAATTGAGTCACTGTGTGTTTATCTGAATCTAAAAATAAATACGCTAAAATTCACTCTCATCCCGTACCGTACGCTGACGGCTTAGTGGGAGAAGTTCGGACTGACGCAAATTCAGTCGGGTTTCGATCCTAGCTAGAGGCAACCGGACGTCTAGCCACACTGATGTGCTGTAAAACAGCGAAACAGTCTGTCTGTGGATGTCATATATATATATATATATATATATATATATATATATATATATATATATATATATACACGCAAATGTAAAGAGAATGAAACAAATATAAATTCAAACATTCATAACATTAATTTAACCCTAGAACACTACCCATCAATTAAAGTTACACCACTACTAATCATACCCGATTTTGAAAATATCAAAAAAAAAAAAAAATATAAATCTTTATTTGAAATATTTTACATGCAGGCACTTCAAACTTTGTACTTTGAGTTAACATTAACAGGAACTGAAAAACATTATTTAGGTAAGAATATCAAGTAATGAAAATTGTAATTAAAAATAGGAAAATTTGCGCTGGGTACTATGTACCCATGGTTAGTGTTCTAGGGTTAAAAGAGAGCTCAATAGAAAAGTAGAACAATAAATAATTATTTATTATAAGTTATTACATTCAAACATTTAAGTTACCACTACAAAAATGCATATTTGTTCCGATGGCCAATTGAGACATCTCATCAGGTGGTGATCAAAGATAGTTATAAACGGTTTAAAAAAATGCTAGTTATTAAACATCACTTCTTATGTTTATCTTTTCTTACCTCTTTCTATTTCTCTTCCTTTTTCTTTTTTTCTTTTATTGATTTTTTGTCCTTTTCTTTTTTCTGCTTTAATCTGTGTCTTTCTTACTTTTCCTTTTATGGTAAAATTATACAATTCTTTTCCTTTTATGGAAATTTTTCTAACTCTTTCTAGTTTAAAAAAAAAATAAAAAGAATTGATGTTTCATAACTAACATTTTAAAAAAAATCGTTTATAACTATCTCCGATCACCACCTGATAAGATTCTGAATTGGGCATCGAAACAAATATGCATTTTTGTAATGGTAACTTAAATGTTTGAATGTAATAACTTATAATATATATATATATATATATATATATATATATATATATATATATATATATATATATAGGAAATGGACAAAGTCCGACAATTATTTTAAGACATTTTTATGTTTAACATTCTTTTTATAGATACAAGTATTTAAGTAAATGCTCTGTTTATAATAAACAGCATTAAATAACATTTACCGGCCTGAATGTCCGAGAGATTTTCATAGAAAATATTCGTCCGTTGACAGGATTCGAACCTGTATCCTATAAGGCAAGTCAGGCTATATGACCCGGTTAAGGCAGTGGAGAACATTCAGAGGGAAATTAACAGGAGAAAACTGATAACTGACATCCATTAAACATGGCACGTGGAACTAGAACAGTCTGCCCCAGTGAGCGAAATAAAGGGTTCAGTTCGACATTGCAACCACCTGAAGAAGGCCGGAGCGTACAACGGCCGAAACGTTGTAATAAATATGGCGACAAAGATGAGGACAATAGTCCGAATAATGTACATAATACCTCATCTCAGAAATATAGACATTTATTTGTGTATTTAGGCAGCAATCCTTCTTTCATGCACATTTCATTGAATACGACAGACAAGGTGCTTTGATTTAGTTTTTTATAAAATTTCTCGTGCGATCTAATATTTTTTTCTTTTTGGATGATAAATTATATAAAAACTGTCCGAATGTTCTTTTTATCCGAGCGCTTTCGGCTATACATTTAGCCATTTTCAAGGATTATATTTTAACTGTTAAAATAAGAAATAGTTTGTTGTATGTATGTTTTATAAAATGTTTTCATTATTTTTAATTCAAAACACGGTCAAGATATTATGTCCATGTTCAAAGTTAATATTATTAAGTGTTGGTTTCTTTGTTTTTATTAATAAAGCTTCCATTACTTTTAGCCTTTTTTTGCATGTAGATGATGCTATTGTATTAGTGTTGTCGACAAGTATGTTCTGAATAGAGTCCGGTAGGTCTCCATGAATATTTAATTGAGCTATTGTCAGAAAGGTGCAGAGTTAGTCCGAAAAGAAAAAAAAGAAATTGTATAAAAAACTGTTGTGGTAGGATCCACCTAATTTGCATAGTGGAGTACCGACTATATAAATATGGTTGGTACCGGGAAGACATGAGAGGCGAATCAAGAGATTCGCCTCTCCGATACAGGCCGGTCGCAGGGATTCGTCCCTGCGCTGGTAGTATCGCGGCTACGTCTGACTAGCTATGACCAGCTCTGACCAGCTTGGACAAGCTATGACCAGCTAAGACCAGCCATGACCAGCTATGACTAGCTATGACCAGCTAAAGACCAGCTTGGACAAGCTAAGACCAGCTAAAGCCAAAGCACTGCGGCCCGGGTGAAAACTCGGGTCCATTCCCTCTCCCTTCCCACGTTAAACCCCGACCTTGTGTCACAACCTGGCCCTGTGGGAGGTCAAGTAAATCCAGAGGCGAATCAAGAGATTCAACTAGAGACTCTGCCCGACTGCGACTTAGTCAACATATTCTCCAGGAACTGTCTTCCCAGGAATATTCAAAAGACTATATGTAAATATTGTGTACACTTTCTTGTTTCAATACATTTTGTTCTAAGTACATTTTGTGTTGCATTATTATTCCATGCATTAGTCAAGTTTCAACAAAAACTAAATAAAAAAACACCTTGTCTGTCGTTTTCAATGAAATGTGCACATATATATATATATATATATATATATATATATATAAAAATTCCATCACTAAGATTACTTGAGTCCTGATGAAGTCCTTTTGGAGGATGAAACACGTTACATAGAAGTTTTTCAATTTTGTCATTCACTTACCAATAATATTAAAAATATTGCATGTATTTAAAAAATAAAAGCAAATCAATTTAATGTTGCACATTTTCATATTGATACATATCGGTACGAGTCTGGATAGCGAGTAAGAATCGAACTTACTTAGCCGTGATTAGCGTAATGAACTTGTTAACCATTTCTTTATTGTATGACACCCAACCAGCTGTTTTCACTTCTCTCAAAAACATTGCGTGTTTTGCAGAAAATCTGAATTTCAGTGCAGAGTGAGGTTAAAAAAATGAGGAGATCTGGTGGAGTTGGTAGTGGGTGAAAGTTAAGAGGGTGGGGCAACTCAAATAAGGGATCAGTTAATGATTGGGATGATGGAATGACGAGGTGTCAGAAAGAGTTGTGTACTTGATGCCACAATCACTGACATCGCGTTTGTAATGCCGAAATTCCTACTCGAGATGTAATTTTCGAAGACAGTTAAATTATCCGACATTGTTTATTTGAAGGTGACAATGGCGCCGTCCTGATTAAGATCGTTTCATGTCTATCAAAATAATTGTCTTTTTCGTTAACAGCATTGCCTCAGATTACGTTAGATTAGGTTGGTTAATTTAACAATATATCAATCGTTGCTGCGTTATTTAACGTTGAATATAAGGATTAAATGCTATAAATAAAACCCCATTTAAAGCAGAATATAAAGTAGACATAAGTCTAGTTTAAACGAGAATAAACAATGTAGATATATGTCTGGTTTACACTAGAATAAAAAGTAGAGAGAGGTTTGATTTACACTAATGCAAAACAATGTAAACATAGGTCTGGTTTACACTAGAATAAAAAATAAACATAGCTCTGGTTGATATTGGAATAAAACAAATTAGACATAGGTCTGGTTTACATTAGAATAAAAAAGTAAACATAGGTCTGGTTTACACTGGAATAAAAAGTAGATATAGGTCTGGTTTACACTGGAGTTAAAAAGTAGATATAGGTCTAGTTTACACTATAATAAAAAATAGACGTAGGTCTGGTTTACACTGGAATAAAAAAAAGGCAGACATAGGTCTGGATCAATGATTAAAAATGGATTTGAGCGAATAAACCCTGTAGGTCTTGTCTTAGGAAGGACAATCCTCCTTTGAACCTCGTCCACTGGCGCTACACAGAAAGAAAGAGTTGTACTAAGTAACAGAAGTAGCATCACTTGAGGACTTTCAACAGCAGCAACAATTAAAATGAATAGCACATATAAGTCAAAGAGAAAATAATGACATAATTGAAATATTGACATTCCACACTACATTAGAAAGAAACCCCTTTCAATAGATCATCCTTCTTTGAACCTTGTGGAATGGCGCTACACAATCACAAAGAATTGTAGCAGATAACAGAAACCGCATTACTTGAAGACTTTCAACAGCAGTAACAACTAAAATGGATAGCACATGCAAGTCAAAGAGAAAATAATGACATTATAACGCGAGGTTGCTGTTTGGATCCCTACAACATAATCAAGATCTTGATATTCAATGTTATTGTAAACAAAAGGCTCTGAAGGGAGCCGCCATCAACACTGGAAAAAGCAATAGCAGTTAGTGGACTTGAGAAACCTAGTTTTCTGAGAAATTGTTTTAAAAGAAAGATTTTATAAATTTCAATCAATGGTAGCACTGGCTGCTCTTTCAATGAACACGGAATGTTTCCTTATAAGGAAACAGTTTATATTGAGTGAATGAATCCAGTAGGTCTTAACAAGGGCCATCCTTCTTTGAATTTTGTGGACTAGCATGACAGAATCACAAACAAAGAACTGTAGCAGATAACAGAAACCACATCACTTGAAGACTTTCAACAGCAGCAACAACTAAAATGAAGAGCACACAGAGAAAATAATTATATAATTGAAATATTGACATTCCACACTACTTTGAGCATTAGGAAGAAACCCTTTGAAAATCCTTCTTTGAACCATGTGGACTGGCGCTACATAGTCGCAAAGAACTGTAGCTTATAACAGAAGCGACATCACTTGAGGACTTTCAAGAGCAGCAACAACTAAAATGGATAGCACATGTAACTCAAGATACTGACATTCCAGACAATTTCAAACAATCCGCCATCAATAGAAGAAGGAGCAATAACAGTTACTGGGTTTGAGAAATCTATTTTCTTAAAAAAATATTTTAAGACAAAGATTCTTATAAATGTTAACCCTAAGGTGGCACTGGCTGACCGGGCAATAAATACCGAATGTTTCCATGCGAGGAAATGACTAATCTCCCCATAACCATTAACCATTAAAGCCACCGCCACTATACCATCAATACCTCCGCTATCACAAACGATATTTCGACGCCATCAACATTATTATAATATCCAGTCTAATCCCTTTTCATCATTATCTCCACCATCGTCGCCTTCATTAGCACCGTTTAGATTAACAAATGATCTCCACAACTAATCATCATCATCATCACTATCAGGTATCATCATGACGTCTGCTGTTAGAGAGTTAACCTCACAAGACATTGGAAGTTAGTTCAAGGAGTTTTACAATTTGCCCTTGTGTGGAAACTTTGCTAAATCTATCTATCTATCTATCTATCTATCTATCTATCTATCTATCTATCTATCTATCTATCTCAGTCTGTTCAAATCTTTCTCTCTGAATATCACTCTCTCTCTCTACCTATCTCAGTCTCTTCATATCACTCTTTTTCAGTCTGTTCACCTCCCCCTCTCTCTCTCTCTCTCTATATATATATGTATAAAGGTCTTTTTATACCCCTCACTCTATATACCTATCTTAGTATTTTCATCTATCTATCTATCTATCTATCTATCTATCTATCTATCTATCTATCTATCTGTTGAGATGTTGAGTGTTTCCACGTGAGTATATCGTAATAACGAACAAACACAGTCGAAGGGAAAATACTGGTATATTCAGAGAGGTATTTACATCAGAGAGAGATTAGTAGTAGAACGAACGTAGGTTAGTAGTAACAATAAGTAATAGTAATAAAGTCGAACGGTATCTTCCGGCCGAGAAACAGAAGTGTAACTGATCACTACAGAAGTCTCACTCTGCACTACATTGCTACACTCCTCCGCAGTCTCTAGAACTACTGTTCTATTTATAATAATAGGATCAGTCTATTGTGGTTGTGAAGGTGGGTGCGCCCCAACACTATGTATCTCAGTCTGTTCATATCTCTCTCTCTGGCTATTACACTTTCTCATATCTCTATCTCTATCTCAGTCTCTCTTTCTCTCTCTCTCTCTCTATCTATGTCATTCTGTTAATCTCTCTCTCTCTATCTATCAATCAAATTAAGAGAATGACAACCTTCTTAAACAATTTTGGGCAAATTTTGGCATAAAACCAAATGCTTACAACGCAAAGTGAGAAATGTACTCACATGTCAATAGACTGCATGTTCATCATGGCAGCCGTCTCTCTCGAATATCTTTCCAACAACGATAATTAAACCGATATCACTGTGAAGATCTCAATTATTCTCGCTGCCATTACCATATCACAGCCACGGTCCTTATTATCCAATCTTCACAAGTTTCATTATTGCCATCATTTTCTTGCCATTTAACTGATATTGTTATAATCGTCCTTAGCACTCTTTTACCCGCCGCCATCTTCCCATAATCGATTCTGACTTCTCTTTTTATCGCAAGAAACTTATTCAATAATGACTGTTTACGGAAACCGAAAGAATTTCCAAGCCGTACTGGGCAATGAGTACCCTTCAAATTTCCATTTTGATTTTCTCTCTCTCTCTCTCGTGTGTTTTTGTATGTGTGTTTACCAGCATCGTTCGTTTTTGCGTGCCCCTCATTAAGCAAGACATAAAAAAGCAAACGCACTGAAATGACAGAAAATTAAATATCGTCTATCTCTGCGCATGCTCAAAAATCTCCTTCCGGCGGTATTGTCTCGCAATTTTTTTAGAGTGACATGTTGACACATTCGTCATCCCTCTTCGCCCGAACGAGGTTGTGTTGTGCTTATAAATTAGCTTCTTGTTAACTACATCGCTCCTATTTAAGTAACAATTTTTTTTTCAAGTCAATGTAATTTTTTTTTTCTTTTTTGCTATTTGCTATATGTGGTTACAAAAACGCTGATGGTAGAATACGTGTGGGTCAAGAGAAATAAAGAGAAGGTGAATGAGATACAAAGCAGTCGATTCATTTAGGTTTCATAACATCCACACCTATGCATATGCTCTGCACACCACCCATAAAGAAACTAACAATTAACATCATGTGGTCTGTTTTAAGCTAAAACTCTGTTTCCCTTGTATACAGAAACTGCCATTATATGAACATAAATTGCTATCTTTTGAAACTATTGATCCTTTACCATTCGTCTTTATACTTGTTCTGCCGTCCATTCACACAAACTCGTCGAGCAGGTGATGCGCTTTTATCGCTTCCTCTTTTAATTGTTCTTCTTCTCCATAACCTCCCTCCCTCCTCATCGCCCTTTTATTAGGTTTGCCGCGCATGAAATGACGCACTTTATAGGAAAGGAATAAAACGCTTCTGAAATGTTAAATAACTAATTTATTTACTTGAATTAGGAAACCATGTTGACGAATGTCTGTTCTATAACGTACAGTGCTGTTCGATAAAAGTGACTCACCTGTTTTTTTTTTTTTTTACTAAATGTTCTCTTCTCCGATGAAACGAAAGGATAAGCGATCTAAAATCTGAAGAAGAAGAAGAAGCTTTGAAAGCTCTTTGAATTTAGCAGTAAGTATTGTCAAGCATCCGTTCAGTATAATGTTCTGGGGATGCTTTTCTTTTCATGGAACTGGTTTCTTAAAACCTATTGAAAAGACCCTCAGGAGCGAGCAGTACAAGAGAATTTTAGGGTCTGCTGAAAGGGTGCAAATTGACTCCACCAAGCTCATTTTTATAAAGGATAATGCTTGCTGTCACAAATCAAAATTGATGAAGGAATACTTTGATGAGAAGCAGATGAGTGTTATGACATGGCCACCCCAATCTCCTGACCTCAACCCCATAGAAAACTTATGGAGCACTATAAAGTACAGGCTCTCGAGAAAGTAGTTGAGCAACAAAGAGGATTTGATTGTGAATTTCATATCCGAATGGAATTCAATGCTTGGAGATGAGATTTGCCAGAACCTAATCAAGTCAATGCAAAAAAGGGTTGAAAGGGTTATTCAAAATAAAGGAGGACCCATAGATTATTACCTATTTCGAACTATATTACCTATTATGAATAAATTATACCTCTATTATTCTTTATCCCATCTTTAAAAAAATCTCATCCTTTGATGTGATAAACAGTTCAAATGTTTCGATTACTTCTTCCTTATTGGAGAATGTTTAATTGCCTATGAAAATCTCAATGATAACCAGCAGGAGAGATATCAGGTGAATATGGAGGATGATGCAAACATTTCATCATTCAGCTTATGAAGGTTTTGGGGAGTTGATTGAGAAACGTGCACCTGTGCGTTGCCATGCAACAAAATTTGGCCATCCCTATTTGCATATCTAGGATGTTTCTTTTTCAATTTTTCCTGCATACAAACAATTTCTCCACAATACGAGGTTGCTGTTATTATGAATAATAAATTTCCCCTTTGAAAACCACCATGCAGTAACCATTAACTTTTAGGGTGCAGTGGAAGTTTTGGATATTGTTTTAGTGATTCACTGGCAACTAACCACTGGCCTACTCTCTTGCTGTTGTCAAAGAGTATCCATTTCTCATCGCATGCAATGATTCGATGCAAAAATGGTTCTTTTTGAAAACAATAAGCGTAAAAAATTTTAAGTAAAAAATCAGGTGAGTCACTTTTATCGAACAGCACTGTATTTTAAATAAGGGTACAATAAGGGTATGAGGTGAAATAGACACGATTCCTCATATGCATATCAGCATATACAGAAAATTTTCTCGAGAGTCTGTACTTTATAATGCTTCATAAGTTTTCTATGCGGTTGAGGTCAGGAGATTGGGGTGGCCATGTCATAACACTCACCTGTTTCTCATCAAAGTATTCCTTCATCAATTTTGATTTGTGACAGGGAGCATTATCCTGCATAAAAATGAGCTTGGTGGGGTTGATTTGCACCCTTTCAGCAGAAGGGAGCAGACAAGACTCTAAAATTCTCTTGTACTGCTCGCTCCTGAGGGTCTTTTCAATAGGTTTTAAGAAACCAGTTCCATGAAAAGAAAAGCATCCCCAGAACATTATACTGAACGGATGCTTGACAGTACTTACTGCTAAATTCAAAGAGCTTTCAAAGCTGCTTCTTCTTCGGATTTTAGATTGCTTATCCTTTGAATTTAGCTAAACTTTCGTTTCCTCGGAGAATAGAACACTTAGTAAAAAAAATCAGGTGAGTCACTTTTATCGAACAACACTGTATATGCTTACGTATATGGTATTCTGTTGTGAAAATCGTTGAAGTATTTACTATGAAAAATTACCTTGAATCTTTTTAGTAGTGAAGTCCGCCTTATGATGAACCGTAGATCATGCGGCCTACTGGTCATAAAAGTTGCCTATGCCTGATCTAAATAAGGTTAATCCTGCCAAGGAAAACGTTTCTATTTCTATCATTGGACCATTATATTTAAGTAACAGTATTCTTGTCTTTTACGATATTCTATTTTATTACGCACCTTGAGCAATAGCATTGCCTCATTTTTATTGGAGAACCTGACACCGTGTTGCATTATTCGGCAGGGGGAGGGAGAATTAACTCTGAAAAAGTTATGCCTACAGCGACTGAATCATGATTCTGTCTGAGTAGCAGTTGATCCGCCCACTGCTATATATTTTTAATGTATTTCGAACTAAGCTTTAGACTATGGTTAACGTGCCTGGAAGATAAAAGAATATACACATGTAAAATGAAATCGCCCAAACAAGAGGCTGCACTTTAAAAAACCGCGAAAAAATTTACCACAGTGGAAGGTAGCGGCCAATGCGGTGCACGAACGATCCCTGCACAAGTCAGTATCATTCAGAAGATGAAGAAAAGTCGCGAAATGGGCGTGGTTTCTGGGATTAGAGGGAATCGCGGGGTTTATGGCGGGGATATCTTAATTGAAAGAATTAATGGATACATTATTGAATGATTGAAAGTGTCGATCGGGACGGACCCGATGCTTTGGTCCGTTAATTAAGTTGAAACTAGCCGCCTGTAACCTTTGACCTGACAAAGTTATTTTCTTTTGACGTCGGAAATGCGTCCAAATTGGAAAAGGCCTCTTATTACTAGTTGGGATGAAGATGAAAGCGAGAGAAATGTTAGGCTCGCAAATGTATCGGACTTCGTTAAAATTTGTCTGTCTACCTGGACACCTGATCGAGCGATCTCTCTGGAGACACCCTGACATATCTGTCTGTCTGTATATCGTTGAAAGTATAGTCAGATTAACAGTAAGTCTAATCATATCTATTTATCTATCTATCTATCTATCTATCTATCTATCTATCTATCTATCTATCTATCTATCTATCTATCTTCTGTTTCTATCTATCTATCTATCTATCTATCTATCTATCTATCTATCTATCTATCTATCTATCTATCTATCTATCTATCTATCTATCTAACACAGTCTCTCCCTACGTATCTATCTGTTCATATCTCTCTCTTTCACGATCTATCTATCTATCTATCTATCTATCTATCTATCTATCTATCTATCTATCTATCTATCTATCTTCTGTTTCTATCTATCTATCTATCTATCTATCTATCTATCTATCTATCTATCTATCTATCTATCTATCTATCTAACACAGTCTCTCCCTACTTATCTATCTGTTCATATCTCTCTCACGATCTATCTATCTATCTATCTATCTATCTATCTATCTATCTATCTATCTATCTATCTTCTGTTTCTATCTATCTATCTATCTATCTATCTATCTATCTATCTATCTATCTATCTATCTATCTATCTAACACAGTCTCTCCCTACTTATCTATCTGTTCATATCTCTTTCACGATCTATCTATCTATCTATCTATCTATCTATCTATCTATCTATCTATCTTCTGTTTCTATCTATCTATCTATCTATCTATCTATCTATCTATCTATCTATCTATCTATCTATCTATCTATCTATCTAACACAGTCTCTCCCTACTTATCTATCTGTTCATATCTCTCTCACGATCTATCTATCTATCTATCTATCTATCTATCTATCTATCTTCTGTTTCTATCTATCTATCTATCTATCTATCTATCTATCTATCTATCTATCTATCTATCTATCTATCTTCTGTTTCTATCTATCTATCTATCTATCTATCTATCTATCTATCTATCTATCTATCTATCTATCTAATACAGTCTTTTCCTACTTATCTATCTGTTCATATCTCTCTCTTTCACGATCTATCTATCTATCTATCTATCTATCTATCTATCTATCTATCTATCTATCTAACACAGTCTCTTCCTATTTATCTGTCTATCTATCTATTCATCTCTCTCTCTCTCTCTCACGATCTATCTATCTATCTATCTATCTATCTATCTATCTATCTATCTATCTAACACAGTCTCTTCCTATCTATCTGTCTATCTATCTATTCATCTCTCTCTCTCTCTCTCACGATCTATCTATCTATCTATCTATCTATCTATCTATCTATCTATCTATCTAACACAGTCTCTTCCTATCTATCTGTCTATCTATCTATTCATCTCTCTCTCTCTCTCTCTCACGATCTATCTATCTATCTATCTATCTATCTATCTATCTATCTAACACAGTCTCTTCCTATCTATCTGTCTATCTATCTATTCATCTCTCTCTCTCTCTCTCTCACGATCTATCTATCTATCTATCTATCTATCTATCTATCTATCTAACACAGTCTCTTCCTATCTATCTGTCTATCTATCTATTCATCTCTCTCTCTCTCTCTCACGATCTATCTATCTATCTATCTATCTATCTATCTATCTATCTATCTATCTAACACAGTCTCTTCCTATCTATCTGTCTATCTATCTATTCATCTCTCTCTCTCTCTCTCACGATCTATCTATCTATCTATCTATCTATCTATCTATCTATCTATCTATCTAACACAGTCTCTTCCTATTTATCTGTCTATCTATCTATTCATCTCTCTCTCTCTCTCTCACGATCTATCTATCTATCTATCTATCTATCTATCTATCTATCTATCTAACACAGTCTCTTCCTATCTATCTGTCTATCTATCTATTCATCTCTCTCTCTCTCTCTCACGATCTATCTATCTATCTATCTATCTATCTATCTATCTATCTATCTATCTAACACAGTCTCTTCCTATCTATCTGTCTATCTATCTATTCATCTCTCTCTCCCTCTCTCTCTCACGATCTATCTATCTATCTATCTATCTATCTATCTATCTATCTATCTATCTATCTAACACAGTCTCTTCCTATCTATCTGTCTATCTATCTATTCATCTCTCTCTCTCTCTCTCACGATCTATCTATCTATCTATCTATCTATCTATCTATCTATCTATCTATCTAACACAGTCTCTTCCTATCTATCTGTCTATCTATCTATTCATCTCTCTCTCCCTCTCTCTCTCACGATCTATCTATCTATCTATCTATCTATCTATCTATCTATCTATCTATCTATCTATCTATCTATCTAACACAGTCTCTTCCTATCTATCTGTCTATCTATCTATTCATCTCCCTCCCTCTCTCTCACGATCTATCTATCATATTTTTAATCCTATTTCGGATATGTTTGCTCGTCTGTTGTCTCATAACGAATAAAATGGCGTGAAGCGAATGCATTCTTTTGTCTTAAAGAAGACAATACATCCTTCAAGACTGGCGCTATAGAATCACACAAATAACAAAAGCCACATCAAATGAAACACTTACCAAACCATCACTTACAAAACTGGTTCGCTGATGTTACTAGAATTAAAAAAGCAATAAAAAGAAAATAGTGACCTCGAGGAGTCTAAGTCTCTGAAAAGCTGTTCCAATTTCAACCGACAGTAATACTAATTATTCTTTCATTGAATGTCGTACATTTCCGGTATGGGAATGGTTAATTCCACCATTACCATTGTTAGAGTTCCAGACATTTGTGTAAAGTTTTCTTTCTTTTCTCCTACGTTGGCTGCTATTCTACTAGTAAGCCAAACTGGAATCTTTCTTCTTCTGATTTTATCTCCTCCTTCCAGACGATAATTTGTCTGTCTTCATCGTCCAGACGGATCTTTCGTTTTTAGATGAGCTGAGCGCCATAAGGTTCTCGCAGATTGAAGCAATGTTCATTTCCAACTCATCATGACAACACGTATTTTAACATCAGTGATTTAACCCTTCAAAGACGAACAGCATTAATCGATGCTTCATTTATTCGTTTTCTACGGTTTATCAACCCGTTTCAGGTTATTTAAAGCCAGAAAATATTTTTAATTACTAAGAATTCTTTTAGAAATAATAATGGTTTAGTGATAAATGTCTTACTAATTAATCCATAGCTGGGGGTAAGAAGAGGCGGATTCATGCATTTTTCAAGGGCATTTGCGCGTAAGTGAATATAACGAATCCAACGAAAATTGGAACTCTGCTCTCCAATTAACAATATCGAGCCATTACGCCACCCGCACACCCAAGCTTACAGCAGCAGGTATTCCCAAGCGGTCACCCAATTTGATGTTTCATTGGAAGGATATCATCAAATATGGACATAATTCATTCGTGAATAGTTAGCTAGATGTAACCGTAAGTTCTATGCTAACTTTTTTTATCGCACTTTTCGCCTGTGGAATTCTTATCTGACTCCATGTTTTCCAGCCAACTTTAATCTTGAAAGAAATTTAATTGCTATATCAGTCGCTATCTACTGTCCTCCTGATTAGTCTTCTTTTGTTCTCACTCCTTAGTAATGTTTGTTTTTTCTAGTTCTTCTACACCCAGTAAGCCCTTGTGTCTTAGTGGCTTTACTCCCTTACTTGGGATGAACTCGATTAAAAAAACTGGTAATTCTAGGATTCATGAAGTTACTTGGATTTACTTGGATTGATTCAATTCCTAGAGTATCCACTTCGGAGTTAAGGATAGCGGCCCGGATTGAGGAATCGGAGAGCCGAGTTCGGATTCCAGTCGAATCCGTAACGTTCACTTACGTGCTAATACCCTTAGGAAAGGTATAAATCCTCTTCTTCTCCTACGGGCTATGGGTAAATAGCAGGATAGACAGGGTTCTATAGCCTTGGAAAGCAACTGGTCTACCGCAGAAAGAAATGGCAACCTACTGCGGGAGAAAATTCTGTCTCGTCAGTCATGTATCGCCTAAGTGTGTATCATGTATGACACATAACTGACTGACTCATAAAATGACCGTAACTCATAAAAGGAGGCAAGGTGGAGTAATGGATTGAGCCGAGTTCGAATTCCAGTCGAATTCATTACATTCACTTACGTACTAATACCCTTGGGAAAGGTATGAATCCCCTTCTTCTCCCCCCTAGCTATGGGTAAATAGACTAGGTTATATAGCCTTGGATGGCAACTGGTCTACCACAGACAGAAATGGCAATCTACTGCGGGAAAATAATCTGCCTCGTCAGCCATGTATCACGCGTAGCACATAACTAACTGAGTAAAGCTGGCAGAACAAGTTAATGAAATCTTGCATGCATGTCTCTCGGAGAAAAAAAGAGGCAAAAAATTGTTTAGGGAAAGAATGAGCAAAAAGAACATTCGCTTTATTTTCTTTTTCTTTATTTTGATTTTCTAAAAGAGTTAAAATATTATTTTTTATTGTTTTTGTATGAAATTACAGCGACAGCAAGCTTAAAAAAAACTCTTTACAAAAGTGATTTTTCTCGTTTTTTACCAGTTTTTACACGCACGTTCGTGCGACCTTTACCCGCCATTTAAGAGCGAATTCGTATTCCCAGTTAACACGGCATAAATAGGCTTACGGCCACATCATGTTGAAACACCAGTTCCAGTACAATCATCGACGTTAAGCAACTTCGAGCCTGGTCAGTGCCTAGATGAGTAACCTCTTAGGATGTTAATCGAAGAGACAAGTTCCAATTCTAGTTAGGTTTTTATATTCAGTTATAAATACCTTTTTGCGGGCTTATGGTCATATCACGTTGAAACATTGGTTCTAGTACGATCACCGAAGTTAAGCAAATCAAGCCTGGTCAGTGTCTATATGGGTAACCGCTTGGGTGTAACAGTGGCTATACGCTTGGATATGCGGGTGGTGTAATTGATAATGGGTCGCTATTATTAATACATAGGCTTACGGTTACATCACGTTGAAACGATCACCGAAGTTAAGCAACGTCGAGCCTCGTCAGTATCTGGATGGATGTCTGCTTGGGAATTGTTAATCGCAGTGCTGAGTTCCAATTCCAGTTAGGTTTGTTATATTGACTTACATGCAAATACGCTTGGGAAAGGTATGAATCCATCTCTTCTCCCCAAGCAATGGGTTAATTAGTAAGACTTGTATCACTAAAACCATTATTATCTGAAAAATAATTGCATACTAAATATTTAGACTTCAGCATTAAATAACCAAGAGAAGTTGATATGCCGCTAGACAAAAGCAACCAAATGAATACAGAGGTCATTTTTTTAGGTGGCGTTTTCTTCTACCCAAGGATCCTTATCTGTTGTATAAAAAAAAATTGTATTTTGTTTTCGGTTCGTAGCATTTTGTCAGGCTCGTGACCATACGTTCCCCCATTCAAACACCTTTACACTCAAATCTAGAATCTGTTAAAAGAAAAAAAAATCTCAGATAAAAACAACCTAAGGAAACCGAAAAATAAATCGACTGAGATTAAGACACAAGAAAAGCAATGATTTCTGAAACAGCCTCTTGTAGTGTTTCGGGAAGCTTCGTCAGTGATCTTAATTGCTTGTATCGTTGGAGGTTCGAACCTTTAAAAACATCAGAGTTCCCTCTTCCAAGCTACCCAACTAAGACTAATCATCTCCCGGTCAGCCTCCCGGTCTATATGTTTTGAACCAGTGAAATTTGGCCTGAACGTTTGCTTCGATTCTTTTTTGAATTCAGCCAATGAAAATCGGTTTTATAATTAATTTCCTTTTGCTTATTTGAAATCGATGAATTTTTTCTGGCCAATTTTTTCTCATTTGGCGGGAAAGTTACTTGTTTTTTTTGTTAATATGTTTTCATGTTGTCTTTCTTCGGTATTTATTAAGCCAATGAAAATGAATTATTGAAGAAATTCTGACAATATTTCATTATAGTCTGCAATGGACAAGATCTGGTCATTACAGTTTTCAAAAGGAATTTGTCAGCGACGTCTAAATAATTTTTTTTTTTTCGGGATCATTATTTCGATGTTAGAATAAACTATAGTTTTCATTTGTCGTGTTTTTTACTACTTCCTGTTGCCCTCATCATAACTAAATTTTTTACTACTTCCTGTTTCATTCATCATAACCAATTTTTTTTACTACTTCCTATTTCATTCATCATAACCAATTTTTTTTTACTATTTACTGTTTCATTCATCATAACCAATATTTTTTATTACTTCCTGTTTCATTCATCATAACCAATTTTTTTTACCACTTCCTGTTTCATTCGTCATAACCAATTTTTTTTACTACTTCCTGTTTCATTCATCATAACTAATTTTTTTTACTACTTCTTGTTTCATTCATCATAACCAATTTTTTTTACTACTTCCTGTTTCATTCATAACCAATTTAACAGTAACACTTGAGCTTTCCATTAAGTGGACTTTAGTATGTAATAAGTCGATGGCTAAGTGGGTTATTCTCTTTTTAACGCGTGATTTAGCCATTTTGCACGACGACAATAAATCTTTTGCACAGACACATACACATACACACACACACAGGCACACACACATAAACGGACAGACAGCCAATGTAATGAAATCTATATATTTTATCATAAACTTTAATCCGTAGAACATGTTAGCAAATCTGATCTTGTTTCGTCAAGTTAGTAGTAAACACTATAAACTTCTCAGGCGAATTTGTCAAACATTTCCAGCAGTGAAGATATTTTTCCGCTTAAAATGGACATAAATTGAAAAAAAAAAGACCAGCAGTAGGAATACAGATTTAAATATACTAAAAAATGAAAAAAAAAAACCCCAAGAAATTCATAGAAAAAAGAAGGAATTTAAAAGCAAAAGAAATGCCAGAAACATCGAAACGAGTGAAAAAGGAAAGAAAAAAAAAGATAAAAAAACAAAAAATGTGTTCCTCAAAAACAAAGTTGCACCTGCGTTTTTGGGATCGACGCGTCACAAAAATTGACAGGAATTACATTTTACCCGACAAGAAAAAAGATTTGTTTTTTTTCTTTCGATTTTATTTATTTTTCTCTTATTTTTCTCTTATTTTTCTCTTATTTTTCTCCTTATTTTACTCACTAATATTCTTTTTTTTATCTCCATTCCCACCATCTTCCTTTTACTGCTGTTTTGTTTTTTGTTTTTTTACGTCTTTTTCCAATCCTTTTTCTTCAACTCATTTCCTCTTACTCTCTTTCTTTTACTTGACCATCTTCCCTTTTTTCTTCTTTAGCTCTCTTTAACGTTTCTTTCTTTTTTGTCAATTACAGTCGTTCTTTCTTTATTTCTAAAACGTCGTCTTTTTCTTTTTTAAATCCAACTGTGTCCCGTTCTTTTTCAGCCACCTTTTGGAATTTTTATTATTTTCACTTTGTTAATCAAAGTCGAGAGTTAGTTTCTTGCTCCCTTTCTTATTCACTGTCTCCCTTTCTCTTTCTTATTAACTGTCTCCCTTTCTCTTTCTTATTAACTGTCTCTCTTTCTCTTTCTTATTCACCGTCTCTCTTTCTCTTTTTTATTCACTCTCCCTTTCCCTTTCTTATTCACCGTCTCCCTTTCTCTTTCTTATTCACTATCTCCCTTTTTCTTTCTTATTCACTGTCTCCCTTTCTCTTTCTTATTCTTCCTATAATCGTCTTACTTCCCTCCTTCATCCTTCTACTATTATCCTGTTCCACTTCTTCCCCCTCTCTACATCTTCTTACTGTTATCTTTTCTTTCTCTCATCCTCTCTACTTCTTCTTCTTCTTCTTCTTCTTCTTCTTCTTCTTCTTCTTCTTCTTCTTCTTCTTCTTCTTCTTCTTCTTACTGTTATCTTTTCTTCACCCTCTTCCCCACCACTTCTTTTACTTCTTCTTGTTATTTTTTCCTCTTCCTCCTCCTCCACTTACTATTACCTTTTCTTTCCACCATACTCTCCACGTCTTCTTCTTCTTCTTCTTGTTATATTTTCTTCACGCTCTTATTTTTCTTCTTCCACCTCCTTCTCCCTCCCTCCTCCACTTTTTTTTACTGTTATCTTTACTTTTCCTTCATCCTTTCTTCTTCATCTTACTGTTATTTTTCTTCACCATCTTCCCCACCACTTTTCTTCTACTTCCTCATCCCCCTCCTCGTCCTCATCCCCCTCCACTTTTTCTTATTGCTATCCTTTCTTTTCCTCATCCTCGCCACTTCTTCTTCTTCTTCTTCTTCTTCTTCTTCTTCTTCTTCTTCTTCTTCTTCTTCTTCTTCTTCTTCTTCTTCTTCTTCTTCTTCTTCTTTTCAAATTATAATTCTCTTGTTCTGTCAAACCGGTCACGTGCACCAGAATTCTTTTTCAAATCGCCACACTTTCTGCATGTTTAACTGACAAAAGAAAACAAACAAAAAGCGCAAAAGAAAACAATAAAACAGAACCTCCCTCCCTCCCCCAGCTGAAAACTGTCCAATGAAGTCCTCTCTTTACACTAAATAGAATATAAGAGAGGAATTTAAAAAAAAAAAAAGACAGGAAATGTTCTACATGAGATTTCAAAAGAAAATCGTAGAAGAATAAGTCTTATGTCAAGCTAGAGAATTTTGTAGACCGATGGATTCTATTCACATCTTTTTCTTTTCCCGCCATTTGGCAAAGATGTCAACAAGTTGATTATAAGAAACACGTGATTTCGGTTTGTTTGAAATGAGTACAAAAGGTGAAACGAATTTTTTGTGTGTTTGTGTGACTTTGGCACTGTCAGCGTAATTGGAAGAAAATGACGGCTGGAAATAGGGTCGGTAGGGGACAGAATAGACGGGAAGAAATTTTGAAGATAGAGAGAAAAGAAAGACGATATATTCATTAGGTATACACACACACACACACACACACACACACACACAGACACACACACACACACACACACACACACACACACATATAGACATACACACACACACACATATATATATGTCTGTGTAGTTATAGAAATATAGATGATATGAATGTATATTTTAGGAAAATCTGACAAAAATACATTGCTCATATATATATATATATATATATATATATATATATATATATATATATATATATATATATATATATATGTGAAAAATATGGAAAAAGCAAAACAAAATCCGAATATGTAAGTTTACTGTTTTAATGTTGTTTTACTGTCGACGTCAGACGTTTCGGTCTAGTAGACCATCTTCAGGACATGGTTATTAGAAACATACTTAGGATTAGACGATATTTAAGTCAACATGAAAGGACGACAGACACAGGACTAATCAGAAACAGAACAACAGAATTTCTAAAGTCAGCGTTTCTTTTTTTGGGATTCGGTTAGTTTGGCGTCACGCACTCCCAAGATAGAGACTTTATCTTAAATGAAAAGAGGAATTCTATTTGAATCTAAAGCTTATAAATACGTTTATCAAGCATTAATCTTGCCAGGAAAGGGGGCATCAACACATTTGTTTACATATATATATGTGTGTGTGTGTGTGTATGTGTGTGTGTATTTGTATAACTTATTTTCTATCTATATTTGTGTCTGTGAGTCCTATTCTCAGTCTGTCTAAGTTTATTAGTTATCTCAGTTTGTCCATCATTCACATCCTATCTCTTCTTTCTATATCAGATCGCGTTTACTTTATTAACTCTCTCGAAGGCGCAAGCCTATAGACTCAATAAACATATTCAGAAACAAGGTTTCTACTAGATATATATATATATATATATCATTATTCCAAAATTATATATATATATATATATATATATATATATATATATATATATATATATATATATATATATTTAGTTGGATTGATGTGAGTTTATGACACTGGGATTCACGCTATTTGCGATCGTCAGAGTTTGCCTGATGTATATATATATATATATATATATATATATATATATATATAAATATAAAAGTGAACATAGAAGTCAACACTTAGAGGCGACAGCCTGTTTCATGCTAGTGCAATCGACAGGCAACTCTCTCTCTCTTTCTCTCTCTCTATATATTTATGAAGAAATATAGCTTTAAGGTGTGCTATATTTATGGGATAAAGTGCTCAATATCAGAGATAGAGCGTGTGTAAATATAAATATAAAAGTGAACATTGAAATCAACTCTCAGAGGCGACAGGCTGTTTCATGCTGGACGCATGAAACAGCCTGTCGCCTCTGAGTGTTGATTTCAATCTTCACTCATATATATATATATATATATATGTGTGTGTGTGTGTGTGTGTGCGTATGTAGGTGTATGTATGTAGGTGTATGTATGTAGGTGTATATCTATCTATCTATCTATCTATCTATCTATCTATCTATCTATCTATCTATCTATCTGAGCTTGCTTCTTTCTTTCTTCTCTCATGTTTGCTTTTCTCTCTGTGCCTTTCATTCTTTCAGTATCTATCTATCTATCTATCTATCTATCTATCACAACCACTTTCTTTTCTTATATCTGTCTATCTGAACCTATTCTTTACTCACCCCTCGCTAGGAGTTAACAGCTAGACAATGCAAACTCTCTCGCCTTGGGTGGCAACAGTCTAGAAGAAAGAAGAATTCTGAATTCAAAAAAGGCTTGAAGCAGGACGAGTTAACGTCAGGCTATTTTACCCTCGAGACGCTTATGATGTGACTTCTACACTGCTTATTATCTCTCGTTTCATCATCAAAAACACACCTGTTTCATTCTAATCATTCATCAAAATACTTCATCTTTCAAGATGGATGTAAAGTCTTTGCATTGCGAAATTCAATGGCTGTAAACGACATTACCCTTAAAAGATCAGCCAATCAGAACGTCACACAACGAAAGCGAATACTCCCGAACAGGCCAACAGAATCTATGAATTCTGATTGGTCAATCAATGCTCGCAGTAAGAGCCGACTTTTCAGAAATAAAATGAGCTCTAATTAACGATGATTAATCGTTAACCTCTTTGAGGATGGCTCGGCGGCCTTCTCAATCAAACGATGATTGATGCACCGTCGACAGAGCTCAAAAGCCGAACTTTTGTGTCATCCATCGGATAAGCATTTGTAACTACATAATTGTCTGCTCGCCTAATACACGAACAGTTCATTTAATAGGCTTGACCTTTGCGTTGTTTGTTTTGCGACAGTCGGACGATTAAGACGAATAAAGTTCACGAAAACACTATCATGGCAGTGACCTCGGCAATCACGGTCAAATGAGTATTTCTGTAGTGAAAACACACACACACACACACACACACACACACACACACACACACACGCGCACACACAATTCATATATATATATATATATATATTATGAAATGGACAAAGTCCGACAATTATTTTAAGACATTTTTATGTTTATACATCCTTTTTTAGATACAAATATTCAAGTAAATGCTCTGTTTTATAATAAACAGTATTAACAACATTTACCGGCCTGAATGTCGGAGAAATTGTCATAGAAAGTATTCGCCCCCCGACTTCTTCGGTTTTCCATATTTTAATCCCCGTAAATCTTTGTCGCCAAGTTGTTGTGGCTACTGGCAAAAAACGGCAATTTTTTCTTTTGAATCTCCGAGAAGTGCAAATTCTTGTCGCCCAAGTTGTTGTGGTGAGAAGAGAGAATTTTTTTCTTTCCGTGTAGGTCCCAACTTCTCGTCACCAAGTTGTTGTGGCCGGCAAGGGAGAACTTTTCTTTTTTCTTTTTCCTTTCTCGTGTGAGTTCGAATTCCTCGTCGCCAAGTTGTTGTGGACAACGAGGGACAATTTTGTTTCTTTTTCCTTCCGTGTGAGTTCGAATTCTTCGTCGCCAAGTTGTTGTGGATTCCGGGATGAAATCCGGTATCAAATAATAACAAACGCCAAGAATGAATATAGGAAATAAATGTATTAACGTAATAATACAAACTGGTAATACAGGTTAGTAGTTCCAGGAATGCTGGTTAGTAGACAAATATATATAAAGTCTTTGATATCGCCGTATCGCTGTATGACTTCTTACTGAGTCTATGTGCGCGTTACTGTGACTCTTGCCGCTACGTTATTCTACCGACCGACTCTACGTTCTACTACTACTACTACTTGACTCAACGTACTGGCTGCCGGGTATTCACTGGTAGTAGTATATGTATACCTTGGGTGAGTCCATTTGTGTAAAAAGGGGAGACCCCTCAATAATATCCTACATCCTGGAAGTGCATCTTACATGGCCGTCATCTTTCATCATCCGCTCGCATTGCTTGTACAGATTCCTGTGACTCTCTGTCGCCATCCAATTGTTCATCATATTTGGCAGGTCAGACTGATTGCAGGTTTATGTCCTCACAAATTTACTTGACATAGGTCTTGGCTTCTTGTCCACTTCCTAGCTCTTCCTTGTGTTGGCTCGCACAAAAGAACTTCACTAACAATTTCTTCTTTAACTCTCCGGCAATGCCCTGCAAATCTGATTCTACATTCTTTGATGGTGTCTGATACTGGATATGGGTTCCCTACAATTGTTCATTGGCCAGACAATCTCTCCAAGTGACATTCAAAGCCACTCTGAACATCTCAGAAGATTAGTCATAAAGGCATGAAACAGATCATGATTTCAGGGAAGTTTCCATGGATTCCTGTGACTCCCTGTCGCATTCCATTTCTATTCATATTCATCAGGCCACAGGGATTGCAGTTTATGCCTTTAAAATACTGATTGATATGTCTTGGTTTCTCGTCCTCTGCTAATTCTTCCTTGTGTAGGATCCGACAAAAGAACTTCACTAACAAGTTCGTCTTTGGCTCTCAAGCAAATCTGACATCTAAGGTCATTGACGATGTCCGAAACCGGACAAAGTTTCCCATACAAAATGCTCAACGGACAGATGATCTCTTCAAATGACATTCAAAGCCAGTTTTAGTATGCGAGTGTAGGCGCTATCCAATCTTCTTTTCAGTTTTGATGTAAGGGTCAATGCTGAGTAGCCATACAATGGAATAGAACAGTTGCTTAAAAGAAGCTCCTTTTCATGTTTTTCCGGTTCAGCCACTCTTCGAGGGATATACCAAAGTCATGGAACTGCAGCATAGCAGATTGTGTTTCTCAAGTTTCTTCTTCATACACAATGTTCTACGAGGGGGCACTGAAAAGATATCGGCTCGACAATGAATATATATATATATATATATATATATATATATATATATATATATATATATATATATATATATTGTTGTGACCAAGTAAATGGTTAAGAAATAACAAAACAAGAGGTTGCAGATAAATCGTGTATTGAACAGTAAATACACCAGAAGTGTCTTACACGACCTGGGAGTGTGTGTCGGTTGACAAGCATTCAGTCTATATCACTGTTGATATTTATTAGCCCCCCCCCCACGAGGGTAAATGTAGCACAAGGCCGAGTTTAACGTGGGTCATCGGAGCCTGTAGGCTCGGCCAAAAACTCCCCGTAGAACCAGCATAAACGGGTTCGGGTCTGTCGACAGGAGCCGCGAACAGTTACAGCTTCGGAAGAACAGTCTATATCACCATTAATTATTAAAGGCCCCCTCCCAACGAAGGATATATGTGGCACAAGGCCGAATTTACCGTGGGTTCTCCGAGCCCGTAGGCTCGGCCAAAAATGTTTCCGTAGAACCCGCATAAACGGGTTCACGGTCTGTCTACCTCCCCGGACGAAACTTTGCCCTTCGCAAAAGCCTCGTCCGGGTTCCTCTCTGCTCAAGGCAGAGAGTTCGACAGTAACGAACAGTCTATATTCACCGTTATATTTAACGCCCCCCCACATGGGTCGTATGTGGCACAAGGCCGAGTTTACCGTGGGTTCTCCGAGCCCGAAGGTTCGGCCAAAAATATTCCTTTCGAACCCGTATAAACGGGTTCAGGGCCTGTCTACCTCCGCGGACGAAACTTTGCCACTCGGGCTACTGTCTGCTCAAGGCAGAGAATTTGACAGTAGAACAGTTTATATCACCGTTCCTCCGAGGCTTATTTTCCTACTAATTTTATAGTAAGTTGAAGAGTCCACAATAGCCTCATTAGAGGGAAGACACTACAACATATATATTTACCGTTTTACTGTTTAACTAGCCAGGTGTAAACTTATGTTCGATTGTAATAGTTACTTTTCTCTCACAATTTCATCTTTAGCGCTCCAGCAATGCCCAGCAAATCTGACTCAACGCTCGTGGATGATGTCTGTTTACTGGGCTTAAGAGCCCCATACAATCACTCATTGGCCAGACGATCTCACCAAGTGACATTCAAAGCCACGCTTATTATGTGAGTGTAGGTTCCATTTAATCTTCTCTGGGTATGCGGCTATATTGAAAATACTTCCCGGAGTGACGACCGTACCCTACATAGTCGCAGGGTGCCATGGTAAGGCGTAGCACCCGTTCAACCACCCTGCCAGGGTTACGGAGAAGTAATGGCACTGCAGCATGGTGGATTGTGATGGGGCAGCGGAAGAGCTCACCTGAGCCAACGCTTTCCTCCCGCGTTGATACTGAACGAAGAAATCCTAGACGTTCAAAGGTCAGGATTACCAAAAGTTCTATCAAGTGAATTACAGCAACGCATCCATAAGGACAACGTCCATAGCCGTGTAATCACTCTACGACTGATTCATTATGACTCAAGTACACAATTCAAATCCATGCCGTCCTCTTTACTACTAGGTTAAGTACCGTGGAGTAATGGATAGCGGCTCGAATTGAGGAATCGGAGAGCCGAGTTCAAATTCCAGTCGAATCGATTACATGGTAATACCCTTGGGAAAGGTATGAATTATCTTCTTCTCCCCCCAGCTATGGGTAAATTGCAGAGCAGACCGGGTTCTATAGCCTTAGATGACAATTTGTCTACTGCGGAAAAAATCTGCCTCGTCAGTCATGTATCGAAAGTTACATGATCGCCTCAGCGTGTATCACGCATTGCACATAACTGAATGAATTATCTTAAGCAATTTCCGTTTTGGGGAACCAACTGCAATTACGAACGAAGCATTTTAATGAGACGTTCCTTGACCATGCGTTCCTGAACAATTTTACCCTTCTGCCTGAGCTCCTAAGTCAGAATTCGCAAATAATTGGTATGTGATGTTTTACGGTAGATATAAAAATAGTTACAAAAAATATAAGCATTATACTTAGCAGGTTGAGACTCTGCACGCTCCAAGGTAGAAACGATCTTTTTTTTAAAATACGAAACACATGCACAAAACAAATGAAAAGACGCGGACATGTTGGTATAACATTCGATGACATCAGAATATTACGTCTTTTCTGATTGGCTCTTCAAAATAAGGCAACCAATAGCAAAACACGACGCAAGTATTTACCCGCCGTTCAACCGGTGGCTGGGTGTATTAAGACATTTTCCTCTACCACCGCTTTACCGGTGGTCAGGGTTAAATATATCATAACAGTTGTTAAAAAAATTAACTTAACGAATAATAAATGAAGTACATAATTTCCTACGCTAATAAAAGACAGTTCTCAAATCAGTCGAGAAACTGCTCCAAAAATTAATGGTTTAGAATATCTATCTATCTATCTATCTATCTATCTATCTATCTATCTATCTATCTATCTCTCTCTCTCTCTCTCTCTCTCTCTCTCTCTCTCTCTCTCTCTCTATATATATATATATATATATATATATTTGATGATCGAGTGTCAAATGTCGACCTTTATGAGAAATGTAAGATAGGTACCATCGAGACCTTCATAATGCAATCACAACTGCGTTCGGCTGGCCATGTGGCAAGGATGAGTGATGATCGTATACCAAAAGTTCTTTTTTACAGTGAACTCCATAGTGGTCATAGAAATGATGGTAGACCTTGGCTCAGGTATAAAGATAAACTGAAAAGAAACCTTTCTTGTGTCATTATTCCATTCAAGAACTTTGAAGAGGAAGCTATGAAGAGATCAGAAAACATAGACCTTGGCTCAGGTATAAAGATAAACTGAAAAGTAACCTTTCTTGCGTCAACATTCCATTCAAGAACTTTGAAGAGGTAGCTATGAAGAGATCAGAATATCGTTCTAGTGGCCATTCAGGAATAATGCACCATCAAGAAGTAAGCATCAGTCGACTACGTGAAACACGAAAACAAAATAAGACATCTAACAGTGTTCCTGCTGCACTGTTTGTGGTCTTTTGTGCAATTCTCGAGCCGGTCTCAAAAGTCATACCCGTCATAGGCATGCAGATAATTAGTTCGTGGTCATCGTAACCTCATGCGTTGAACTCGATGGGAGAGTCCATCATATTTAAATAAAAAAATTTAACAGAGGATGGAAAGTATCACACTGAAATCCGGAGACGCATTGGGGTGGCGAAAGATGTCTTTCAAAATATAAGAAAAATATTAAGAAACAGGAACATTTCGTTAGAAACAAAGAAAAAAGAACATTAAACTGTTACGCAATATCAGTCCTCCCATAATTTTGGTGTCCTGGTTATGACGATAAACTATATTCGGCAGCCAGGCCTCCGATCGGGAGATTGGTTTTAAGGAGCGTGGAACCACCTCTTAATATTGCTGTTATTCCCGGTCAATTAGTGAACACCAAAACAAAAACAAAGATAAAAAATGAAAGTATAAAAAATACATTTTTACAGTAGAATTACAAACACAGTACCTATTTGTAGCAAATTAACCAACAACACATTTTATCTGTAGTTGAAGGCATATAAATGCGTTCAAAATATATTTAGTAGAAGCCATAAAAGTGTGTTCAAATTATTTAGATTTCAGCATTAAACAACCCATAGAGGTGTTGATATGCCACTAAACAAAATCAACCTAAAAACCAACCATAATTATTTGGGGAAAATTTTTTTGTAAATTAGCATTCGTTCGGACACAAATTCTCATAATCGTCAGAATTTCATTTTTTATGATATTTGAAGGGAGGCCCTGTTCATAATATAAGGACTGTGAAACGGATCTCTGCCCTCTTAAAGAGTTATCTGTACTTTGTTTTTATTTACAAATGTGATATTTGAATTGATTGATTGATATGTTTTTTATTGTTTGTGGGGTTTTGGATTGTAAGAATAATTATCGTTTTTGTGAGTGAATATTGCATTAACCGATTTTTTGCGAATAATAATGACTTTCCAGATACAAGTCTTACTATTTAATATATAGTTGGGGGGATGAGATTGTCAAGTTTGAAACTGGGCTTACATCATTGATTAATCCGTACTATTAGGAATTGGGAAAATGGCTATCATCTGTAGTACGCAGTTTTCAATGACGTCAGCACAGATTCACATTTGTAAATAAAAACCACGTACAGTTAACACTTTAAAAAGTAAGGGATCGATTTGATTCTTTATTTATATTATAAACAGGTCCCCCTTTTAAAAAGAACAAAAAGTCTTTATATTTTCGATTTTGACAAATGATGTGGTTAAAGAAACTTCTAATAAATGCGAATCTACAAAAATGCCCCCCCCCACCATTTTTTACCTCATTTTACGGTTTGTTTTGTTTTACGGCATATCAACACCTCAGTGAGTTATTTAATGCTGACAAGATTTTTATTGCTGGTAATATTTTTTTTTCCAAAAAGGTATTGCTGGTAATATTTATTTTCTTCAATGCATTGCTGGTAATAATTTTTCTTAAAAAAATTGATTGCTGGTATTAAAACCTATTTTTACACTTTGATAGTGTTTTAACCCCAGTTTAAGGGTTAACTATTTGCCCATAGCCGGGACTCTAACGGGTGCTACCACCCCGGATCAGGGTGAACTTGGGGACAACGGCAGTTAAGAGGTGGTTCAACACTCCTCAAAACCTCCTGATCGGAGGCCTTGCTGTTGGACGTAGTTTATCGTCATATCTAGGACGGCCTCATTTTACGAACGGAACCCATAATTTAAGTCGTCCTTGAAATGTTTCAAGTTTAGAAAGTCATCAATGTTTACCTTATCTGAAGTGTTCAAAATTTTCAGAAAAAATGCTTTATATACTGGATAAACATATTTGGACAAAGATTTCTCCAATCGAAGATAATAAAGTAATAAATAAAAGAGATAAGTCATTTGTTCTTTCTTGTCACATTCTTTGATATCGCCTTCTTCTGTGTGCCGTGTCCTGTCAGGATATTGGCAATCATTTCTCTTCATAATTTCCTGTCCCTTGTATCTTTTAATTAATTTGTTTTTTGCTATTTCTCCTAAACCCTGTTCAGCCATGCATTTATTTAAGCTCGTCAGGTAGTTTATGTGTTGCTTTCCTTCTTGGCTTCAATCTTCCCTGTGAGTATCAAATTTTCAAAGCCTTCCTTCTTCAGAAATTTCAACTGTCTCTTCCTGATGTTAAGTATAAGTGTAATTTTTCTTTCGGTTTTCTCTAAAATTTCGTCGTTGTTCACATGAAGATGCAAAATTCAAAGATGCAAACGTCAAAGATGCAAAATTCAAAGATGCAAAATTCAAAGATGCAAAATTCAAAGATGCAAGATTCAAGGATGCAAAATTCAAAGATGCAAGATTCAAAGATGCAAAATTCAAAGATGCAAGATTCAAGGATGCAAAATTCAAAGATGCAAGATTCAAGGATGCAAAATTCAAAGATGCAAGATTCAAGGATGCAAAATTCAAAGATGCAAGATTCAAAGATACAAAATTCAAAGATGCAAGATTCAAAGATGCAAAATTCAAAGATGCAAAATTCGAAGATGCAAGATTCAAGGATGCAAAATTCAAAGATGCAAGATTCAAGGATGCAAAATTCAAAGATGCAAGATTCAAAGATGCCAAATTCAAAGATGCAAAATTCTTCCACGATGAAAGAGCGAAGCCTACATTAAGCAAAAAAAATTGAATAATCTGAAATATAAAATTTCTGGTAAGTAAGGCACAAGATGAACAGGAACAGCGCGTTAGGGTTTGGGATTGTAATAGAGCAGCAATCAAACTTAGACAATTTCGGTATCGACATAATTCTTTTCTTCCTCGTTGCCGTGTATCTTCAGGACGTTGGTGATCGTGACTCTCCACAATTTTCACAATATCTTACACTCTCACAAAAGTCTTGTCAATTTCTCATAATCTCACTAATGTCTTCTCAATCTCTTACACTCTCACTAAAGATTCTCAGTCTCTTACACTCTCACTAATGTCTTCTCAATCTCTTACACTCTCACTAATGTCTTCTCAATCTCTTACACTCTCGCTAATGTCTTCTCAATCTCTTACACTCTCACTAATGTCTTCTCAATCTCTTACACTCTCACTAATGTCTTCTCAATCTCTTACACTCTCACTAATGCCTTCTCAATCTCTTACACTCTCACTAATGTCTTCTCAATCTCTTACACTCTCGCTAATGTCTTCTCAATCTCTTACACTCTCACTAATGTCTTCTCAATCTCTTACACTCTCACTAATGTCTTCTCAATCTCTTACACTCTCACTAATGCCTTCTCAATCTCTTACACTCTCACTAATGTCTTCTCAATCTCTTACACTCTCACTAATGTCTTCTCAATCTCTTACACTCTCACTAATGCCTTCTCAATCTCTTACACTCTCACTAATGTCTTCTCAATCTCTTACACTCTCACTAATGTCTTCTCAATCTCTTACACTCTCACTAATGTCTTCTCAATCTCTTACACTCTCACTAAAGATTCTCAGTCTCTTACTCTCTCATTAAAGTCTTCTCAATCTCTTATACTCGCACTAAAGGCTTCCCTATATCTTGCAGCCTCACTAAAGTCGACTCAATCTCTTACACTCGCAACAAGGTCTTCTCAATCTCTTACACTCTCAAAAATGTCTTCTCAATCTCTTATACTTTCACTAATCCCCACCTGGCGTCTTTATGGCATTATTGCATTGATTGGACTGAAATGATTTTTATAAGTGTCCTTTTTATTTGCATTTTCTTTAATAATTCTTCGTTGTTCCATCTATTATATTCTCAGCTTTCTTCAGTGGAAAAATGGTTCTGATGAGTCAATCTTTTCTTCATTGTTAAACAAATTGTCCAGAATACAGAGACAGATAGAGAAGCTGGAACTTTCATAGCAGTCCGCCATTCTTTACTTTGTTTCCAATGAAATTTTCTTGATTCTTAATACTTAATGTTTAGTTTTTGGCAGGCATTCTTTGCTATTTCAATTTAACTTCGGATTTCGGTGTCACATTTTCTGGTATCTGTTAAAAATCTGTCTAGATTTTTAAACTTCTGTACTAGTTTTGATTTTGACATCTCGAAATGGCAGCTCGGATCTTGTTTTTTTCTCTTGCTTACAATCATGGGTTGTTATTTTTTATGTTTATAATCATCGATAATCTTTTCTTCACATTTTACAACTCGAAAAACAAGGCAGTAAAACCATTAAAACACAAGGGGTTACTGGATCTGAAAGTGTTAGAAAACAAACATTATTAAGGAATGATAACAACAGAAGAGTAATCAAGAATACATTAGATAGCGATTGACATTGCATTTAAATTTTCGAAGATCAAAATTAACTGGAAAACACCGACCCTGAAGAGAGTTCCACAAGCAAGAAGTGCGAGATTAAACTTAGAATAGATCTTATAGTCACAATTAGCCAATTGAACTATAAATTGATGATACCTTGTTACTAGTTAATACCGCGTTTAAATTCATAATTTCCAGGTACCATAGCGAAGAGCTCATCCAAACAATTACCATGAAAGTATTCATAGAAAAGGCACAGGGAAGTAACTTTCCGGTGGTGGGTAAGTGACTGGAGCCGAGATGCCAGATCAGGACCAATAATATTCTTCTTTGTATCTTATCAAGGAACTCTAAAGAAATAACAGAGGTACTGGACCATATATGGCAACAATATTGTAAGCATGGACGAGTGGTAGACTTATAGATACGTCAGATAGATTCTGGAGAAATTAAAATAAAAAAAGAGTCAAATTCTCGACCAAATGTATATTTATTAAGTTTAGCTTAATCTGGCAAAAGGTCACCCTACTGAAAAGAGTGCCCAATAAATTTCAATTTTTTCCAATAACAAAGCTAGAATCTACTTAGCTATCATTCTCTACAGACGCCCCAATTTTTTTTCAGTTATTTTACCCAAAGCATGGGTTCACGGAGTGTGAAAGAAACTGAGAAAACCTTACTGAGTAAAAAGAAAGTAAAAGAACAGTTTAAAAAAAAATAGACGATGATTAATACATTATTTACATTATTCGGACTATTGTCCTCATCTTTGTCGCCATAGTTATTACAACGTTTCGGCCGTTGTACGCTCCGGCCTTCTTCAAGTGGTTGGAATGTCGAACTGTACAACGGCCGAAACGTTGTAATAAATATGGCGACAAAGTTGAGGACAATAGTTCGAATAATCTAAATAGTGTACATAATACCTCATTTCAGAAATATAGACAGATACTGAAAGGCCGAAACGTTGTAATAAATATGGCGACAAAGATGAGGACAATAGTCCGAATAATGTAAATAGTGTACATAATACCTCATTTCAGAAATATAGACAGATACTGAAAGGCCGAAACGTTGTAATAAATATGGCGACAAAGATGAGGACAATAGTCCGAATAATGTAAATAGTGTACATAATACCTCATCTCAGAAATATAGACAGATATTGAAGGGCCAAAACGTTGTAATAAATATGGCGACAAAGATGAGGACAATAGTCTGAATAATCTAAATAGTGTACATAATACCTCATCTCAGAAATATAGACAGATACTGAAGGGCCGAAACGTTGTAATAAATATGGTGACAAAGATGAGGACAATAGTTCGAATAATGTAAATAATGTACATAATACCTCATCTCAGAAATATAGACAGATACTGAAGGGTTCACTTACTTTTTCCATTTTGAATTAATATTTTTATTACGGCTTGATAAATTTTTTGAAATTTAATAAAGGTTTTTCTTAATGAATGTTTAGTCAAATTAAGATTTGTTGATTATTTGGAAAAAAAGAGACAATTTAAAAAAAATATATCATCTTTTAGTTTACTTACTTTTGCACAGCACTGTATGTACAGGGTGCGGCAGAAATATTTCCCACATATACCTTCAAGAAATAGCACCCACATAACGGCAAGACATTAATAACAATGATGTATTCATCTAGCTGATGTCTTACCATTGTATGGGACGTCTTTCTGGGAGGTGTATGTGGGCGGTACTTCGGATGCACTCTGTAGAAAGAGATGTATGCAGATCCTAATATGATTAGCTAATATTTAACCAATAAAAAATTAAAAACATATTTAACCAATCAAAATCTTTAAGCAGAGACAAAGCCTGTCTATTTTTTTCATCCACCAATCAATAGTCTCTTCCTCTCTCTTTCTCGCGCGCCTACAGCAAGCCTCTCTTTCTCACTCATAGATATACTGTTTTTACCTCCCGCACAGAACGCCCCATTTAGGACTCTCTCACTTATTCTCACGCAAAATGAATCACACACACACACACACACACACACACACACACACACACACACACACACACACACACACACACTTTCAGTTTCTCTCTCTCTCTCACGCACCTATATATTCCGAATGACTTTCTCTACCAAATTGCTCTACGACATTTTCCCTCACCTACCGATTCTCAAACTTCCTCTTCCTTTCTCACGCTCTTTTAGCAAACCCCTCTTTCTCTCTCAGAGATAGACTTAGTCTTATACCACTTATATAGAGAGTCTTATACTACTTATATAGTCTTATATTACTTATATAGTCTTATACTACTTATATAGATAGTCCTATACCACTTATATAGATAGTTTTATATTATTTATATAGTCTTATACTACTTATATAGACAGTCTTATATTATAGTCGTATACCAGTTACATAGATAGTCTTATACTAATTATATAGTCTTATATTACTTATATAGTCTTATACCATTTATATAGATAGTCCTATACCACTTATATAGTCTTATATTACGTATATAGTCTTATACCACTTATATAAATAGACCTATACCACTTATACAGTTTTATATTACTTATATTGTCTTATACCACGTATATAGCTAGTCCTATACCACTTATATAGATAGTCCTATACCACTTATGTAGATAGTCATATTACTTATACTACTTATATAGCCAGTCTTATATCATAGTCTTATGCCATTTACATAGTCTTATGCTACTTATATAGATAGTCTTATATTACTTATATAGTCTTATAACACTTATATAGATAGTTCTATACCACTTATATAGACAGTCTTATATTACAGTCTTATACCACTGACATAGATATTCCTATGCTACTTATATAGTCTTATATTACTTATATAGTCTTATACTACTTATACATAGCGCGTCATTTACTTTGTTATAAGACTTTCTCACTAACCGATACTCTCACGCAGTGACACTCTCTCAGCTACACACACACACACACACACACACACACACACACACTTTCTCTTTCCTTTACTCTTTCTCTCTCACACACGCATACACATTTTCTCTTTGCTCTTTCTCTCTTTCACACACACACTTTCTGTCTCCTTTCTTGCTCATTGAGATACATTTTCTCCCCTTTCTCTCACACATTCACAAACACTTTCTCTCTCTTTTTTACTCTCTCTCTAACACACATACACTTTATCTCTCCTTTGCACTTTCTCGCGCTCTCTCTCTCTCACACACACACATACTTTCTCCTTTACTCTCTGCCTCCTTCTCTCTCACACACACAAACACACTCTTTCTCTCTCCTTTACTCTCTCTCTCACGCACATACGTTTTCTCTCCTGTTTACTTTCTCTAACACACGCACACTTTCTCTCTCCTTTGCTCTCTCTCTGTCTCACATACATTTTCTCTCTACTTTACTCTCTCTCACATACACTTTCTCTCTCCTTTACTCTCTCTCTCTCTCTTACAAACACACTTTCTCTCTCCTTTACTCCCTCTCTCTCTCACTCACACACACATACACACACTTTCTTTCTCCTTTCGTCACTTTTTTCTTTCACGTACACACATATATATATATATCACAAATGTTTCCATCACAAACCGTAACCCTCCCGCTAATTCTATAGCATATGTCTTCCTTACGCATGCAGTAAGTCTTTTTGTCATACAACTCTTACACTCACTGACACCTTCTTTCCATTTTTTTAATCACCTTCAGTAACACACACACACACACATACACGCGAGCGCAAACACACACACACACGCACGTTCCCCTTTCTTTCTTTTCCTCTCTAACATAGCGAGTCTCTCTGTGATATATCAGAGGCTCTTTCTTCCTCGAGGGCGGATTCTCTCTCCTTCCCTCTTATACAGCCATTTCCTCTTCGTCTGAACTCCCATCCTCCAACCACGTGTACGCATAGAAAAGAGTTAAGAGAACGGACCAATGGAATCGCACGTCTTTCTCGATCTCTCTATTTTGCTTCACGTAAAGGCAACGATGCTCGCAATCAGCACATCTGGTCATGACAGTTTTTTTGACTGGCGGTCAGAGAACGTTACTCTTCGCTCGTGAGCTTTTTCAAATGAACAGATTGAATGCATTTGGGGTCCAATTACGGAAGGGAGAAGGATGTGCACATCAATCGACAAAGGCAGCATTCGGAGGGCCACGGATTGTTGGTCGAACAATATTATAATGAGGGGATTAAAATCGCAGAAAAGAGATAAAAGAAAAGAAAAAGAACACGAAAAAATGAATTAGATTACGTATGCGTATGTGCGTGTGTGTGTGTGTGTGTGTGTAAAGGGGGATGGGTTGAGGTAAGGTGAGGATTTAGCGAGACGGGCTGAATTTTAAAATAGTTACCTGATTTGAAATGATTATACTTTTGCTCAAAAAAATACAATGACGAATACATAGACATAAACACACTTGCGCGCACAGACACACTCTTTTTTCTCTCTCATACATACATACCCTCTCACTGGGTCTCGCATAAAAACATAAATATACACTTACACATTTATCTATTAGTTCAGTAAAAATCCATGAACTAGAAATCATATACATACATACTTATATATATATGTATATGTGAGTGTGTGTGTATGTAAAATGTGTATGTACATAAATTTAAGTATAAATATATATTATATATGCGCGGTACTTATTGGAAAGCATCCATTATGTAGTAATATCATACAACAGAATATATATATATATATATATATATATATATATATATGTAAGCCGAAAGCTTAGATTGGATTAAAAAAATATGTATCAATATTGTGATTTTCTTTCATTGTTTAATGATAATGTTATTAAGCTTATCAGACGATATGAAAAGAACTTACAAAAAATATATAGACAACACTTATCTATATTATTTAATGAAACATGTATTAATATATATATATATATATATATATATATATATATATATATATATATATATATATATATGTATGTATATATAGTTAAACCTAGAGAGCCAGACAAACCTACCAAGGTTACACCTAAGCAGATCGTCAGGGAAATAAGCCTTCCCTGACGATCCGCTTAGGTGAAACCTTTGTAGGTTTGTCTGGCTCTCTAGGTTTAACTAGGTCTGCTCTACTTATTGTATTGAGCACTTTATTTAGTTAGTTGCGTACTCGGATCGGGGTTTTTTCTTTGGGCTTTGGAGCTGCATGCTGAACGATTGTTTTCGACATGCGTTCATGTTCTTGGCTCTTTCTTTTTTTATACCTTTTTTTCCTTCGATATTGATTTGATCATTTGCAAATCAAGAAACCGAAGGTTTTCCGAAACGAGTGTAGTTACTTATACTTATAAGATTACTACTACTAATAATATTATATATATATATATATATATGTGTGTGTGTGTGTGTGTGTGTGTGTGTGATAGAGCTAATATATACATACAATATCATACAATATATATATATATATATATATATATATATATATATATATATATATATAGTTTACGAAAAACTAGGTAATCCGTATGGGAAAACCCAATGTGGATAGAATCCAGAGAGCTCAATGTAAATCAGAGCTAATAATTTAAATAAAAACAGATTGCTTTAAGGTTCCATATAATAAATTATTTCACCATAGCCCTTTCAAAGGACAGTGGATCATCAGATTTATTTCCAAATGTTGAAATGAAAAAAATGAAAATAAATTTACACATTTATGACGGGCAATAATAAGGAAACTCACGAAGTGGGGGCAGTGTAGGGGGGTAGAGAAACAGCATTGAGTTACATGTAACATTTCTATTGTTTCAAATTTAAATTTTCGCTGAAATCTAGACATTGACACTTTAAATCTGTTAACGGAAGTTATATCTTGATATAGGAAGTGGGATGGACAAAGAAGTATATAAAGAAAAAAAGAAAAGAACAAAAAAGAAAAAAGAAAAAGAGAGAAAAAAAGAGAAAGAAGTTGTAAAAAAGTGTCATTAACTTCTATTGGAATAGGCGTTGTTTTTTTCTTTACTTTGAGATTTCGTAAATTTCGTAAAATATATATATATATATATATCGTAAAAAATATATATATATATATCGTAAAATATATATATATATATATATATATATATATATATATATATATATATATATATATATGTTCTGTTGCATGATATTGTATGTATTGCGTGAATATATTAGCTCTGTCACAGATATTGTGTATTTTCCACTAAGTAACGCGCATACATATATATATATATATAAATATATATATATAAATATATATATATATATATATATATATATATATATATATATATATATATATATATATATATATATACGATCGCAAATAGCGTGAATCCCAGGATCACAAACTCACATAAATCCAACTAAATATGTTAGCTCTATCACTGATAGATATTTATACTTACATTTATATACATACATATTTTACACATGCGCGCGCACACACACACACACACACACACATATATATATATATAGTAGTTACCTTGAAAGAAAAGTGATACGAAGGTTTAAAATGAATTTAAAAATAAGAAAAATCTTTCTTAAATCTTTTATTTTAGTTTTAATTCCAAGCTAATAGATTTTATTTAATATTTTCAATAAACAAAATACTTTGTTGTATTTCAAAAAAAGTTAAATTGATTGAAATTATTTTTTAAATCGTTAAATCAGCTATTTTAGCCATATTTACAAATCTGTCAACACAACTTTCAAAAATAGAATATATTTTCCTGAAATTTTATTTGAAGAACATTAGCTGATTTAAAGTTTAATTAATTTGATTTGAAACAAATATTACTTTTAGTTTAAAGCATGTCTGTAGAAACTAGTTGAAGAATATAATGTGAAATCCGTTTTTATATATTGTTTTTTTTTTAAAAGTAGTTAACCGTAGTCAAGATCATCGAGTCAATGGGAACGATCCTGCACAGAACATGCTTTGCCAGGTCTATATACAGTTTTGAATTAAGAGTTGTCTTTCTCCTAGACAGGTTGCCACCCAAGGCTATAGAACCCAGTCTGTTAAGGAAACGACCCTATTTGATATCATGAAGTCAATGGGAACGATCCTTTACTTAGCTGCACAGTACATGCTTTGCCAGGTCTATATACAGTTTTTGAATTCAGAGTTGTCTTTCTCCTAGACAGGTTGCCACCCAAGGCTATAGAACCCAGTCTGTTAAGGAAACGACCCTATTTGATATCATGAAATCAATGGGAACGATCCTTTACTTAGCTGCACAGTACATGCTTTGCCAGGTCTATATACAGTTTTTGAATTCAGAGTTGTCTTTCTCCTAGACAGGTTGCCACCCAAGGCTATAGAACCCAGTCTGTTAAGGAAACGACCCTATTTGATATCATGAAGTCAATGGGAACGATCCTTTACTTAGCTGCACAGTACATGCTTTGCCACGTCTATATACAGTTTTTGAATTCAGAGTTGTCTTTCTCCTAGACAGGTTGCCACCCAAGGCTATAGAACCCAGTCTGTTAAGGAAACGACCCTATTTGATATCATGAAGTCAATGGGAACGATCCTTTACTTAGCTGCACAGTACATGCTTTGCCAGGTCTATATACAGTTTTTGAATTCAGAGTTGTCTTTCTCCTAGACAGGTTGCCACCCAAGGCTATAGAACCCAGTCTGTTAAGGAAACGACCCTATTTGATATCATGAAGTCAATGGGAACGATCCTTTACTTAGCTGCACAGTACATGCTTTGCCAGGTCTATATACAGTTTTTGAATTCAGAGTTGTCTTTCTCCTAGACAGGTTGCCACCCAAGGCTATAGAACCCAGTCTGTTAAGGAAACGACCCTATTTGATATCATGAAGTCAATGGGAACGATCCTTTACTTAGCTGCACAGTACATGCTTTGCCAGGTCTATATACAGTTTTTGAATTCAGAGTTGTCTTTCTCCTAGACAGGTTGCCACCCAAGGCTATAGAACCCAGTCTGTTAAGGAAACGACCCTATTTGATATCATGAAGTCAATGGGAACGATCCTTTACTTAACTGCACAGTACATGCTTTGCCACGTCTATATACAGTTTTTGAATTCAGAGTTGTCTTTCTCCTAGACAGGTTGCCACCCAAGGCTATAGAATCCAGGCTGTTAAGGAAACGACCCTATTTGATATCATGAAATCAATGGGAACGATCCTTTACTTAGCTGCACAGTACATGCTTTGCCAGGTCTATATACAGTTTTTGAATTCAGAGTTGTCTTTCTCCTAGACAGGTTGCCACCCAAGGCTATAGAACCCAGTCTGTTAAGGAAACGACCCTATTTGATATCATGAAGTCAATGGGAACGATCCTTTACTTAGCTGCACAGTACATACTTTGCCAGTTCTACAGTTTTTTAAACAACCCACTAATCCTAAAATTTAGTAAAATATTCTAAGTAATCAAATATGTTATTGTATTTTAGGTACTTTGGCTTTGCATTTACTAATGTTACTGTTTGGGCACGTCGGGGTGGTGTAGTGGTTAGCAAGCTTGTCTCACTAGAAAAATTACGACTGAGTAGTGAGTTCGATCCTCACTAGGTGCCCCATACTTTCGGCCATGTGCCACATCTAAGCTATGCTTGTAAAAGCACTACTATAGTTACTGTTCTTATTTTTTGTATCGACAAAAGTCCTTTGTTTACAAAAGTTTACATGTTTATTTTTTTTTAAATACTGGGGTTGCTGAATTATAAGCCTTTTATTTTTATTAATGATTAGTAAATATAATTTTTACTTAATACCAATATTCCCGAAATCAGTAGAAATTATCAGAGAATGTTAAATGATTTAAAACTTTGTAAATTATTCTATTTAAAAAAAAATGGAAACAGTTCTCGTAAAATTTAATTATTCATCGAAATAATTATTTTCTCAAGACAATAGCGTCCATAATATCTTATTCCTAAAATTATTTAAAAGTTTTTCTAAATAAATAATGTCTTGTTGCATTTTTAGAGCAAATCTTTGGTAACTGGTGTCCTGTTTAAAAAACAAAATCAAAACAAATTGCTCATTTAAATTCTCCAAGGACTTCTGCTTATAATTACTATAAACAAAAAGTGAATCCTCGAAATTTTATAAATTTAAATAATGGGGAGTAACAGATATTAAAAAGAAATATTTCTAACATAATTTTCTAACAAAGAAACGTTTCTAGAATATTTTAATCTGAATAACTTCTGAACGGTTCATTACCATCAGGCGATTATTTCATTTTTGCATGATTTTCCATATCAATGTATTTTCCACAACAAAAAGACGCACACATTTCCTATGCTAATTTCAAAGGCCGCTGATGCAAGAAGAAAAACAATTAACTGAAGTTTTTAAGGTTCTAAAAAGAAGAAAAGAATTTCCTTTTAATAATAACAGAAAAAATTTGATAAAACTTTGTTTTTATTAAGTTTGGGACATTTTTCATCATGTCTGCACATATTTTAGTAAATCTGTGTAGATACCTATATATATATATATATATATATATATATATATATATATATATATATATATATATATATATTATGAAATGGACAAAGTCCGACAATTATTTAAAGACATTTTTATGTTTAACATTCTTTTTATAGATAAAATATTTAAGTAAATGCTCTGTTTACCGGCCTGAATGTCCTAGAAATTTTCATAATACTGTTTATTATAAACTGACCATTTACTTAAATACTTGTATCTATAAAAAGAATGTTAAACATAAAAATGTCTTTAAATAATGGTCGGACTTTGTTCATTTCATAATGTGTGACGTCATTTGTTTACATTTGATACTCCATGAGCAGTTATGAATGTATGTGAAAGATTCATGGAAGATTGAAGTTTATAAGCAGTAAATTCGACCTTGCCTACCGAACGATCCTTTGTGGCCGAGCCGTAAAGCACGTCAGGCTAAATGACGGTTCCGTATAGGATACAGGTTCGAATCCTGTCGAAGGACGAATATTTTCTATGAAAATTTCTCGGACATTCAGGCCGGTAAATGTTGTTTAATACTGTTTATTATAAACAGAGCATTTACTTAAATATTTGTATCTATAAAAAGAATGTTAAATATAAAAATGTCTTTATATATATGTATGTTTAGTCAAATATGAAGAACAAGTAATATTTTATGTTGTAGAAAAGAAGGATTGCATACATATATATGAAAAATTTCTCAGAGTTAACCTATAGAAAAAGACAATATTTATAAATGTAAAAGACAATAGGAAATCTGTAATGGTAACCGACGCGTTTCGTCCAATGTGGAATTTTTTAAGGCAAAAAACGAAATGAATTTATTAAACAAAGTAACTAATAATAACAAAACAAAATGTCCTTAGCAACTGTAAGAATTTAGAGAAAATAGCGTTCTCACACACACACTTATATATATATATATACAAGTTTAGGATTGGTATATACGGAGTGAGATCCAATAACCAACAATTAATATTCTTTAAAGAGTGCTCAATACAGAGTAGAGCAGATATAATTATTTATTTGAATATTACAACATAAATATGTTATAAAATCACGACAAAAGTAGCCATTTTGTTTCAACACTTCTAGTGTCTTTTCAAGTGACGATGTAGAATATAGAATAAATGGTTTTAAAAGTTTCAAATTAATCAGCGATCCTCAGCCAGGATACTTGTATTTTGATTGGTCACTCTAGCTTATGTAATAGCGTTTACTCCTGGCTAAGGATCGTTTATTAATTTGAAACTTTTAAAGCCATTTATTCTATATTCTACATCGTCACTTGAAAAGACACTAGAAGTGTTGAAACAAAATGGCTACTTTTGTCGTGATTTTATAACATATTTATGTTGTAATATTCAAATAAATAATTATATATATATATATATATATATATATATATATATATATATATATATATATATATATATATATATATATATATGTATTGCATTGGCTAAGATAAGTCTCCCTTTTGTCTTATTTACATATGAACATTTGAATATTTATGCATTTGATATTGAATTTAAACCGTTAATCTTTGTAAGTCAGTAAGCATTAATATTTCTTAGTTTGAAATCAAGAAACACTGCATTTATTGTAATTTAAAGAGTGACCACACTGTTTTGGACACACTGTATACACACGCACTATTATAAATATATATTTGTTTGTATATATATATATATATATATATATATATATATATATATATATATATATATATGCGAGTGGATGTGCGTGTGTGTGTGTGTGCGCGCGCAAGTGCGTGATAGTATGTAATGAAAGAAAGAAACGTTTAATTAAATATTCTTTCTCCTGAGGAGAATTTTTGTCCATCCTTTTAGGCGGGAAATATGGCGTGCAACCAGCATTGGTTTCCAAGTATTACACGCATCGAAGTTGGTTGTACTTTAATTTGCAAATTAGAATTCTTTATTAAAATAGAAACACATACATACAGATAATATATATATATATATATATATATATATATATATATATATATATATATATATATATAAAAGAAGAGTAATACATTTCAGATGCAACAAGGAAAGTCTTCAGTGATGCACTGTCTTCATAGCCGATTTCGGGTTTTGCATCATATCGGCTCCAACAGCAACCCCGACCTAATTCCACAAGATTCAGGCCGCCTCCTTGATAGCGTTTTGCTACGCACTTCGACATTGCAAAAAAGATAAATAAAATATGGCTAGGATTCCGACCGTTCTTATTGACATACGTCAGTCAACATCAGCCAATGAAATAAGGACTTTCCCCCCTTCCCTCCTATATATAGTCTTGCATTTTGCTACATCCGGTTTTTTTTTTTTTTTTTTTTTTTTTTTTTTTTGCGCCATTTCCTGGAATTCGTATCGAGGTAAGCTGGACTCGTTCTTGCAAGGTTCAATCCAATGTTTTACATTTCATTAATTACTAATTCAATAACTTAACTACCACTTACGTTACCCCCCGCCAAAAAAAAAAAAAAAAAAAAAAAAAAAAACCTCAATAATTCTTACTATTCTATAACAATCTTTAAGTCTAACCCTATATGAAACCGTTCATTACAAAGTTATCTTGTACTATTTATTTTAAATTTCTTACTAGTTTTGTAACCTATCAATTAAAACAGAACAATGGCCTAATCTAAGCAAGGAAAAATAATAATAATATTACTTTAACACCTAAAAACTAAAGTAATATAGACGAATTTACGAAACAGTTCATTGCAAACTTGTCTCGTCGTTCTATCTATTGAGATTTCTTACTAGTTTGTAATCTATGAATTAAAATAATACGATGACCTAATCTAAGCAAGGAATAATAATTAAATATACTTAATTTATTAAAAAAAAAAAAAATCTAAGAAAACCTAAACTACTCAAATAAGTAACATATTCGCTTTTAATTATAAATATTATTCGACATGAATCTAGTAAATTAATACTAGTATTACCACTAACTTTTAAACTATGAACACTATGATCTAATTTTACATACATAAGAATTGAAATATATATATATATGTCACTGTTTATTATCTGTCTATATCAACCGACACGTAGGTTATGAATACTGATCTATTAATTTTCTGTTAGTATATATATATACATACATATATAAAGAAAGAACAGTAACATATGTAAT
>OZ038503.1:13318107-13365607 GCA_964036315.1 Acanthosepion esculentum
TAGCAAGTCGGAAAAACCCAACAAAGTCCATCTGGCAACAGCTCTCAAAAGGACCTCAAACCAATGGCTAACAATATCAAAGAATGGCTTACAGGTTTTAACGCCTCTAAAACAAAACTTCTTTCATTTAATTGCCATAAGGAACCTTGGCTGCCTATCATCAGTATGGCTGATGCTAACCTCCAGGAGAGAAACTCTTTGCGCTTTCTTGAACTCACGTTATTCACTGACATGAAGTGGGGTGGTTATATTAAATCAATCAAAATATATATATATATATATATATATATATATATATATATATATATATATATATATATATATATATCGAGCACCGTGGGTTACTGGCGTTTGTTTACATCCGTAAAACAATACGTTCGAATTTACCTTTCTCTCTGCTGTGCTCTGATTGCTTAGGGGTAGGATCTTCGACTGATGCCAAATTCGTAGGGTTTCGATACCGGCTTGAAGCAAGTGAATGTCTAGCCACACAGATGAGCTGTGATACAGGGAAACAGGCCTTTCGTTGTCCTGTTATTACCTGGATGTAAAAAAGACATATCTATTTCCATACCTGAGGATGATTGTATGCACAATCGAAAGCTTGTAGTAAAAAAAAGACCTTATCCAACTGGAATTTATAAACAGGGATCATACCATTCATTTACAGGTTCGAGGTAAATGTATTTTATTAAAAATTGTTTGCGAGAGTGATTCTTGTCATTTATATCATTAACTTCACTATCTGATTTTTGTATGAATGATTCATGTAATATATATATATATATATATATATATATATATATGAATAAATACACTCTTAAGGTGTGCTATATTTATGGGATAAAGTGCTCAATATCAGAGATAGAGCGTGTGTAAAAATAAAAGTGAACATTGAAGTCAACACTTAGATGCGACAGTCTGTTTCATGCTAGACGCAAATGTCAGGTGGCCTGACGATTGCGTCTAGCATGAAACAGCTTGTCGGATTATATTTTAACTGTTAAATTTAGAAATAGAATTTCTAATTTTAACAGTTAAAATATAATCCTTGAAAATGTCTAAATGTATAGCCGAAAGCGCTCGGTAAAAAAGAACATTCGGACAATTTTTATATAATTTGTCATCCGGAAATAAAAAAAATATTAGATCGCACGAGAAATTATATAAAACACAAAATAAAAACACCTTTTCAGTCGTTTTTAATGAAATGTGCATATATATATATATATACTTTTGAGAACCTCCCACCTTGGAAAAGTGCAATTTTAGCCACCACTACTGCAAAAATAGCGGCAGGCGTCCATGTTAACGCTTACTATCTTATTCTAAGTTGTAAAAATACACACACGCCGTAGATGGTTTTGTTTTGTTTTAGGCATCCTTGTTCGTCGACATTGAAGGTGGGGAGAGATGAGATAGACAGGTAGAAAAGTAGATAGAGAAAGAGAATTTGATAGAGAAAAAGTAAGAGAGGAAGAGAAAACGATCAAGAAAAAGTGAGAGAGGAAGAGAAAACAATTGAGGGAAAGTGAGAGAGGAAGAGAAAACTACGGAGAAAAAGTGAGAGAGGAAGTGAAAACAACTCAGGGAAAGTGAGAGAAGAAGAGAAAACAATTGAGAAAAAGTGAGAGAGGAAGAGAAAACAATTGAGAAAAAGTAAGAGAGGAAGAGAAAATGAGCAAGAAAAAGTGAGAGAGGGAGAGAAAACAATTGAGGGTAAGTAAAAGAGGAAGACAAAGCAATTGAGAAAAAGTGAGGGAGGGAGAGAAAACAATTGAGGGTAAGTAAGAGAGGAAGAGAAAACTACGGAGAAAAAGTGAGAGAAGAGAAAACAATTGAGAAAAAGTAAGAGAGGAAGAGAAAACGATTCAGAAAAAGTGAGAGAGGAAGAGAAAATGAGCAAGAAAAAGTGAGAGAGGAAGAGAAAACAATTGAGGGAAAGAGAGAGAGGAAGAGAAATCAATTGAGAATAAGTGAGAGAGAAGGTGTAACTAAGAGAGGGTAAATGTGAGAGAAAGGGAGATTCCATTAATCCTAAAGAGATAAAAAAAAATTCAATTGGGATTTAGAAAAAAAAATTCTTTTCCATGACCCAATGAAAACAGCAGCAATAGCAAAAAATATTTCTTCAAGACGAAAAAAAAAACATCAAAAATTAATATGGTGATGGGATGGGGAAAGAGAGACACCGTGAGAAAGAGAGAAGAGAGAGATATGACCGGTTTTTTTTTTCAGAAGGCGGGAAAGTTTTGAATGAAGTGACGGCTGTTATTCTTCCGTGACTGACATTTTGAATCTGGCCTAAAACGCCGATGAAAACATGGCCGCCCTCTTGCAAAAGACAGTCTTCAAATTAAAAGGCTTTTAAAAGTGTTCTGATATCAACATTTCTGTTTACAGACAGTTTTGTCTTTGAATTTTTATATTTTTATTAATATATTCATTTAACATTTTTCAATTTAAAGCAAAAAAGAAATCTCTGACAGTCTTTTAATTTATTTATAACTAAAAGCTTCTCCTTTCTATTCGAACTAAATTCTGACTGGTCATACTTTAAAATGTTCTAAAATTTGTAAAATTTAGGATCTAATGAATCTTTTTTTTTAAGTGTGATGCTAGAATATGTAGTCTTTTCTGCGTTTTCAATTAAGGAAATAAACGAAAAGAATGTCTTTCTCCCCATTTGTTGAGCATGTAGAATTATAGAGTTCATATAATATTGATAATAGGCGTCGACAAAAGATTTTTCAATGATGTAAAAACTATTATTGTATATTATTTATTCCGGTGCAGGATTTCATCTCATTAATAAAATTACTAAATAAGTTTAGTTTTCTATTTTTGTAGACATATATCTTGTACATCATGTTGCAACTGGATTATTTTGATACACTGTAATTCAATGCTGCGTCTTTGAAATTCAATGATGCGTCTTGGCAATTATTCTTGGCTGCAGAATGTAACGATGACATGACAGGACCGCTACGATAAAATACAGCAAAAATAAGATTAAAATGAACTAAAAATTAATGATGATGACGCACCATATAAGAACTTAAATAAAGACTGTTGCGTCTGTGCAGGTGGTGTAATTGTTAACAGCTGGAAAAGAAATCGATGGGGCGAGTTCGAATCCCAGCCGCATTCGTTACATTAACTTTCGCACAAATAACCTTTGGAAAGGTATGAATCCATGTGTTCTCCCAGCTATGGGATAAATAACAGGACAGACTGGGATCTCTAGCTGTGATTGGCAACCTATCTAGAAGAAGGACAACTCAAAATTCGAAAACGTATGTACTCATGGCATTGCTCAGACTATGCAGCTATTTACAGGTTCGTTCAGTTCAAAATGTCTCTAAAATCTAAAAGCTGTTCTGTTATTATTATTATTATTATTGTTTTATTTCCTTTGATTTCTGGTGTGTACAGATTTCTTTCCGGGTCTCGCCCAGAGACCTAAGGTTAGAAATGGCATCATGAAATTTTCCACTGAGTAATAAAAATAAAATAATTTACATAGATAAAGCCCTTCGTAAGGTGTGGGCTGTACTCCTGAGAACATTTAAAAAAAATTTTTTTAAGGCATGGGCTTCCAGGAATCCCTTCAATGAGTCTATTGGAATCTTGTCCAACCAATCCTAGGGCTCCAACTACAACAGGTATTGTTGATGTCCTCATGCGACACATTTGTGAGATTTCGATTTCAAGGTCCTTGTATTTTGATAGTTTTTTGAAGAACTTCAAAGATACATTGCAGTTTGCAGGAACTGCCATATCAATAAGGAGGCACCTTTTTGTCTTTGCGGCCTCTAATCACGATGTCTCGGCGATGAGCTTTGATTCTTCTGTCTGTGTATATTGGAAAGTCCAATAAAATTGTTACCGGTCCTATTTCCGTCATCGGGTATGGGTCGTGTTCATACCAATTTCTTGCATGTTCCTTTCCGTAAAAGTTGCAGATTTTCCAATGCAGATATTGGCCACTCTGCAATGCCATATTTTATTTTCAGTGGGTGCCAATACCGTACAACCTGATAAAAAATTACCAATTGTTTCTGGATATTTATCGCAGACTATTATTATTATTATTACGTCTGTTACTTGGTGTAAACAAATAGTGTAAAAATAATTAAACTGACTGTGCAAGTTACCTCGCTAATCATGAATAACCTCTGCTGATTAGCTTCTGTGGCCTAAATACGTAAGGTTCTCAAAGATGAGAATCGCGAGTTCAAAACTTGCAGAGGATAATTCCTCCCTTTTCTCCTACACAGTGTAACGGATATCGACGTGGAAAATGCAATCGGCGTGCCGAGTTCAATTCCTGACACATTATGTTTCGTTTACTTTTCACAAATGCTCTTGGTAAAGGCATGGACTCATCACTCCTTCCGTCTATGGGCAGACTAGACCCTCTTGCCTCAGTAGGCTATCCATTGTACGAGAAATATGTGAATTCATACCCTTGTAAATAACAGGGTAGTCTGGTTTATTTAGCCTTTGTTGGGCAACAATTTTAAGGGAAAGTATAAATTCTAGATTGTAGAGGGACGGGCTACTTCAGGCTATTGTCTCCACACTATTTAATGAAATATTTCAGGGATACCATCGGTTCCACATGCTTTGTGGGGATCAAGGTTAGAGATGATAGCAGAGACCATGGGAGGGGTTATATGCATATCACTTAGAAGAGAATCAGTTCTAAGTGGGAAGTTAGGCAGGGATATTCCAGATGAGTCAAGAGTAGAGTTTGAAGAGAAGTTACGAGCAAAGCATTCAGCTTTATCAGCAGAAGATGATAACACTTCAAATCGATTGAAGATGGGGTGGAAATAGAGACCTTGCATTTATTTAGTATCCTCTTATAAAGACGCTAGTCATCATGAAAACCAAAGTTTTAGATGCTATGCGTTGTCTAATTCTCTCAGCAAACAGGCATTTACATTTATTACGAACGGTAGCAAATAAGCACTTGTTATGACGAGAGCTGTCACGCTGGTATAACCAGAAACAGTGCTTCCTCTGTGCAATTGGCAGCTGCGCATGCATGGAGAGGATTGCAGTTTCACGTCGTATTTCCGAGAATGGATGAAAGCATCCGTGCTGGCTTTGATCCAAGAAGTAACCCCAGTGACACAATTTTGGCTAGGGAAACGAGTAGGTAAGTCCACGATTTGAGTGAGGGATTGGGCATTGGAAAAAAATAGTATCTGTATACCGGTAACATCTGTCCCTTTAGAAATGTTTCAGCCTCGTGTTTTGGTGAGCATTAAAGTCACCGAAGACAAAGATATTCGCAGATGGATGGAGAGAAAGCGACTTTTCTATACTGTCAGCTATTGCGACTAACATACTGAAGTCTTTGGAAGAGGGGGTGTGATAAAGGAAAAGATATAGCCGAGAGAGTTTAGTAGCGAAATACGGAAACGCACGAAAGTGTAGTCGGTGGTCTCGAGAAACAGTTCTCTAGTCATCGGGAGATTATACCGGATGTAAACAACTCAGATTGACGCCCCAAATCTCTGAAATGTTCGTATTGGAGCTTCCGGTCGCGAATGCCAAGCTGTACAGCACGTCGTTCCCATATTTCTGGCTGAGTCAATTCGTAATGGTAGTCTTTTCCCAAATGACCCTACTATAGCGTAAAGTAGACAAACTCAACAACAAACAAAGCGCATGCGCGAAATGAAAATTGCGACAATTTACACATCGCACCCCGTATATATATACTTAAATATTACCTTAAAAAGCTTACTAAGATTCTGTGGTTTCACCTTAGGGTCTTAAAGTTGTTTTGTTTATTAATGATTAAACCAATCTGTTATATCTCTTTACGATAATATTTATGAATATTGCTTATGGGCTAGATACTTCTCACTTGCTAAAATCTGCTGAATTTGATCGCATTCGGGGTATAATTTACAAGCATCGAACTCACTACAGGCGAGTAGTGATTCTCCAAGTATAGCTTAGATGTGGCACCAGGCCGAAATTATGGGGTACCAAGTGAGGATCGAACTCACTGCTCAATCGTAATTGTTCTAGCAAGACAAGCTTGCTAACCATTACACTACCTCAAGGTGCCCCATTGGGATTTTCCAAACGAAGCTTAGATGTGGTACAAGGCCGAATGTAGGGGGCACCTAGTGAGGATCGAACACACTACTCAGTAGTAATTATACTAGCGGGACAAACTTGCTAACCATTACACCGCCTATATGTGCCCAACTCACTACACACGAGTAAGGGTTAAGCAGAGTAGCCTAAGGGGCACCATGTAATAATTCCTCGGACATTCAGGTCGTTAATACTGTTTATTATAAACAGAACATTTACTTAAATATTTGTATCTATAAAAAGAACGTATAAACAAAATATATGTTTTTACATTCTTTTTTTTTTTTATAGATACAAATATTTAAGTAAATGCTCTGTTTATAATAAACAACATTTACCGGCTTGAATGTTCGAGAAATTTTCATAGAAAATATTCGTCCTCCGACAGGATTCGAACCTGTATCCTATACGGAACCGTCATTTAGCCTGACGTGTTTTGTTAGCATTCGAAATGACAATTTCCTGACACATAAAGAAAAGACTTTGGGAAGAGAAATGTGGTTCTACAGAAGGATACTGGGGATACTATGGAAACAAAAACGCTGCTTATAAGAAAGCGACATCAGAAATCTCTTGAACACATAATAAGGAAAGTGGTTTTAACGAATCTGACATTCAGAGTATATATTGAAAGCAAGAGTGACAGAGGGAAGGACCCAATGGCCAAACAAACGGGTTTATGCAAACGGTTCGCGGGACAGGAACTGGGGAGGGGATAGTACAAAAAGAAACTAAGAGCTTTATTGCTGTTGCTTTGATTATATTGTTTGTATATATAGATCTGGCGCTACAGAATCACAAAGCAAATAATGAAAATTACATTACTTGAAGACTTCCATAATAATGAAAATTACATCACTTGAAGACTTGCAACAGCTAAAATGGTTTGGTTTGGTTTGTTTTGTTTTACGGTATATCAACTTCAATGGGTTATTTAATGCCGACAACTTTTTTTTCTGGTATTATTATAAATGTATAGCTGGTAATATTATTTTTTCAAAAACGTATAGCTGGTAATATTATTTTTTCAAAAACGTATAGCTGATAATATTATTTTTTTCAAAAACGTATAGCTGGTAATATTATTTTTTTCAAAAACGTATAGCTGGTAATATTTTTTCAAAAACGTATTGCTGGTAATATTTTGTTTTCTTCAATAATTTATTTCTGGTAATAATTTTTTAGAAAGTATTTCTGGTATTAAAACCTATTCTTGCACTTTTATAATGCTTTTTACCTCAGTTTCGGGGTTACTATTTGTCCATAGCTGGGACCCTAACAGGTGCTACCACCCCGGGTCAGGGTGGACGTGGGAACACCAGCAATTAAGAGGTGGTTCCACGCTCCTCAAAGCCTCGTGATCAGAGTCTTTGCTGTTGGACGTAGTTTATCGTCTTACACAGGACGCAGATGGAGTTTATCGTCTTACCCTGGACGCGGATGTAGTTTATCGTCATACCCAGGACGCAGCTAAAATGGATCGCAAATGTCACTGGAAGAGAAAACAATAATAATAACCTTTGTTGACTTTCTGTTGGTTCCAGTCCGATACGGAATCACTGCAAAAACATTCTCCTCCCCATAAGGATAGGTGGTTGAGGATAGCAATGTCATTCATATCTTGAAGGGACACTGCAGGTAGAAGAATTTATGTTTAATTTCACTGGTTGAATCATATTAATTCAACTTTACAGTAGGAATGAATCATTCTACTGCCATTATTAACATCATCGAGTCAAGTTTTGACATCTGAACCGGCGGTGGATGTTTACTTCAGCTGGTGATAATTGTTTTTCATGTATCAGGTCATCCCATAAGTTCTGTCCGAATTTTGAATAAAGAAAACAAGTGACCAATTGTTACATTTAATTACAGATTCAATCAACAAAGTATTTTCCCTGATTATCTATGACTTCCTTCCATCTATTAAGAAGCTTACTAATTCCATTACTGTAAAATTCTTTTGGCTTTGATTCGAAGAACTCACAAATGTCAGTTTTAACCTCTTCCTGTGTTACAAAATCTGTTTCTTCCAAATGATTCTGTAAGCTTCGAAACAAATGGTAGTCTGAAGGAGCAAGGTCGGGAGAATAAGGTGGATGAGGAATTTTCTCCCAACCAAGTTCTTCGATCTTTTGTGACGTGATTCTTGCTGTGTGTGGTCACACATTGTCCTGATGAAACATCACCTGTTTTCGATTCACTAGAGCAGGTCTTTTTTTCCTCAAAGCTTGGTTCAAACGCTCTAATTGCTGACAGTATATTTGAGCATTAATTGTTGCATTAGGTGGTAAGAATTCAAATTGGATTATTCCTTGGCAATCCCACCAGATTAAAAGAAGAAACTTTTGCCCATGAAGTTCCCTTCTCGGCTGTGGCTGGGGTCCTTCCACTTTACCAAGCCACTGTCTACGACGCTTAACATTTCGTTGAAAGATCCATTTTTCGTCGCCAGTCACAAGTCTATCCAAAAAAGGTGAAACAAGTTGGCGAGAATGGAGAGAAGAGCAGATGTCAACTCTGGATTTGAGGTTGTTTTCAGACAATTCATGAGGCACCCATTTTCCAAGTTTAGGAACTTTTCCAAGCTGACGATGAACAGTTGTATGGTTTGAACTGAGAACCACTGCCAATTCCTCAACTGATAAAGCAGGATTTTCTTCAAGGGCTGCTTCAAGAAGCTTTTCATCAAACTCAACTGGACGTCCGATTCGATCTTCATCTTCAAGGGTGAAATCTCCACCTCTAAATTTTGAAAACCATCTTCTGCAAGTTCTTTCATTCACACATTCCTCTTCATAAACTCAGTGAATGTTTCTAGCCGCTTCGGCTGCTGAGTTTCCTTTCTTGAACTCATAAAGCATTATGTGCCTCAAACGATTCTTCGGTACTTGCATGTTAGCAGGGTTTTAATCAAACAAAATTTAATTTTATTGTTCTCTGAAATAAAATTTGATCAGTTTAAATGTATCTAAACATAAAAACAATGTTCAGCTCCATTAGACATTATAAAATACTCTTTAAATTTCGTTCATTTTAACAAAAAGTTAAAATTCGGACATAACTTATGGGATGGCCTAATAGATTAGTGTCAGTAATTACCCGGGTTCTTAGGCAAATAAATTCAACCCCAGGATATTATGTGTAACTGTTAAGCGACTCGAAAGGAGAAATTGTGAGATTGTTACGTTCACTTTCATCAAAGTATTCTTGGAAAAGGGATGAATATATTTTCTCCTCTAGCTATGGGTTAAATAGCATGGCAGATTAGGTTATCTAGCCGTGGTTGGAAGCCAGTCTATTGATGGTAAATCCATAAAAAAACTTCCTTGGGCACTCATGGTGATGTGTTGGAACGGGAAAACGCACAATGATTGAAAATTTATAGTCACTAGATTGTTCCCCCCCCGGGGGTGATGAAATCTTCACAGTATTTAGTTTTGTTGAAGTTACCGCTAACATATTTTGTCGAGATTTACAAACTCTACGTTTCGTTTAATTTCGCCAACCAATCGATGAAATTTGAATAAGTTGATTTGTTTGGAAAAATATTTTGACAAAAACTCTACTTTGCGGTTTTATAATTTATTGAATTTAATTTAATATTATAGGACTCCATGTTAAACAATATTCTTTAAGAAAATTTATTTTTCCTATTTTCTTTTTAACAGCGAATAATAAATTCTTAGGATTTCTTACACTTGAGCATGCAACATTTCTGTAATTTCTTTCTGGGGCCAAATTCCAACTTTTTTAAGCGTTTGGCCTTGTTATTTGTTTATACTTCTCGCAAACGCAGGACGAACTGGAAACTGGATTCTTATATTTAAGAACTTAAAGTAGAATGCCGTAACCCATATGTTGTAGACGGAACAGCAGTGAATGTGCCTCGAGCAAAATAGTCTGATGATCGAATCCTTCTTCAGACTAGATTTAAATTAAATTCGGAGTTTTCCTTCTCCTAGATTAGTGCTCTGTCATGGCTGAAGTGTCCAATTTGCGTTATTATGTATGGTGATTTGAATTCAGATGTTTTTAGATGGATTCATGCCTTTTCCAAGGATATTGGCACGAAGTGAAAGAAAATGACTTTGTCAGAATTTGAACGTTACACGCTGATTTCAGTAACAGCGTCGATAACCGTTGCACTGTCAGCCTAAGTTTGCAAGATAAACATTGAAAGAGCAAATTTCTTTGATTCAAATTCACTTTGGATTTTTAAAAATAAATATTTGAAAGTAGAAATTCTTTTTAAAAACTAGATTTTATTTGCAACATGCTGATATATGTTGAAATCCTCATAAAATTTATTATTGTTGAATTTATCGCTAATATTTTTTGTTGAGATTTACAAACTCTACGTTTCGTCCAATTTCGCAATCCAATCGATGGAATTTGAATAAGTTGATTTGTTTGAAAAAATACTTTGACAAAAATCTCTACTTTGCGGTTTTATAATTTCTTGGATTTAATTTAATATTTTAGGACTCTATGTTAAACAGTATATTTAAGAACATTTCTTTTTTTCTTTTCCCTTTTTCACAGCGAAGAAATTATGATCATATAGAACGTGAAGAACTAGACTGACCAAATTCCATAAATACGTTTACGGTCGTAAATTTACTATCATTACAGGACCCAAGCCACTGCTTGGGCTTTTAAATTAAGACAATGCATTAGTATCCACAGTAACTGGAATGGTTCAGTATTAGATACTAATGTTATGTAGTTACTAATATGGCAGAATCCACTTACCGGAATGCTACACACGATGGCACCAGAAGCACTTCTGGTTCTCCTAACTGGCTCAGTTACAACATAAAGTAGATTTTTTTTGCAACACGCTGACGGGTGATGGATTCTCATTTTATTTATTATTGTTGAAGTTATCGCTAACATTTTTTGTTGAGATTTATAAACTCTACGTTTCGTTAAATTTCGTAAACCAATCGACGAAATTTTGAATTAGCTGTTTTGTTTGGAAAAATACTTTGACAAAAACCCTACTTCACGATTTTTATGCACCCAAGTAAAACCAACTGTACTTTGTAACCCCTTACCGGTTTGCACTTTACCGCAAAATTTGGTACTATCGGTTAGTGTGTGACTATTTTAAGGAATGTGACGTACAGACGGGCTAACGGAAGTCAGGAAATTTTATATATAGATGTGATTTATGCTTCTTCTGGATGATACAACATTTTCTGAGGTAACGGACAAGACAAAGCTTATGAAATGTTCACCGGACATTAAAAAAAATATAATAAAATAAAGACACTCCCCTTTTGGAAAAAACGGCGCAACACAATCTTCCCACTCCATCATATATACCTAATTTATTTTTTGTATCATATCAAGATTAGTCTGTATCAGAGAAAAGGATTCTGAATGCTGAGTTTCGAGATAGGCAAGACCGCCCGACCCACAACTCCTCTTAAAAGATTATGTGTGAAGGTGGGGAGGAAGCCTACCTTCCTACCTACGCATTTTATTCGCTCCAGCTTTGGGCCGTACCAAGCTAAGCTTAGTAAATATCAACACTCAAATAGGAATACATATGAACATTCTGTTTAAGAAAAAGAAAAAAAATTCCAATCAATTACAAAAATAAAATTGCTTTTGAGGCAAGGGATTTAGTGGTAAGGGGATTTTAAGGAGAATTTATTTAAAAAAAAAAAAGCATAAAGTTGAAAATGCAAAATGTTGGGACATATAATATCGAATATTAAAAGGGTTCTCAGAATTCAAGATTTTTAAAAAACTGTCTTCTTGGAGCTGTCACGGACCTGACGTTCGTAGTGAAATAAGAGAAGAAGAAGGGATTAAGTAAAGAGACATGTCACTTTAGTTGTCAGCTAACCTGAATCTAAATGCAAAATGCCCCTGCCCACTCCCCTCGATATTAACAACTATTTTAGTTTTGAATTCATTATTCTATATTTGAAGAAAGGAGGAAAAAAGATGCAGAAATGCGGTGTGAAATTTAATGAAATAAAACATGACTTCCCTTAAAGTGGCTTTCGTATGAGTGCAGCTAATTAAAAAAAGAATAACGAAATTGTCGGATTAAAATAAATATTATAAAAATCAGTGTAAAATAGTACTGGTGAGATTAGCCGTTTCTTTACAAGGAAATCTTCGGCATTCATTATACAAGGAAATATTGGCATTCATTATACAAGGACATATTTGGCATTTATTATAAAAGGAAACATTGAGCATTCATTATACAAGGACATATTTAGAATTCATTATACAAGAACATATTGGACATTTATTATAAAAGCAAACATTAGATATTTCTTATAAAAGCAAATATTGGGCATTTATTATACAAGGGCATATTGGGCATTTATTAAAAACGGAATAATTGGACATTCCTTATAAAACTACATATTGGGCATTTATTATACAAGGACATAGTGGGCATTTATTATAAAAGGAAACATTGGACATTCCTTATAAAAGGGCATATTGGACATTTATTATACAAGAACATAGTGGGCATTTATTATAAAAGGAAACATTGGACATTCCTTATAAAAGGGCATATTGGACATTTATTATACAAGAACATAGTGGGCATTTATTATACAAGTACAAATTTGGCATTCGTTTACCCAACAATGTTACTGACGGTGGAAATTTATAAAATCTTTCTTTTAAAACAGTTTTTCAGTAATATAACTTTTCAAATCCATTGGTATCGCCTTTTTAGAATTGATATGCGTTACCTTACTAACTTTTTGTTTAAATTCGTCTGGAAATTGATCATGGTTAAATGTTATTGGTAGAAATGCCCAACCAACTGGACTGACAAATTTTGCACTGAACAATAAGAAGAGAATAAAAAGAACAGGGCAAAATGATATTAAACAAACAATATATGCAAGACAAATGCAGGCAAAGCAACAGCCATAAGGCAAAGCTTGCAGTAATAAGGCAAAATCTTCACGAAGCAATAATGTTATCAACACACAAAAGGGGATACAAACAAGCGATATCAAAGTTCTGACTTCAAGACAAAAAACCGAGCTGAGTTGGATGAGACTGGGATGTGGCCTATTCTATTGGCTAGATTTATTGGAAGGCAGTTATTAGCAGTGGAATCGAGCAGACCAATAATAGTAAACAGTGACTTCAATCGCAAATGGGTGTTTTATATTTGTGACCTCGTATGAGAATGAGCAAAGCAAAAGCAGTTATCTCTCTTACCCGCCGTTACAGTTATCCGAGGTTAAATAAAAAATAAACAATCCATAAGTTTTTATCTAATAATGGTATCAAAGACCAACAGGACGATGCTAAACAGAAGCCGTGTATTTGCTACTTTAAAAAATATTAATTCACTCAAAGCAAGGCGATAATGCCACTAAGACCGCGATACAAAATCAAGTAAATCAATAGTAATTTTCTGCTAGAATAATTTACACACTTTTAACCCCAACCCACTCGAAGTTATAGGTGAGCTTATTTTGATACAATGTGATTATATAGCTGCCTCTTGTAAGGATCGAACTCATTAAGTAGTAGATGAGTAACTAGACTTGTTTAAGAAAAGAAAAGGAGTGAATTGACAACAAAGGACAAGAACTGTGACACCGAAATCCGAAGGCGCATTGGAATAGCGAAAGATGACTTCCAAAAGCTAAGCAAAGTATTAAGGAAAATTTTGTGAGAATCAAGAGTATTGAACTGTTATATAATACCTGTCCTCCTATATAGCAGTGAATGCTGGACAATCTCATAAGAGATGTCTTACGACCATATCACGTTGAAACACCAGTACCCATACGATAACCGAAATTAAGCAACGTTGAGCATGGTCTGTACGTAGATGGGTGACAGTTTGGGAATACCAGGTACTATAATCTTGGATGTGCAGGTGGTGTAATGAATAACAGAAAGCTGAGTTTCAATTCCTGATGGGTTTGCTTTGTTCACTCACATGCAATTACAATATCCTTACAATATGAAGTTATAATAGACACAAGCGCGGGATAAAATCCCAAGTTTAAAACTAGACTTATAATAGTTGGCGACAAGGAAGATGAACTCAATCGCGGTATAATATGCATCACATTATAACTGGAGTTATAATAGTGGGCGACTAGATTTTCGAAACGTGTGCAACAGCAGTTACAAGAATTTCAAACACGTTGGTATAAAAAAAAATTCTTGCAGATATGGAGAAAATTTTACCTTCAATATTTGAAATTCAGCAACAACAATAGAAGCAACAACAACAAAACGCACAACATTTGCTACAGTTGCAAAAACAACAAGAGTTTTTGGAAGTGGTTTAGAAGAAAAATGATTGGATTGCTCTTACGTTAGACGTGGTACAAAACACCGTATCAGAATTCGTATACAATCCTGATGACTGACTGACATTTGCAGCGTATTTTCGTAGCCATGAAGAAATATTTATTCAGGAATGCAGTAGCTGGGAAAAAGATAAAAAAACCAGGCTGTTAAGAAAATAGCGCCAATAGATTCCGAAAACCATGTGAAATAGTGTTTGAAGACACAGTACATATTATGATGAAAATTTTAGTGACAAGTGCTCTCTGTTCCATGCTCGTTGGAGGTGCATGAATTTAACCAAAAACGGGGATGAAGACTTTGTCACGTATACAGGTACCGTCAACAGAGAATGTGAACAATTTAAACTTCAGGAAATGACTCCAGATATGTTGAAGGGATTAATATTCGTGCAAGGAATAACAGCGGAAAAAGATGCTGGAGTACAAACGAAAATTTTAGCAAAGATTGAAAATAAAAATAATGTAATACTAGAGGAAATAGCGGGGGATTGCCAAACAATTGCTAAGTCTGAAGCATGATGCTGAAAAACTTCAGAATAAAGAATGTGCATTGGTAAAAGGTAATAAAAATATACAAAAAGGGCACATGTCACAGTGGATAAAGGCGTTGGTTAGATCCAGTGACAGGACCCAAAGAGTGTGAGTTCAATACCCGGTTAAGGCAGTGGATAACTTTCAGAGGGAATTTAACAGGAGATAACTGATAACTGACATCCATTAAACATGGCACGTGAAACTAGAACAGTCTAACCCAGTGAGCAAAATAAAGGGTTCAGTTCGACATTCCAACCACGAAGGCCGGAGCGTACAACGGTCGTAACGTACAACGGCCGAAACGTTGTAATAAACATAGCGACAAAGATGAGAACAATAGTCCGAATAATGTAAATAATATACAAAAAGGAATATAGAAAACCTTGTTTTAGATGTGGAAAATTTATTCTTGAGAGAGACTGTCCATGGAAAAATGCAGGACGCTATAACTGTGGCAAAAAAGGACATATCAAATCACACTGCAGAACTAAACCAAGAAAAATGTTTGGAGAAAGAAATCGATACACAATATTGCGACGAAGAAATAGGTACATGAAAGCAAAGGAGATTTGTTAACGTGCAAATCGATACTGTGAGAGTAAAAATGTTACTAGATACTGGTAGTATATAGTAACATATACTCAATAGTAAATGAAAGCACATGGAAAGAAATTAGAAAACCTATATTAAAAAGAACTTACAAAGTGGTAACTTCAGTTTATGGTGAGAAGTTATTTGGGCGGGGGAGAATTTACATGTAAAAACAAAAGCTTATGATCTAAGAAATGCGACCAATCTATTCGGTACGGAGTGGATAGAACTATTCGAACTCATCGTAAAAATGTAAGTCGACAAGCGACAAAGTTAAAAAGTCACAGCGAAAAAGTGAAGGAAGTATTAAAAAAATATTTTCTTGATGTTCTATCTAATGAACTCGGTCGGTGTTCAAGGCGAATTTTCAAGTAAAAAAAGTTCGACGCCTGTATTTAAACCGAAAATGTGGGCGTACCATTTGCAGCATTAGAACAAGTAAATGAAGAATTGGACAGACTAGAAAGAATTGGTGTATTGCAGACAATAAATCATTCGAAACGGGCTGCACCAGCTGTGGATGTAAAGGAAACAAAAAATGACAAAATTCGTGTTTGCACGGATTCCTCGATTGGATTAAATATTTGTCTTGAAACCCACAATTACCCATGACCAAATCCAGAAGAATTTTTTTTCGAAGTTGAACGGCTGAAAAATATTTTCAAAGCTGGATCTCTCTGAAGCATATTTACAAATTCTGATTGAAAATGAATGTTCAGAATTAACGACCATAAAAACAAGCAGAGGTTTATATAAGTTTAATCGAATTCCTTTTGGTATAAAATTGGCATCAGCCACTTTTCAATAAGCCATGGATACCATGCTGGTGGATTGTAATTTTGCATTGGAGTATCTGGACGTTATTTTAACTAAGAGTGTGTCGAAATAAGAACACGTTAGGCATATTAAAGCAATTAATCAAAAACTAAGAAAATACGGATTCAAGCTTAGTGAAAAAAAATATGAATTGTTTTGCCAAAAATAAAATAACCGGGTCAAATTATTTATAAAAATTGTTGGAAACCGACTGGCTAATTATTATCGAATTTATGCACATGACATACATGAATTGACAGCTTCAATTAACAATCTACTGAAAAATTGAGTAAAGTGGAATTGGGATTACAAATGTCAAAAAATGTTTGACGAGGCAAAAAATCTGGTTTATCGCTAGCATACTACGATCCAAAAGCAAAAATTGTAGTAGCGTCAGATGCAAGTGATTACGGTGTTGGAGCGGTGATTTTACACAAATACGAAGTATAAATGGTGGTAAAATGAAAGCTTTCGCTTATGTCTCACGCTCATGCTTCACGCTCATGCTTCACGCTCGCTTCTACGGGCAGAGAAAAATTATTGCCAGATAGAGAAAGAGGCTCTAGTAATCATACTCGCTACGAAAAAAATTCCATAAATTTATTCATGTAAACATGTATATAACAAACTAATTGTAAACATGTATATAAAAACAATTGTAAACATGTATATAAGACAAATGTAAACACGTAATGTTGAAAATTCCTCTTGATTATGAATTAGAAATACAAATAAAGTTTGCTTATTTACAAAAGAGTGTGAGAGAAAGAAAGGGATAGAGAAAGACATTTTATCCGTCCTTGTGCGGTATAGGATGACTGCCTCGCCACGCTAGAAGTTACTACTGTGATAAATTACTTTGTTTGCGTTTCAGATATGAAACTAAAGCTAACAGAGTTATATTTTGAAAGAACCCAATTGGGGGATGTACAATAGGTAATTGAACGTAGCTTTATCACGATAGCTTCACGTGGCTTAATTGGTAGGGCACACTTTGACTCCAATTGTAGTTTTCTCTGATAGAGAAAGTAAAAGAGAATGCATGTTCGATTTCTGGCTGTTACCAGAGTTTTTTAGTAGGACGTTTTCATCTCTATCCGGTTCATATTAATTTCAATGCTTTTTTTTAAGTCGGGAATGTCAACTCAACATATATGCACATATAACGTTTATAGCAATTATTATTATTATTATTATTATGATTATTATTATTATTATTATTATTATTATTATTATTTCCTTTGATTTCTGGCGTGTGCACATTTCTTTCCGGGTCCCGCCCAGGGACCTAAGGTTAGAAATGGCATCATGACACTTTCTGCTGAAAAAAAAAATTATGAAACTATATTTTACATAGATAAAGCCCGTCGTAAAGTGTGGGCTGTACTCGTGAGAACAATTTTTTTAATATTTCTTTAAGGCATGGGCTTCCAGGAATCCCTTCAATTACTCTACCAACTACAACAGGGATTGTTGATGTTCCTATGCGCCACATTTTTGAGATTTCGATTTCAAGGTCCTTGTATTTTGATAGCTTTTTGAAAATATGCAAAGATACATTGCAGTCTGCAGGGACTGCCATATCAATAAGGAGGCACCTTTTTTGTTTGTGGTCTTTAATCACAATGTCTGGGGGTGGGGGTTGGATTTCATTGTTCTGTCAGTGTGTATTGTGTAGTCCCATAGAATTGTAACAGGTCCTATCTCCGTAACCGGGTACTGTTATTATTATTACTATTATTTGTATTTCTCATTTTATTGTGCGTCATATTGAATCACTTAAATCGAAAATGGTACAAAAAGTCGTAAAGACTAAAGTACAATACCGTAGAGTACGAATGCCAGTGATATGCTCACGGGAAAACATCGTTGGGATGCAATGTGTCACAACAAATAATGACAGGTATGGCTTTGATGCATGCGCCTTGGGTTAGTCATCGCGAATTTACAGTCACATCTGATGCAAATTTTATTGGTCTTGAAGTAAATTTTCATTACTATAATTATAAATATAGTCAACATTATACAGTTTGCTTTAAAATTGTTTTAGTATACTAATTTATCTTTTGAAATATTTTGGTTTCCTTATTAACGATTCTTTCTTTCTTTCGTTTGCCTCAGAAGATCACGAAAATCAACCTATTTAAAAGGAAAAATCGATATTCCAATTTTAATACATACTTTAGTCCTATCAAAATAGATCAATAAGTCCGTAGTTTGACAGAGAAATTAGCTTAATATCGATAGCATATTTTGAAAGGATATTTTCAATACATAACATTCGGTTTATTTCTACAATAATAATAGCAATAATAACTTAAAATACCCATGAAAATTTCACGGTTTGTCTATTTGAATTTTCTGATAAAACTTAATTCTTATATTAAGGATTGCATAAACTCATGGCGAGTTCCACGACAATAAAATATACAAAGAAATTTCCCTAACACATCGTTAAATATTTGAGATTAACAGTATTAACAAAATATTACAATAACAATCATAACTATGAATGCTAGTCGTTATTTTAAGAAGTAAGTGGATACAAATGAAAAAAAAAATGAAATTGACAAATTTTCCCATTTCCCTAAAACAAAAGTTAAACAATTCTTTCTCTCTTGCCATTTTTTTAGTGAAACAAAGTAGCGTCTCTCGTATATCTTTCCTGTCTTTCCTCGTGATCAAAACTGAATACTCCATTATTTATGGCATTGGTAGGGCGTGACGGCCGTGCTAACTAAAAGAGGTAAAATAATAATAATAATAATTATAAAACATTTAGAATGCTCTTCTGTAGTAAAATTATTTTCAGTATATTTCTGCGTGTTTTTAGTATTTATGTTACTATATATATAAAATACATTCATTCACCATACTGATTATATATATATATATATATATATATATATATATATATATATATATATATATATATATATATAATCTGTATGGTGAATGAATTTGTTTTATGCATTGTTTTAATAAATACTATCTGTGAGATCACAGCTTACACTAACGTTGCAAAAATCGCGAAGCAGTATTATAAAACATTATTAAAAATTGTCTGTTTGAAGAAAGTTGAAATAAAAATATTTAAAACATTGTCTAAAGAAAGCTGAAATAGAAATAAGCACGTACGCAGTCTCGGGAAGGTGGAGAGAGAGAGAGAGAGAGAGAGAGAGAGAGAGAGAGAGAGAGAGAGAGAGGGAGAGAGAGAGAGAGAGAGAGAGGGTGGAAAGAGAGAGCGTTTTTTTCTTTCCATTTGCTTCTCTTTCCCGTTTCCTACACGATAATAAAATAATATTTTTCTTTCACCACTCTCTATATATGACTTCTGGCAAACACACAAGCAGCGTCCACAGACTTTTATAGTAATAAAGATTCCCGGGCTCAATGGGAATCTACACGACGTTAAACATTTAAACAATGACTTTGGGCACATAAAGAAGTGTATACTATTACGAGAGAAAATCGAAATAAAGCCTTTCGAAAAAAAAAATGATTCGCATCGGTTAAATTAACATTTTTATTTAAAAGTTATCTCTTCGAACTTTTGTACAATGTGACGTATATTTAATAAAGTGTTGAGGAACAACAGAGTTATTTCCCCTTTAACGTATTTCATTACAGACGTTCTGTGATTTTCATGAAATTCTTTGCTTACTGTTTTCTTTTATTTTTTTGCAGATTGCGAAAACAAGAGGAAGAAGAAGAACAACGTCGCCTGGAGGAAGAGGAGCTGGCGCGCGAACTGAAGCGTCTGCAAGAAGTGGAAGCAGAAAAGAGGCGAAAAGAGGAACACATGCGTAAATTACGCCAACTAAAAATGCAACAGTTGGAAGAGGAACGAAAACGCCAAGGTAAAATATTTGTTGGATTTTCGTCTCGATCAAAAGTGCGACATTGAGCGCATTTACAAAATCTTACATTAATCTGTACCAGCCGAACCGGTCAGAGTTTACAGAACGAACACATCTATTTGTTAACAATCTTTTGTGATGTCAACAAACACTCGTTGCCACTTTTGTGATGTGAAAGAATACGCGTTGTCACTTTCGTAATGTTCCTTGTAGTAGAGACTTTGTAATCGCAGATACAACCATAGTAAAGCCGTTGAACAATACTGGTGTCAGACGCCTTCAAATAACACTCGCACTAATAGTACTTGCTCGATAATACTCGCTCGAACAGTAATCCGTTTAGTGATCCGAATAGAGAAATAGTATAGTGAATAGAATAGAGAATAGCGGTCCATATTGTAATAGAGGATAAAGTAGAAAGGGAGATCTATAGAGTAATAGAGGATAGACTAGAAATGACGATCCGTATAGTAATAGAGGATAGTATAGAAATAGCGACCCGTCTAGTAATAGAGGATAGACTAGAAATGTCGATCCGTATAGTAATAGTGGATAGACTAGAAATGGCGACCCGTCTAGTAATAGAGGATAGACTAGAAATGACGATCCGTATAGTAATAGAGGATAGAGTAGAAATGGCGACCCGTCTAGTAATAGAGGATAGACTAGAAATAGCAGCCCGTATAGTAATAGAGGATAGAGTAGAAATGAAATTCCGTATAGTAATAGAGGATAGACCATGAATGGCGATCCGTATTGTAATAGAGGATAGACTAGAAATTGCGATCCGTATAGTAATAGAGGATAAAATAGAATAGAGATCAATCTAGACGTCACTCTACTTTTTACTTATGCGTTTCCTCTATGGTCACGTGGTCTAAATTCAATAATGGGATCGTCTGTGTTTGCTCGCTGGCGTTCTGTGTTCAAACTCAAGTTTCTGCAGCAACACTTTATTCCTATATAACACACTCTAATCTAATAATTTATTATTCCTATATAACACACTCTAATCTAATAATTTATTATTCCTATATAACACACTCTAATCTAATAATTTATTATTCCTATATAACACACTCTAATCTAATAATTTATTTTATTGTCCAAGAAGTCATCATTTAACCGACAAAATGTAAAAGAAAAAAGGTTTTATTTTCATATTTTTCTTTCATTAGAATGATGGTTCTGTTCTGAGATAGAATTCATACTCTTTAATGCAAGACTACCCTTCATATTTACGACATGCAGTACATTGTTTTACAGCGATATTCACGTTGTAAAAGAGCCAGTCAAAGTAGAAGATTACAGAATAAGAGGTACATTTTATGAGGATATAGGGGGAAGATAATGGTTGATCCTACACTTGAACAGGTTAAGATTGTAGTGATCGGGAAAGAATACTTTCAGGAGTCGATGCCATAAGGCGGGAAAAAGTTGCCCGAGTGGAACTTACATTTCATCAATGAAATACGAAAGGAATGCAGGCGGTTTCCTATAATGTGCACAGCATGGCAGGTCTTAAGGTTAGAATTGCTGGAACAAAGGAATGTAGTTCATCTTTCTCTATTATCCGGACACTATGGGACAAGGGATGGAAAAGATGTTCGGATTATTGAAAATTCCGGATAACTGAATACCTAAATCATCGAAAAAGAATAAAGAAAAATGTAATGTAACATTAATATAATTAAATAATATTTTAAACGGTTTATTCAAGGTTTTGTCAAGTTTAGTTTTGATGAAATGCTTGTTCTCTGTCAATGTTTGTTTATTTCTGTCTGATCTTGAGTTTTTCTGTCGCTAAGTTCTCAAACTGGATAGATGTATTTATAGGGGTTGCTTATGGTTGAAAGCGTTACCAACTTAAATATTTGATAAACATAGTGATTGCTTCGGTGTTTGTGTTTGGACGGACGTCGTAATTGGGGAGCTAACTCGCTCCCTAAATGGAAACCAGGTTATGAAACTTGATCAGAACTCTCTATAAGTTCTTTATTTTTATGTGCCGTGTCGCTTCAGGGCGTAGGAGATCATGGCTCTCCACTTCCTCCTATCCCTTGTAGCTCTAAATATGTTCCGACCCTATGCCGTCTTACCCAGACCACGTTCTGTCATCCACTTGCTTAAGCCCGCTAGGTATGTTATGCGTTGCTTTCCCTTGTCTCTCTTTTCCTGTATTCGACCTGTAAGTATCAGATTCTCCAAGCCCTCCTTTCTCATTACGTGTCCCAGAAACTTCAGCTGTCTCTTCCTGATGTTAAGTATAAGCTTCCTCCTTGTTTTCATCCTCTCCAAGACCTCATTGTTGTTCACACGCTCGCTCCATGATATCCTTAGCTTCCTACGGTAGAACAACGTCTCCCCTGCCTTGAATCTCTTCTTCATCTTTGAGGAGACAGTCCAACATTCGCTGCTGTGTAGGGGACACATGTCACATAGCAGCTCAGTACTCTTTTCTTTGTCACCAAAGAAACCCTCCTGTCTCGCAGTAATCCTACCCAGCTTTTGGAATGCATCCGTCTTCGGATTTCAGCGTCACACTTACCATCCTCCGTCAAAACACTTCCCAGTTATTTAAACTTCCGTAAAGGCTTGATTTTAGTGTCCCCAAATTGCAAATCGCATTTTGGTATTTTTGTTCAAGTACTTTCCCCTTTCGCAGTCAAGTAATTTCGAGTCTCGAAGTTAGCTCCACAAAAAATATCAGAATACAGACAATGGCATTCATACTACCACGCAGATACCACATCGGTTCTTGCTAATGACTGAGAAAGTCGAAAGTACTTGAACAAAATATGAACTTTGGGCAGTTTAACTACAACTTCGAGCGCAGTATTCAACCCTTTATCCGAAAGTTGGAAAATACAATAAAAAATTAAACAGATAAACCTTTTAGTTTCTTTTAATTAAACCTCTTTGGATAAATACTTGCTGCGTAAAGATACTATATATATATATATATATATATATATATATATATATATATATATATATATATGAAGAAATATAGTCTTAAGGTGTGCTATATTTATGGGATAAAGTGCTCAATATCAGAGATAGAGCGAGTGTAAATATAGAAGTGAACATAGAAGTCAACAATTAGAGGCGACAGTCTGTTTCATGTTAGACGTAATCGCCAGGCAATTGTCCAAGGAAAAATGAGGAATAAAAAAAGAAAGAACTAAGGACACGAAATTGAGGCGAAAATAATCGTCCAGAATTCAAACTCAGAGTCCAATGAAAAAAACCTCCAGAAACGAGTAAAAGTAAAGTGCTCAATACACGAAGTAGAGCAAACCTGATAAAATTATCATATATATATATATATATACAAGGTAACCAAAAATTTCTGTCCGTTTTTTGATTAGTCATTGAATGAAGTTGAAATATATACGAAATGCGTGTAGCAATTGTTTTCAAATTCGGACAGCCGGAAGTAGGAACATCAGACGTTATAAAAAACACGCGCACCGTGATAAAGTGCTTAATATTAGAGATAGAGCGTGTGTAAATATAAAAATGAACATTGAAGTCAACAGGCTGTTTCATGCTAAACGCAATCGTCAGGCCACAATTGCGTCTTGCATGAAAGAGCCAGTCGCCTCTAAATGTTGACTTCAATGTTCACTTTTATATATATATATATATATATATATATATATATATATATATATATATATATATATATATATATATATATATATGCGTGTGTGTGTGTGTGTGTGTAAAAGGAAAAGGTTATAGTAGTTCCAACAAGAGAAAAGTGTGTATATTAAAAAGAAGAGAGAAACCGCAAACGTTTTTGGTTGTAATGTGGATATGGAAAATAAAGCATAATATTTAAAAAAAAAATCAACATTACAACCAAAAACGTTTGCTGTGTCTCTCTTCTTCTTAATGTATATATATATATATATATATATATATATATATATATATATATATATATATATATATATATATATATATATATATATATGTATATATATATATATATATGAGATTAGGTGATAATCCGATTCCGTTTCCTTAGCTTCAACTTTTCGGTATCTTCAGGCGATTTTGGTCAGTTGATTTCTTAACGTTTTATTTTTTTAAAAATTTATTATTTCCAGTAATCAAAATACTCTGGTGTATTTCAAATAGTAATTATATATTGGAATATCATTGTTGATTTACATTCTCCAAGGAGTCCTGCTTTGAAGTAATAAAAATGTTTTGAGATTGAAATTTAATTACACGAGATTTCCTAAAATTAAGTAACATATGGAAAAAAAAATTACCAAGCCTTTCTAAAAAAAATTTCCAAATAATATAACTCATTTGTGAACAAGTCCTGAAAGTTTCATTAAAATCACACAATTATTTGATTTTTGCAAGAATTTCCAAATCAATGTGTTTTTCACCTGAAAAAAAAAAGGCGCTAAAACACTAATCGTAAATATTACGTTGACCGCTGATGTAAAAAAAAAGAAGAAAATTTAACCAAAATTTAGAACGTGAGAGAAAGGATTAAAAATTTAATAAAATAATAATAAAAACTTTGTCTTTCCTCTTAATAATAACATATATATTTTGACAATATATCTTTATTAAGTTTGGATCCATATTACCTCATGCTATGCCGATATTTAAGCGACAAGTGGATGTATATGTGTGTGTGTGTATGTATATATATATATATATATATATATATATATATATATATATATATATATATATATATATATATATATCCGAAATCAATATTTAATGCTATCAATGAATCTATTCGCAAGATATGTCATTCCTAATGGGATTTCGATTCAGCGAGTCGAAAATGACGATGTAAGCGTCGCCGAATCATGGCTCCAGGTTGATATAAATGTCATGTCTGTGATATTTAAATCTGTGTCAGCAACGAAAAGAAAACACACACACACACACACACACACACACACACACACACACACACACATACACAAACGAAGATAAAAGCAAAAAAAAAAAAGAAAGAAAAAACAGGTTAGTGTGTTTTTAGCCCTAGACTTGTCACTCATCGTAAGGTCAGAGTTCAAGTGAAGACATGACCAATTGTAATAGTCGTTAACCAATTTTTTTTTAATCCGTGAAGATGCAGGAAAAATAAAGAGGAGGGAGAAAAAGAGTTGATGGTAATTTGATCTTCATGTGTTGTTAAAGCTTAAAACGAAGAGCTAGTTCTCTTTTCGTGGGGGCGGTAATTGGCTGAATAACTTTGAGATAGCTTTCTAAACATCGTACCATGTCAGGCACCCAAACAGTGATTTTACTTATTATCTCAAATGAGAATCATTTGGTCAAGACCAAGTCAGTTTAAGTAGTTATGTATCTGTTGTATTCTTAAAGAGAGGTTACAAACAGACAAAGGTTGTACTCGAGTGAAAGGAACAGCAACACGAGCGTAGATGGAAGAAAGAGAGGTTTATTGTAAAAGAGAATACACTACTGAAAAACAGGGAATCGGCTAGCACTTCCTGAAGACAGACACTGATATGTTCTGTGTACACTAGATATATGACTGATAGAGTCAGTCCACAATAGGTAATAAGGAGAGTGGAACATTCCAGTACAACAGAAAGCAAGTTACCCGAAGGGGTTACAGAGAGTGAAAGCAAGAGTAAAGAGGGGTGCTGTGAGGGTGTTGTAAAGAGTTGTGAGGCGTTTCTTGAGCCATGGTGCCTCAAGAATAGAATTTCCATTGACTATATGTTGTATCCTTAGTTACAAACAGACAAAGGTTGTACTCGAGTGAAAGGAACAGCAACACGGGCGTAGATGGAAGAAAGAGAGGTTTATTGTTAAAGAGAATACAATACACGTGGCTGAGTGGTTAGAACGTTTGCGTTCCGACTACAAGACGCGGGTTCGAATCGCAGGATTTGTCAGAAAGTTTATGTAAGTTGGCCTGTAAATGCAACTTTGGAAAGTACCTGACCCGAGCCTTGTGACGGAACTATTTGGGAGCTGTAGATGGTCGAGCTAGCACTAAGCCGCAAGTCATCGTGACCGAAGGTTTGAGTGTACTGGCCTGCTTCAGACTGTTGCTCACGTCAAATAATGCGCTCTCTACCATAAACTGTATCTAAGGTCCGCCCAGTATAGTTATAATACACAGTTATATGCAGTATAAACCCACTGTGGGTGTTGAACAAGCACGAATCTGTGGAAGGACACATGGCGCAGTGGATAATGGCGTTAGTTAGATGCAGTAACAGGACCCAAAGAGTGTGAGTTCAATACCCGGTTACGCCAGTGGAGAAATTGGAGAGGTGAATTAACAGGAGATAGCTGATAACTGACATCTATTAAACATGGCACGTGGGCATAAATCTGTCTGTATTTCTGAGATGAGGTATTATGTACATTATTTACGTTATTCGGACTATGGCCCTCATCTTTGTCGCCATATTTATTACAACGTTTCGGCCCTTCAGTATCTGTCTATATTTCCGAGATGAGCTATTATGTATATTATTTACATTATTCGGACAATTGTCCTCATCTTTGTTGCCATATTTATTACAACGTTTCGGCCTTTCAGTATCTGTCTATATTTCTGAGATGAGGTACTATGTACATTATTCGGACTATCTTTGTCGCCATATTTATTACAACGAAATAAAGCGTTCAATTCGATATTTCAACCACCTGAAGAAAGCCGGAGCGTACAACGGCAGAAGCGTTGTAATAAATATGGCGACAAAGATGAGGACAATAGTCCGAATAATGTAAATAGTGTACGTAATACCTCATCTCAGAAATATAGACAGATACTGAAAGGCCGAAACGTTGTAATAATATGGCGACAAAGATGAGGACAATAGTCCGAATAATATAAATAGTGTACATAATATCTCATCTCAGAAATATAGACAGATACTGAAAAGCCGAAACGTTGTAATAAATATGGCGACAAAGATGAGGACAATAGTTCGAATAAGGTAATTAGTATACATAATACCGTATCTCAGAAATATAGACAGATGCTGAAAGGCCGAAACGTTGAAATAAATAAGGCGACAAAGATGAGAAGACTAGCCCGAATAATGTATATATGTACATAATATCTCATCTCAGAAATATAGACAGATGCTGAAAGGCTGAAAAGTTGTAATAAATATGGCGACAAAGATGAGGACAATAGTCCGAATAATGTAAATAGTGTACATAATACCTCACCTCAGAAATATAGACAGATATACTCATATACGAGCAACTAGCCTTTACTATGACCATTTCAATTATTGACATTTGAAACGGCATGAATCATTTTATTCTCCTTCTCTTAATGATTAAATAGTAAGGTAGCCTTGTCTCTTTAGCCTTGTTAGTTCATGCCGAATAAATAGTGTACACTGTAGGGAAACATATATAGATGCGGTGATAAGATAGACGGTTGGGTTCAGTCATTCATTGGATATAGAACTTCTGCGCTCTCGGATTTTGGCCTGTTTTTCCAAGTGTTTGGGAACAAACACCGAACAGAGCTATCAAAGTTTTAAAGTTTTAGTTTGGTATCTATCTATCTATCTATCTATCTATCTATCTATCTATCTATCTATCTATCTATCTATCTATGTGAGGCATCCCTTCAGGGCATCGGCGATCATGGCTCTCTTCAACTTTCCATCTTGTGTGGCTCTTAGTAGATTTCTCTCTTTGCTCATCCACCACCCTGCTCGGCCATCTATTCACACAAGCTCATCAGGTAAGAGGATCTTTGCCTTCCCTATCGCCCCTGCCCACAATATGCCCCGTAAGGGTAGTGATATTAAAAACATAAACTAGAAGGTAAACAATAAAAAAAAACAACATTTTAACTGGTTTGAAATATTGGTACTTTTCTATGGAAGCTCTAACGTGCGAAGAATCTCAAATGGACTTTTTTATCTAAAAACTTATTCTGAAGTTTTAAAACTACATTTTCCTTCAAGTGCGTTTAACACTATGGCATTCTAGTCTTTTTCATGAATGATAAGTCGGACAATATTACCAAGGAAATATATTCCTACCCCCTGTGTCGGTGGCTTATTAATTTTACTCAGTGGCATGAGATCTGTCAGGTTTACCCAGTGATGCCCATTGCAATATTTACTTACTCAGTGCTGTCTATTGTAAGATCTACCCAGTAGAACCCATTACAATATTTACTTACTCAGTGATGTCTATTGTAAGATCTACTCAGTATAAGCCATTGCAATATTTACTTACTCAGTGGAGTCTATTGTAAGATCTACCCAGTAGAACCCTATTACAATATTTACTTACTCAGTGATGTCTATTGTAAGATCTACTCAGTATAAGCCATTGCAATATTTACTTACTCAGTGGAGTCTATTGTAAGATCTACCCAGTAGAACCCATTACAATATTTACTTACTCAGTGCTGTCTATTGTAAGATCTACTCAGTATAAGCCATTGCAATATTTACTTATTCAGTGGGGTTTATTGTAAGTTCTACTCAGTTGAACCCATTGCAATAATTACTTACTCAGTGTGGTCTATTGTAAGATATATTCAGTAGAACCAATTACAATATTTACTTACTCAGTGGGGTCAATTGTAAGATCTACTCGGTAGAACCCATTACAATATTTACTTATTCAGTGGGGTCTATTGTAAGATCTACTCAGTTGAACCCATTGCAATAATTACTTACTTAGTGGAGTCTATTGTAAGATCTACCCAGTAGAACCCATTACAATATTTACTTACTCAGTGCTGTCTATTGTAAAATCTACTCAGTATAAGCCATTGCAATATTTACTTATTCAGTGGGGTTTATTGTAAGATCTACTCAGTTGAACCCATTGCAATAATTACTTACTCAGTGTGGTCTATTGTAAGATATATTCAGTAGAACCCATTACAATATTTACTTACTCAGTGGGGTCAATTGTAAGATCTACTCGGTAGAACCCATTACAATATTTACTTATTCAGTGGGGTCTTTTTTAAGATCTACTCAGTTGAACCCATTGCAATAATTACTTACTTAGTGGAGTCTATTGTAAGATCTACCCAGTAGAACCCATTACAATATTTACTTACCCAGTGCTGTCTATTGTAAGATCTACTCAGTATAAGCCATTGCAATATTTACTTATTCAGTGGGGTTTATTGTAAGATCTACTCAGTTGAACCCATTGCAATAATTACTTACTCAGTGTGGTCTATTGTAAGATATACTCAGTAGAACCCATTACAATATTTACTTACTCAGTGGAGTCTATTGTAAGATCTACCCAGTAGAACCGATTACAATATTTACTTACTCAGTGATGTCTATTGTAAGATCTACTCAGTATAAGCCATTGCAATATTTACTTACTCAGTGGAGTCTATTGTAAGATCTACCCAGTAGAACCCATTACAATATTTACTTAGTGCTGTCTATTGTAAGATCTACTCAGTATAAGCCATTGCAATATTTATTATTCAGTGGGGTTTATTGTAAGATCTACTCAGTTGAACCCATTGCAATAATTACTTACTCAGTGTGGTCTATTGTAAGATATACTCAGTAGAACCCATTACAATATTTACTTACTCAGTGGAGTCTATTGTAAGATCTACCCAGTAGAACCGATTACAATATTTACTTACTCAGTGATGTCTATTGTAAGATCTACTCAGTATAAGCCATTGCAATATTTACTTACTCAGTGGAGTCTATTGTAAGATCTACCCAGTAGAACCCATTACAATATTTACTTACTCAGTGCTGTCTATTGTAAGATCTACTCAGTATAAGCCATTGCAATATTTACTTATTCAGTGGGGTTTATTGTAAGTTCTACTCAGTTGAACCCATTGCAATAATTACTTACTCAGTGTGGTCTATTGTAAGATATATTCAGTAGAACCCATTACAATATTTACTTACTCAGTGGGGTCAATTGTAAGATCTACTCGGTAGAACCCATTACAATATTTACTTATTCAGTGGGGTCTATTGTAAGATCTACTCAGTTGAACCCATTGCAATAATTACTTACTTAGTGGAGTCTATTGTAAGATCTACCCAGTAGAACCCATTACAATATTTACTTACTCAGTGCTGTCTATTGTAAGATCTACTCAGTATAAGCCATTGCAATATTTACTTATTCAGTGGGGTTTATTGTAAGATCTACTCAGTTGAACCCATTGCAATAATTACTTACTCAGTGTGGTCTATTGTAAGATATACTCAGTAGAACCCATTACAATATTTACTTACTCAGTGGAGTCTATTGTAAGATCTACCCAGTAGAACCCATTACAATATTTACTTACTCAGTGATGTCTATTGTAAGATCTACTCAGTATAAGCCATTGCAATATTTACTTACTCAGTGGAGTCTATTGTAAGATCTACCCAGTAGAACCCATTACAATATTTACTTAGTGCTATCTATTGTAAGATCTACTCAGTATAAGCCATTGCAATATTTACTTATTCAGTGGGGTTTATTGTAAGATCTACTCAGTTGAACCCATTGCAATAATTACTTACTCAGTGTGGTCTATTGTAAGATATACTCAGTAGAACCCATTACAATATTTACTTACTCAGTGGAGTCTATTGTAAGATCTACCCAGTAGAACCGATTACAATATTTACTTACTCAGTGATGTCTATTGTAAGATCTACTCAGTATAAGCCATTGCAATATTTACTTACTCAGTGGAGTCTATTGTAAGATCTACCCAGTAGAACCCATTACAATATTTACTTACTCAGTGCTGTCTATTGTAAGATCTACTCAGTATAAGCCATTGCAATATTTACTTATTCAGTGGGGTTTATTGTAAGTTCTACTCAGTTGAACCCATTGCAATAATTACTTACTCAGTGGGGTCTATTGTAAGATATATTCAGTAGAACCCATTACAATATTTACTTACTCAGTGGGGTCAATTGTAAGATCTACTCGGTAGAACCCATTACAATATTTACTTATTCAGTGGGGTCTATTGTAAGATCTACTCAGTTGAACCCATTGCAATAATTACTTAGTGGAGTCTATTGTAAGATCTACCCAGTAGAACCCATTACAATATTTACTTACTCAGTGCTGTCTATTGTAAGATCTACTCAGTATAAGCCATTGCAATATTTACTTATTCAGTGGGGTTTATTGTAAGATCTACTCAGTTGAACCCATTGCAATAATTACTTACTCAGTGTTGTCTATTGTAAGATCTACTCGGTAGAACCCATTACAATATTTACTTACTCAGTAGGGTCTGTTGTAAGATCTACTCAGTTGAACCCATTGAAATATTTACTTACTCAATGGTGTCAATTGTAAGATCTACTCAGTAGAACCCATTACAATATTTACTTACTCAGTGGTGTCAATTGTAAGATCTACTCTGTAGAGCCCATTGCAATATTTACTTACTCGTTGATGCATTGCAATATCTAATTACTCAGTGGTGTCTATTATAAGATTTATTTACTCAGTGGTGCCTATTGTAAGATTTTACTCAGTGGTGCCGATTGCCATATTTACTTACTATGTGGTGTCTATTCTAAGATTTACTCAGTAGTGCTCATTTTAAAAGAGGCAAGGTGGAGTAATGAATTGTGGATCAGATTGTGGGGTCGGAGAACCGATTTCGTATTTCAGTCCAGTTCATTGCATTCACTTAGATGCTAATACCCTTGAAAATGGTATGAATCCTCCACTCAGCTGGAGGGAGTAGGTTCTGCCTCTTTAACTGCTGAGAGGAAAAGGAACCGGCAAGCCATTACACTATTCTGCCTTGAATGTCACCATGAACCTCAATTGTGAGACGGCGGTGAGCGGTGACCACAGCGGCGGTGCAAAATGCGCCGACTGAATAAATGATGATCCCTATTTTAAGATTTACGCAACCACTGTACATTTACCCATTTTAAAATTTACTAATTGGTGCCCACATCTAAGGTTTACCCAGTGACGCCCATTATGAGATTTTCTCAGCAGTGTCAGTTCATTGGTTTTTATTTGGATTTCTTGCCTTAATACAGGTACATCGTCCATCATAGATTACAAAGATTTAGTTTTATAATTTAATGGTGAGAAAAATCTCATTTTCTTTTGAGTTCGATATGTCAGGATGGTGATTGATTGACTTTATGGACAGATGGAATTGGACGTTAATCTTTGATTGATTTTCTTTTGTTATTTCCAACATTCTGCTTAATGGGGCCAATATTCTCATCTCATTTTTTTCTCGCACAGAACTTTTGAAACGGCAGAAGGAAGAGGAAGAAGAAAGGCGTAAAGCCGAAGAGGAGATGCTGGCTCAAATGGCCGAACAAGAAAGAATTGAATACGAGAAGAAGAGACAGGAGGAAGAAGAACAGCGCATGCGCGAAGAAGAGGAGAAAAGGTATGTTTTGAAAAAAAAATTACACGCAGTTTCTATCTAGAGAATGTGCAGGTGATGCATTGGCTGACGGCTCGAAAAGAGAAATTGGCGAGCTGAGTTCAAATTCTGGTAGGGTTCGTTATATTTACTTTGGGATAAAAATAGGAATTCATCTCTCAAGCGGAAAGGAAGACTGGAGTTTCTAGCCATAGTTGGCACCAGTCTAGGAGAAGGACAACTCTGAATTCAAAATTGTATTTGGCTCTGATTGGGGAACATACTTGAACTGTAAATAAGGTCCGCAGCACTCCCCTTTTTTCTTTTATGTGCCGTGCCACCTCAGTACGTGGGCGATTATGTCTCTCCACAATTTCTTATTCTTTGTAACGCCTACTAATTTTATCTATTCATTATCTCTGTCATTTCCTGTTCTGACAACCATTTACACAAGATCGTTAGTTAAGTTACTCGCTGCTTTCCACTGTTGTGACAACCGTCCTGTGAGTATCATATTCGCCGGGCTCTCTTTCCTCGTTATGTGTCCTAGATATTTCAACAGTCTCTTTCTGATTCTAAGTATAAATCTCCCTTACGTTTTCATTCTCCTCAAAATGTCTTCGTTGCTCATATCTTCAGTCCATTGAATTCTCAGTATCCTTCTGTAGAACCACATTCCCCTCGCTTCAAGTTTCATCTTCATCCGTGAGATAGCCCAGCATTCACTGCCATATAGGAGGACTGACATTACGTAGCAGTTCAATTTTTTTTTTACGGCATATCAACCCCAGTGGGTTATTTAATGCCGACAAAATTATCATTGTTGGTAATATTTTGTTTTGTCACAAATCTATTTTTGGTAATAATTTTTTCTTCAAAAATGTATTACTGGTAATAATTTTTTTCAAAAAACTTGCTGGTAATATTTCTTTTTCTCAAAAATTTATTGCTGGAAATAATTTTTTACAAAGTATTTCTGGTATTAAAACCTGTTCTTCCACTTTCATAGTGTTTTGACTCCAATTTCGGGGTTAACTATTTGCCAATGGCTGGGACTCTAACAGGTGCTACTACACCGGATCAGAGTGGACCTGGAAATACCAGCAATTAAGAGGTGGTTTCACGTTCCTCAAAACATCCTGCTCAGAAGCCTTGTTGTTGGACGTAGTTTATCGTTTTACCCAGAACACAGATGTAGTTTATCGTCATGCCATGTCGGGGAACAGTTCAGTACTCTTGTTTTTTTGTTTCTAACAATATTTTGCTGTATTTGTTTGATTTTGATATCTCCAATGTGTAATTTGCATATTGGATTGATCCTTTTGCATACAACCATGCATTCTGTCTTCTTGCAGTTGAGGTTTAATGCTTTCTGCAAGCTTTCCTTCACTATCATCTGTAGGAGCTTTTGCAGCTTTCTTTTCGAGTTTGCTATCAACACTGTGCCATGTGTATATTTTATATTGTTAAGATTGTGCCAGCCAATAATGAATCCTGGTAAATCTTCTAATTCTCTTAGAATCGCCTCACTGCATAGCTCCAATAAGTTCATGAGAATGTGGTAATTATCATCACCATCACACACATACATACATACAGATCATGCGACAAGCATTCATATGTTAATTTCCTCAAAACTAGCTCGCTGATTGGTCAATTCCGACCAATCAGATAGCCTGCACGTGAGGAATAATATTTCCCGCGCACTGAGCTAGAAGCCTATCAGGTGAGACACCACCTTATTTAAACAAAACACGCTTAAGCCTTTTCTCTCCTTTTTTCGTTCATCTCCTTCCTTGCTGTCAAAATGTGACCTTTAAAAACTCTCGTCTTGACCTTGCCGTCAGACGTTAAAGACAATTACCAACATTCAATTCCTTGCTGCCAAAATGTGACCTTCAAGAACTCTCGTCTTGACCTTGCGGTCAGACGTTAAACAACATAACCAACATTCACGTAAGTACGAGCTCGTAACTCTTCTGAACTCTACCAACTTTTCCAACTCACATTTCCTAACATGCAACAGGAACTTTATTCTTCTAAAACTACAGTTTAATAATTAATTCAACTTTATGAGCTCAGTTACAAATATTTCCCAAATGTAAGAGACGTAACTCTATCAAACGTTTAGCTTATATGCATGTACATCAAAACACTAATAAATTCAAATATTATGTTTTGAACCATTACGTTCTGTCTTGTATTTTATGTTATGTGCTATTTTACGTCAAATATAAATTGCCTTTGACCGCCACATTTGATGGTGACCTTCAGCATCTTTGCTTGTCCTTTTCCACGTCATTCCTAATCTAAGTTAAATAAATGTGGTGGATTCCGCTACATCTCATTGGCAATCCTTCACGTTTTTATTGCTGATCCATCGTTCGTTGCGGATTCCGCTACAAGACGACATCCTTTTCTACCATCTGAATAAAATATTGCGCATAATTTAAACACATTCAGTCTGATAGTACTCTAAAAATATATGCAGTCAAAATCTCAAATTTGAATAACTGAGGAATCACCTATAGTTTTGATAAAAGTCATTTCCATTCTTGTTTTGCGATATTTGTTTTATCTGAACCATAAGTGTAGGTAAATTGGGAACCGTGGTATTGCACTTAATTTTAAAGTTGGGGTTTGACATGATAGGTAATGACAAAATATCTTTTTTCAAATCGTTACCGTTTTTTGAGGAAACGAGATTGAAGATTAAGTTTAGGTCCAAAATCATCATGTTGGAATTTCATCCCGGTGATCAGTGAACGCCTTGTAAAATTTATAATTTAATTAAACTTTACGAATTTTATATGGACAACATGCATGACACAAACATATTATTACTAAAATACAGTGCTGTTCGATAAAAGTGACTCAGCTGATTTTTTTTACTAAATGCTCTCTTCTCCGATGAAACGAAAGTTGAGCTAAATTCGAAGGATAAGCGATCTAAAATCCGAAGAAGAAGGTTTGAAAGCTCTTTGAATTTAGCAGTAAGTACTGTCAATCATCCGTTCAGTATAATGTTCTGGGGATGCTTTTCTTTTCATGGAAATGGTTTCTTAAAACCTATTGAAAGGAGCCTCAGGAGCGAGCAGTACAAGAGAATTTTAGAGTCTTGTCTGCTCCCTTCTGCTGAAAGGGTGCAAATCGACCCCACCAAGCTCATTTTTATGCATGGTAATGCTCCCTGTCATAAATCAATATTGATGAAGGAATACTTTGATGACAAGCAGGTGTGTGTTATGACATGGCCACCCCAATCTCCTGACCTCAACCCCATAGAAAACTTATGGAGCATTATAAAGTACAGGCTCTCGAGAAAGTAGTTGAGCAACAAAGAGGATTTGATTGTGAATTTCATATCCGAATGGAATTCAATGCTTGGAGATGAGATTTGCCATAACCTAATCAAGTCAATGACAAAAACGGTTGAAAAGGTTATTCAAAATAAAGGAGGACCCATAGATTATTAAATATTTCGAACTATATTACCTGTTATAAATAAATTATACCTCTATTATTCTTTATTTCAAGCTGTTCGGTTATGTTTCTATTGATAACTAGTTGCAGGAAATAAGGAGTTTTTCCCTAAATCTCATTTATATCCAAAATTATAATTATCAATAGAATACCTTACGGGGAGTAAACTTTTTTACTAGGTGGTCGGGAAGGGGTCTTTATATTAGTAAGATTAAAAATTAGTTTGACCTCAAAAACAATAGGCGAAAACATTTTTAAGTAAAAAACATCAGGTGAGTCACTTTTATCGAACAACACTGTATTGTGCCGTCAAATAAAACCTTCATTTACTTCAAAGGGAAGTTATATTGAACAATTCACATATATTATAATGTAATATGTTATACAATGCAGTAGTTTTAGTGCGATTTTCAATAAACAATACAAATTTAAAATATTTTGTCTTATAATTTATTCCCATCAGTATTCTGGTGTGATATACACTTTTATCTATTTTATGTTTTTATTAATTATGATACCTAACAAATGATTAAACAAATTTTATTCATTGAGTAGCCATTTTTGTAATCTTTTACACACTTTTACTTATCGAGTAAAGTTTTTTTTTTTAAAGCGTATCACCCCAAGTAAGGCGGGAAGCCACTAGCACGCAAGGGGTTACAAAAGATTTGGAGCGGAAGCAAATAGGAGTGATAGAGGAAAGGATGAAGAGAAGGATAGGGGATAGATCAGGGCATCTGGAGACGTCGATTGACATTACATAAGAATAGTTGGGAATTATAGCTTTCAGGGAAACATGAAAAGGGGAGGGAGTTCCACAGGCGAGAGGTGCGAGACATGAAGCTATTGGAGTAGAAGAGACGACTACAGTAAAAAAAAAAAACGCGTATTTTTCTTGAGTTAATTGATAATTAGAATTCTGGTTTGAATATATTTCTCATTCAGTGTTATCTAATAAAAAAGATATCAACTTTAATTGGATTTATTCTTGAAATAGTAAAGTTTTGAAGTCAGTTTCTAAGCAAGAAACCGCAGAAATTGCTGTATATTTTTTCAGACTGACTTTAAAGCTAAATGCTCAAAAATTAATAAAAGCTATGGATCTAAATTTTGCTGTCAGTACTTACTAAACCAAAGCCCAACCTTCACACTGGGTGTAATGTTTATTCTCTAAAAAGTAAAAAAAAATCAACCTACCCTACTATACATTCATTCTTTGGCTTCCTCAGTGGGAGATTCATAGAAAATGGAAGGGGGGTCTCTTATTCTTTGCTAGTGACAAAAAGAATCAGTTCAATAACCCAAATTCTTGGAATTCAATTACTGAAATACAGGAATTGTCATGCTTCATCCACGGAGCCGGGTCACCCGTATTTCCTCCATATTCCATCTGTAAGCAAAAAGTCTATCTCAGGGAGTTTATTCCCTGAGAACTGTTACTTTCTGGAATAAAGACTCGCGTGGATGCTTTCCTAAACCCGACAAGCTTAACCTCTTTAAGTAAAAGGTCAATCCGTCCTGGGTATGACGATAAGCTACATCTGTGTCCTAGGTAAGACGATAAACTACGTCCAGCAGCAAGACCTCTGATCAGGAGGTTTCGAGGAGCATGGAACCACGTCTTAATTGCTGGCGTTTCCAGGTCCATCCTGAACCGGGGTGGTAGCACCGCTTAAGGTCCCATCTATGAGTAAATAGTTAACCCCCGAAACTGTGGTAAAAATGGGTTTTAATGTCAGAAATACTTTGTAAAAAAAAAAAAAAAATTATTATCAGCAATAAAAAGAAAACTATTACCAGCAATACATTTTTGAAAAAAAAAAAATTATTACCAACAATGCGTTTTTGAAAAATATTACCAGCAATACATTTTTGAGGAAAAAAATATTACCAGCAATAAAAATTTTGTCAGCTTTAAATAATCTATTGAGGTTGATATGACGTAAAACACAACAACAAACCAATCAAAGGTCAATCGCTATCTTTTTTATCCTCATAATTTTCACTTTTTTTACCTATTCTTACATTACCTCCCACCCTCTACCTAGAGTGGCTCTTGTGTTTTATATTGGTGAACTTTAGTATAAAAACACAAAGTAACTTGCATTATTTACATTCGGACTGTTATCCTTATCTTCACTGGTACATTCACAAACTTTCGGCAGTTGTACACGCCGACCTTCTTCAGGTGATTGGAATTTCGAACAGACCCCTTTATTTCACCCACCGGGGAAGATTGTTCTAGTTCCACGTGACATTCCTCATCCGGGTGTCACAATTATTTCCCTTTTAACTCAACACTGCAAGTTTTGGTTCACCACTGCCGTAACCTGGTATTGACCACAAAACTCTTTGGGTCTAGTCACTGGATCTAATCAACGTCTTTATTCATTGGGCCATGTGTCCTTGAGTATTTCCAATCACCTGAAGAAGGCCGGAGCGTACAATGGCCGAAACGTTGTGAATATGGCAATGGAGATGAGGATAACAGTCCGAATAATGTAAATAATGTAAATAATCATAATACCTCATCTCAGAGATATAGACAGATATTGAAGAAAAATTTCAATCACCTGAAGAAGGCCGGTGCGTACAATGACCGAAACGTTGTGAATATGACAATGAAGATGAGGAAAACAGTACGAATAATGTAAATAATGCAAATAATCATAATACCTCATCTCAGAGATATAGACAGATATTGAAGAAAAATTCCAATCACCCGAAGAAGGCCGGGGCGTACAACGGCCGAAACGTTGTGAATATGGCACTGAAGATGAGGATAACAGTCCGAATAATGTAAATGATGCAAGTAATCATAATACCTCATCTCAGAGATATAGACAGATGTTGAACCCAAAGTAAATTTAATTAGAAATACTTCGGATTTACTTGGGCTCTGTTTTGTTAATTTATACTTATTGAGAGAAAAAAATCAACATAGGATTATCATTACTAGTAAGGCACAAGCACCAATCGAGTGTCAAAAAACCCCGCCACCCCTGCATCAACAATATCTTCTCTAACTTATGTGTAAAGCTTGCATTATTTACATTATTCGGTCTTTTATGCAGATCTTCATTGTCATATTCACACCGTTTCGGCCGTTGTACGCTCCGTCCTTCTTCAGGTGATTAGAATTTCGAACCAAACCCTTTATTGCGTTCGCCGGTGTAGATTGTTCTAGTTCCACGTGCCATGCCTCTTCCGGGTGTCTCAATAATTTCCCTTTAACTCAACTCTCCAAGTTTTTTGGTTCACCACTGATGTGGACTGGTATTGAACTCACAACCCTTTGGGTCTAATCACTTCTTTGTCCCCTGGGCAGAGATATAGACAGTTATGTGTGAAGATATAAATATATTATTTTTTTCATGATATATAAGTTCATTGATTGATATTTTCTTACAGCTTATCAATCTTTTGAAATTTATTCAAAGCCAGAAAATATTTTGAAATTGTATGAATTTTGGTAAATAATTAAAAATCCTACTAATTAACCCATAGCTGGTGGGAGAAGAGATGGATTCACACCTTTCCCAAGGGTATTTGAGAGTAAGTGACTATAACGAAACCGACTGGGATTCGAACTCGGATCTCCAATTTCCAGTTCTGTCCCGTTATTCTGTACGCCTGACGCACATCCAGACATCACAGTACATTGCATTCCCAAGCGGTCATACTCACCAAACCCTATGTTGCTTAACCGGTGATCGTATGAGAACCGGTGTTTTCACGTGATGTAGCAATGAGCCCGTATCTTATATAAAGAACCATTGATGGAATTAAATGATTTGGTCCACGAGATTTTCCTTAAGCTGTAGGTTTCACTAAAAGTTTGTCGCTAAAGGTGCTAACCCCCCAAATATATCTGTCTATATTTCTGAGATGAGGTATTATGTACACTATTTACATTATTCGGACTATTATCCTCATCTTTGTCGGCATATTTATTACAATGTTTTGGCCCTTCAGTATCTGTCTATATTTCTGAGATGAGGTATTATGTACATTATTCGGACTATTGTCCTCATCTTTGTCGCCATATTTATTAAAACGTTTTGGCCCTTCAGTATCTGTCTATATTTCTGAGATGAGGTATTATGTACATTATTTACATTATTCGGATTATTGTCCACATCTTTGTCGCCATATTTATTACAACGTTTCGGCCCTTTAGTATCTGTCTATATTTCTGAGATGAGGTATTATGTACATTATTTACATTATTCGGATTATTGTCCACATCTTTGTCGCCATATTTATTACAACGTTTCGGCCGTTGTATTATCCGGTCTTCTTCAGATGGTTGGAATGTCGAAATGAACCCTTTATTTCACTCAATGGGGTAGACTGTTCTAGTTCCACGTGCCATGTTTAATGGATGTCAATTATCAGTTATCTCCTGTTAATTTTACTCTGAAAGTTCTCCACTGCCTTAACCGGGTATTGGGAAATTGGATCTAACCAACGCCTTTATCCACTGTGCCATGTGTCCTTGAGGAGTTCCAATCACCTGAAGAAGGCCGGACACATGGCACAATAGATAAAGGCGTTAGTTAGATCCAGTGACAGGACCCAAAGAGTGTGAGTTCAATACCTGGTACTTTGTACTTTGAGTTAACATTAATAGGAACTGAAAAACATTATTTAGGTAAGAAAATCAGATACTGAAAATTGTAATTAAAAATAGGAAAATTTGCGCTGGGTACTATATACCTATGGTTAGTGTTCTAGGGTTAAGAATCTCTAAATATACAGCAAGAGCACCGGGTCATTCGTGGCAGCCATATTGAAAACATGGACGAATGGTAGACTTATAAATATGTAAGACAAATTTAAGAGAGAAAAATGTCTAGCACGGCACAGTTAACCAACTTTCTTAGCAGCAAACCTAGGAATTGATTCGGTATAATCTTTCCACTCCATGTCAACCGAGAATTTTAATTCTAGAAGGCTCAACGAGTCACTCTAATCAAGGCTAGCATCGGCCTTGTTGATAGGAGGCAGGAAGGAGTCTTTCAGGAAAAAGGCAATGATTGTAACAAGAATGAATGCTCTCCATTTTTATAAATGAAAACGTTAAAGAATTCTTTCGCGCGTGTTTTCAAATAATCGTTCAAACTGTCATTGGCAATTAGATAAGGCGATAAACGATGGAGAAATGGGGGAATAGACTCTTATATTAGCAGATACATAACCCCTTTTCTCGTTGAAGAAAAGTTAGAGAGATTAATAGCATAATTGGTAGCGACGGGAACTTATTTTTCTCTCTCTTTTTCTTAAAATACAAAGTGTGGCTTCATTTAGCTGAATGCGATCAGTCAGTCAGCATCATTTACGGTTATCGTAATTCTATTCATGGCCAGCCGGAAAAAGTGATTTTTCATTAAAATTCTTCAAATTATATGCCATGCATCTGTTATGAGCGGCTCTTTAAAAATATAAGCACAGTTATATGTGATTGATTGTGAGCCAAAACTGCCATACCATAAATATACGATGCCACGTGAAGAATTACATTTTGAATCCTGTTCTTTTATTGTCCATTCTCCTCAATAACGTTCCCCGATTTTCTTTAACTCTCAGTAACCACTTAAGTCTTAGTGGCTTTATCACCTTGCTCGGGGTGAAATGATTAAAAAAAAGTAATTGACTTATTATATGAGTAGGGAATTAAAGAAAATTATACAGGGTGTCCATAAAGTTCGTGTGCACTTTAAAATTTTTTAACTTTATTTGTATTTGCGATAGAAATAATCTGTAAAAAAATTTACTGAATATCTAAAACATTGAAACAATTTAACCCTGAGTAAAAACCACACAAGAAGGTTTTTTTTCGATGGAATTCCTTTGTTAAGAACAAGGAAACACTTGCGAAGGACATACGGTCAAAAAAGATGAGTCGGGGTGGGGGTTAGGTTAGTATAACAACGGAAGATACATGCAAGCTGGCCGCGAGCAGATTTTTCTAGATAGTGGGGTGCGGGTATACAGGGAGGGTGCGGTTATACAAATATATCCATGCAACACCGGATACCTCGGCTAGTATATATATATATATATATATATATATATATATATATATATGTATATACAGTGTGTCCATAAAGTTCGTGTGCACTTTAAAAACTTTATAACTTTATTTGTACTTGCGATAGAAATAATCTGTAAAAAATGTTATAAAGTTTAATGTACCTAGTTTTAAGTATAGCTAAAACAACTAATGTGATTTCAGGCATTACTGTAAATCAGTTGGCAAATGTTTTCCGTGAACTGCCAAATCGTATTACCCTTTGTATTGCTAATGATGGAGGACATGTGGAAACTTACATAAAATTTCAATAAAACCTTAAAAAATATAGATTTACTTCTTTCTAATCCTTTTTACAGATTATTTCTATAGCAAATACAAATAAAGTTATAATTTTTTTAAAGTGCACACGAACTTTATGGGCACCCTGTATAAAAATTGCCGATAACAGTGCTGCAAAAGTTGAACTATACGAAGACACCGATGAAATAAAGATCGGAAAAAAAGAGTGAGGAGAGGAGATGCAATTTCGCCTAAACTATTTACAGCGGGTATGGATGCGCAGGAAGAGCAATGCTTAGCGACTCGGAAAGCGAATTCGGCGAGTCGAGTTCGAATTTCGACCGAGTATATGGCGTTCACTTTCGCACAAACAGGTGTGAATTCCGCTCTTCTCCTTACTCATCCACCAGCTCAAGCCCAACAAAAATGTCTCTCTTTCCCTCTATCCGACCCGTGAGTATCAGATTCTCCAAGCACTTTTCCCTCATTACGTGTCACAGAAATTTCAATTGCCTCTTTCTGATGTTAACTATAAGCCTTCTCCTTGATTGTAAACTCTCTAAGAACTCATCGTTACTCACACGCTCGGTCCATGATATCCTGCACATCCTTCAGCAGAACCATATCTCCGTCGCCTCGAGTCTCTTCTTCATCTTTGAGGAAATCGTCCAAAATTCGCTGCCGTAAAGAAAGACAAGATGTCACGTAATAGTTCAGTATTCTATTCTTTGTTACCAAAGAAATTCTCCTGTCTCGCAATACTCTTACGTTCCAGATTGATTTCGATCCGTGGATGTATACCAGCTCTGTCCAGAGAGTATCAAGCCATTTAATACTGGCGTAAAAAGTAACAAAGTGAGGCTAATGTCACTTTACTCCTAAAACCTGTTCTTTCTTTCTTTCTTTTTTCTTTCTTTTTATGTGCCATATCCTTTCACGATGTAGGCGATAATGGCTCTCCACCTCCCTCATACCTTGCAGCTCTCAACAAGTCCCTTCCATCTGCTTTCTCCCCCAGACCATGTTCTGTCATCCATTTCCATAAGTCTGCCATTTATGTCACGCGCTGCTTTCACTTGTCTCTTTTTCCCTCTATTCGACTCGTGAGTATCAGATTCTCCAGGCCCGCTTTCCTCATTATGTGTCACAGAAACTTCAGTTGCCTCTTCCTGATGTTAAGTATAAGCCTCATCCTTGTTTGCAACCTCTGTAAGACCTCATCGTTGCTCACACACTCGCTCCATGATATCCTTAGCATCCTTCTGTAGAACCAAATCTCCGTCGCCTCGAATCTCGTCTTCATCCTTGAGGAGAATCGTCCAGCATTCGCTGCTGAAAAGAAGGACAGATGTCACGTAACATTTCAATATTTCTTTGGTAACAAAGAAAAGGAGACTGAAAGAAATCTACGAATTCAAAACCCGCCTGAAGTGGAATGAGCCTCGTTTGGCTAGACTCGACGCTGATGTTGTCGAGTTTTGAAACATCGTGACGTGACGTCACGTGATTTACAGCATATCTTGAAACAATATGGCAAGCATTGAAGCGACAAGGACTAAGAGTGAAAATAAATAGAGAACACTGAAATCACTTCTGAATTGTTGACGACATTTTATTTCTGTGAGAATCATCAGTTGAATTAAAAGCATCGTTCAACGAGCTGAATAGATTAAAAGACCTGAACTGACATTATGGCTTCAGTCACTTTCACACCGCCGTAACATAGCTTCTTTTGCGTCTTCTATAAATATTTTCACCGTAATTGTTATGATATACGTATTATAAACTCTTGATAAAATATGAACGGGAATCTGAAAAGTTATCGGTCTTGAACTGTCATCTCGGCATCAGTGACTTTTCCCAACACCATGACGTAGCCATCCTGTATCTTTTCGATAAATATTCTCATGGTACCTCGACTCCACAAATTTTATCTCAGTACTAGATTGGCAGTTAGGTCTCATACTTTCACTGTTGAAATTGCTAGTTATAACTGTGAGTGATGTTAATAGTCTCTTCTCCAACATTTCTCGTTTGTGGAAATCTCTTCTGGCTTTCTGTTTCTGTCATCATCATGTCATCTTGAATCATGTTCGTTTATTGTTCCCCCAGTTTCATTCACTCTCAGTAAAACCTTGCATCCTAGTGGCTTTATTGCCTTAGTTGGGGAGAAATGATTAAACAAACGGAGAATATATGTTTAAAAGTAGAAACAAAAACAAGACTAATATTCAGTTGTGATAGTAAAAATGTATTAAAATTGGTAGACAGACAGAAAAAAAACCTGGAAAGTCATAGATAGATAGATAGATAGATAGATAGATAGATAGATAGATAGACAGACATATAGTGAACAGACTGCGATAGATAGATAGATAGATAGATAATGAACAGACCGCGAGAGATAGATAGATAGTAAACAGTCTGATATATATATATATATATATATATATATATATATATATATATATATATATATATATATATATATATATGTGTGTGTGTGTGTGTTTGTGTGTATGTATATATATATATATATATATATATATATATATATATATAGATAGATAGATAGATAGATAGATAGATGAACAGACTGAGATACATAGATAGATAGAAACTTGGATTAGATAGTAAGAGAGAGAGAGAGAGATAGAGAGAGAGAGAGAGAGACAGACACACAGACAGACAGACAGACAGATAGATAGATAGCGAGATAGATAGATAATGAACAAAGATATATAGATAGAGAGAAACTTTGATTAGATAGAAAGAGAGAGAGAGACACACACACACAGACAGGCAGACAGACAGACAGACAGACATACAGATAGATAGATAGATAGAAAATGAACAGACTGCGATAGATAGATAGATAGATAGATAGTGAACAGTCTGATATATATATATATATATATGTGTGTATATATATATATATATACATAGATAGATAGATAATGGACAGACTGAGATACATAGATAGATAGAAACTTGGATTAAATAGAAAGAGATAGATAGATAGAAACTTGGATTAGATAGAAAGAGAGAGAGAGAGAAAGAGAGAGAGAGACACACACAGACAGACAGACAGATAGATAGATAGATAGATACGAACATATAAGGATAGATAGATAGATAAATATATAGATATGAACAAACCGGTATAGATAGATACGAACAGACAGGCAGACAGACAGACAGACAGACAGATAGATAGATAGATAGATAGATAGATAGACAGACAGACAGACACGAACAGGTAGGGATAGATACATAAATAGACAGATATGAACATACAGGGATAGATAGATAGATAGATAGATAGATAGATAGATAGATAGATAGATAGATCCATCGATAGATAGATAGATAGATCATGAGCAGACTGAGATAGATAGATAATGAACAGACTGATATATATATATATATATATATATATATATATATATATATATATATATATATATAGATAGATAGATAGTCAGAAAAAATAATGCGGGCTAGTGATATGGATGGATGCATAGATAGAAACGAACTATAGACATAGTGAAACAGAGGGGGAGGGAGAGAGTGAGAGAGAGTGACAGTGATAAAGAGAGAGTGAATGAGAGTGATAAAGAAAGCGAGAGTGTGTGTGTGTGTGTGTGTGTGTGTGAGAGAGAGAGACAGAGAGAGAGAGATGAATGCGTTGCAAACAATTCATCAAATGCAATCCTGTTTCACTACGTATTCCGGCAAATGGCGACAAACGTAAGTGAATATTTCTTGAAAGATATAATTTCTTATCGAATCGCTTCAAGCTGGTGAACTCTTTCGTGGACGAACCGCCATTTATCACCAACTTTTCTGAGCCAGCCACAAACAATGAACCAACAACCGGGAATTTTCCAAAGGCCCCCAAAACGACGGGAGCTAGAAATTCAAATGCTGACGAGATTCGTTGCTTGCAAAAGATTGCCGCCCAGCCAAGCAGATATGAAATGTCTTAGGCAGACCGCGAAGAACAGAGGAAGGCGAAGGAAACGCTAAAATGGATGAAAAGAGAAAGCCTGTCGGGTATTTTGCGTTGAGTCGCGAATCAGGATTATCTTCAGGGCTTAGGGACGGCTTAATTAATCTCAGTTTGCCGGCTAGATAATCCAGCGGTAATTTCGGGGTTCGCAAAGGAGAAAACTTATATTCGACAATGGATGAAGAAACGACTTTTTGCGTGCGTATGTGTGCATATGTGTACGTCTCTGTGTATATGTATGAGTGTGTGAGCCTGTACGTGTGTGCATAGGAGTGTATATGTGTCTCTATGTATGTATGTGTGCGTGTATATATGTATTATTTTATATTATATATGAAAAGAAGGATATATATATATATATATATATATATATATATATATCAATCAAAGGAAAAACCTAACACGTCTCAAAAAATCCGATAATAAATTTATTTCAGAAGGTAAGTTTTAATGCCTTCCTCATCAGACCGGAATAACAAAATGGTTTAAATTTATCCAGACAATCTGTTAAAAAAAATATTGTAATTTATTTTAGAAAAGTGTTTAACATATCATCCCTATCTATCTATCTATCTATCTATCTATCTATCTCCCAGTCAGTCCATGTTATTTTTATTTAAATAAATTATAATTTTCTTTAGCATATTATCTGGATAAATTTAAACCATTTTGTAATTCCGTTCTGATGAGGAAGGTATTAAAAATTTAACTGCTGAAATAAATTTATTACCGGATTTTTCGAGATGATTTTCCCTTTGATGTATACCATATTGATCTGTATACAATACATTGAGTTCTCTTCATGGATCTATATTTTTAATATTTTATATTAAGAAGGCCTACTTGGATTATCCTTTTCATTTAAAAATCTGATATTATATATATATATATATATATATATATATATATATATATATATATATATATATATATATATATATATATATATATTTATATATATATATATATATATATGTACGAGGCTAAGTCAAAAATTAACCGCATTTTCACCATATTTTTAGACATGAATGTTGATAATTTGACTTTCCATATGGATTACCAATAATTTTA
>OZ038503.1:13373107-13478107 GCA_964036315.1 Acanthosepion esculentum
ATTCATATCTATCTGTCTATCTATCTATCTATCTATCTATCTATCTATCTATCTATCTATCTATCTATCTATGTCAGTCTATTCATATCTATCTATCTATCTATCTATCTATCTATCTATCTATGTCAGTCTATTCATATCTATGTTAGTCTATTCATATCTATCTATCTATCTATCTATCTATTCATATCTATGTTAGTCTATTCATATCTATCTATCTATCTATCTATCTATCTATCTATCTATCTATGTCAGTCTATTCATATCTATCTATCTATCTATCTATCTATCTATCTATCTATCTATCTATCTATCTATGTCAGTCTATTCATATCTATGTTAGTCTATTCATGTCTATCTATCTATCTATCTATCTATCTATCTATCTATCTATCTATCTATCTATCTATCTATCTATCTATCTATGTCTGTCTATTCATATCTATCTATCTATCTATCTTCTTCTTTTACTTCTTCTTGTGCCTTCCTTCAGGACGTAGGCGATCATGGCTCCCTACAATTTTCCGTCATTTGTTTACTCACCTTGCTCGGTAGTTTATGCACCATTGTCCTCTTCCTCTTGCCTTTAATGTGACCTGTAAGTATTAGATTTTCCAAGCCTTCTTTCCTCATTATGTGCCCTATAAATTTCAACTGTCTCTTCATGATGTTAAGTGTAAGTTTCATTTTTGCTCTCATTTTCTCTAAAACTTCTTCGTTGCTCGGTTCATGTCATCCTCATCATCCTTCTGTAGAGCCACATTTTCCTTCAAGTTTCTTCTTCATTTTTGAGGAGCTTGTCTCGCATTCACTGACCTATAAGAGGATTAATATTACGTATCACTTCATCACACTTTTCTTTGTTTCTAACGAGATTTGCTTGTTTCTTGATACATTGTTTAGCTTTTGGAAGACATCTTTCGCTGTACCAATGTGCCTTTGCATTTCAATGGGGCCATTTCCGTTCTCTGTTAAAACACTTCCAAGATATGTTTAAATCTGTGTACTTGATGGTATCCCGAATATTATTTAGGCTTTACCATAGTTATGGGGAAGGGAATTCAATATTTTGTTAAGTTTGTTAGTCTCAGGCTTCAATCAATATTCTAATTAAGCAGTCCTGACGCGAAAAATTGATAGTTGCTATGCCATTTTGATGTCTCTATCTACAATCTGATTGCCTGATTTGAAGGTTATTTAAAGCCAGGAACTATATTTAGATTGTAAGGGTATGTGTGAATAAAAGAATATAACGAACCCGACTGGAGTTGGAACACGGTTACCTGATTAACAATTTCGGGACACCATAACACCAAAACATACATCCAAACTTACAGCACCCGGTATTCACAAGCGGTCACTCATCTATACACTGACCACGCTTGACGTTTCTTAACTTAGGTGATCGCACGGGAGCTGGTGCTTCAATTTATTTAATATGGAGTTGGTCCTCCTTTAGCCTCACATACAGTTTAATACGTCTAGGAATGGAATCATACAGTTTTCTGACTTCATCCACAGGAATTGTTTAGCTATTCTTCCTTTAATACCTGATCTACCTCTTTAAGACACGACGAAATTAAAAAAAAATAACTCCGGGAATAAAAATAAAAAATAAAATTTAGTGAGAGTGTGTGTATGAGAATGGTGGGGGACGAATGTATGAGAGTGGGGGACAAATGTGAGAGTTAAATGAAAGCTATAGAGAGGGGTAACATATATTCGTTTACCTACTTTGGCTGTAAAGTCACAAAAGCAAAGTTTGAAGGAAATATTAGCCAATTTTCATACTTTCTACGCATAAACAAATAAAAAACAATTGCTACCCACGAAGAAAAACCGTGTTACAGTGCCGTTTCCTGTTTATGAAGCAAAAGATGTTTACACGTATGGTCTTCCTTAATGATAATCGATAATGGTTTAAAATCATGAAAGCGTTACTTTCGTCGAAATTTTACAAAATTCAAGGAACATTGTCCTTAATCATTGTTTATGTATGTGTTTATAAATGAGAGAGCATGTGAGTGAACAAGTGAGAACGAAACAAAGCAAAAGTTTAAGAAACGATATTTTCCTCATGAAATTTACCGTGCCATTCAGAATGACAAACTGGACATCTGTGGTTCGCGGTCGTCAGTTTACTTGTAATTGTCATAGGCTAAGATATAAACGGACAAAAGTTACTTATCCCCGACCCAAGTAAATACTAAAATACGCAAATACAAACAACCGGTATTTACCTATCTCCAAATCAAGTAAATACATAGACAGAAAGATAAAAAATTCATATTTACCTATCCGCAAACCGTTCATAGACCCCGATATAAACGACTAATATTTACCGATCACCGTAATAAATAAATATTTACAGGCTTAAATATAATAAGAAGACTGCATTCGACATTAAATAACCTAAAAACGGTTGACATGACATCTACATCAATGCATATCTCCCCAAGCCGTTTATAATATAAAAACTATCTCACTTGTAGGCTACTGTGTCATGTGGTGGGCTTCCTTGCTTTGCTTGATTCAACAGCAGCAGCAGCGGAAATAATCAGCAGGGTATAACTTGAAATCCCTGATTGTATAAAAGCCTTGATCGAGCCTTATTCGGCTCTTTTTCATTCAATTTCCGCTGCCTCTACATTCGGTTAGCTGTCTCTTTTTCCTTTTTTACACTTTCGGCGGTTCAGCTACAAGCAACCCCTGCTGCAGAAGACGAGGTCTGTTTTGGCAGCTTGACGTTATTTTCTCGTTCCTCCCGCAGGAACCGGCAGAAAAAAACTCCCTTCGAAGCCCAGCAAAGGAAACTACGCTTAACCCTTGCTGCAAAGACGAGGCCTGGCATAGCAGTTTAACACTTGGATTTTCTCGTTCCTCCCGGAGGAACCCGCGGAGACATCTCCCTTCGAAGTACACCATAGGAAACTACGCTTAATCCTTGCTGCAAAAGACGAGGCCTGGCATAGCAGTTTCACACTTGGATTTTCTCGTCCCTCCCGGATGAACCCACGGAGGAATCTCCCTTCGAATTCCAGCAAAGGAAACTACGCTTAACTCTTGCTGCAAAAGTCGAGGCCTGGCCAAGCATTTTTACACTCGGATTTCTCGTTCCTCCTGCAGGAATCCGCTGAGAAATCTCCCTTCAAAAACAATTACTACACTCTCTAGAACATGGTTAACTGGGAAAACCTCTCTCTCTTCCCCGCAAATTACTAAGTTGTTGGAAAAGGTAGTTTTCAAGCTTTTGAGTTTTTTTTTCATTTCACTCAGGCTGCCGAGCAGGTGATCTGGGAAAAATCCTACAATTGACAGAAATTTGAACGACCAATATTTACTTATCACCATAATAAAACAATTTCCATAATTTCTTCAATCTCCAACCCAACGCAGCTCTGGATCAAATAGTTGACTAAACTGGCTGGCAACCAGTATGAGAGAAGGAAAATACCAGAATTTCATGCATCCTACCAAATAAACGGTAAGGGGAAACAGCTCCGAATATTCTCCTTGAAGACATGTCACTTCAAAGAGAAAAGAGACGTACTATGAAAAATATAATTGAAAAATAGTCTGCATTAAAACTCTGATATTGAACAGGAAATAATATCTATCTATCTATCTATCTATCTATCTATCTATCTATCTATCTATCTATCTATCTATCTCATTCTCTTCATCTATCTATCTATCTATCTATCTATCTATCTATCTATCTATCTATCTATCTATCTATCTATCTCAGTTTCTTCATATCTATCTATCTATCTATCTATCTATCTATCTATCTATCTATCTATCTATCTATCTATCTATCTATCTATCTCGGTTTCTTCATATCTATCTATCTATCTATCTTTCCATCCTGGTATAAAACAATATAGTCGGACGTTTGAAAAATGTTGGATAGACAGTCATTATCGGTAGCGTTTAATATATATATATATATATATATATATATATGATGAAACATATGGAAAAGACAAAACAAAATCCGAATATGCAAGTTTACTGTTTTCTATCTATCTTAATCTGTTCATATCTATCTATCTATCTATCTATCTATCTATCTATCTATCTATCTATCTATCTTACAGACTTAAATATAATAATATCAAAACTGCATTCGATATTAAATTGCTTAAAAACGGTTGACATGACCTCTACATAAATGCCTATCTCACTAAACCGCTTATAAACTCAAATTTAAACGACTAATATTTACCTATCACCGTAATAAGTAAATGCCCATATAAATATCATTTTTTCACTTGTATATACACATCACAATCTCATATACACGCTCATAAACGCATATATACACACACATCTATTAAGAGGTTTTTCTGTTGCAATGACTTCATCCTCGACCCAGACTCCCTCTTTATACCGAATTGATCTTAAATTCTGCTGTGCAATGAAGAACTCTTCATTTCTCAGAGTTCAACTGTCCACCCCACGTTCGTTCCTGGCGTTCAGAATCGGCTACTCCGGCTTTAAATCATACTTTCTCCTGAGTCCCCTCCCAGCGGCCTATCCATCTGTCAAACCCAGGTTCGGGAGGAGACGGAAAATTAAGTGGTCCTCTTATCCGTGAGGACAGGTCACCGCGAAAAGATCTAAACTAAGCTCGTTGGCCAAATAACAAAAACCAACCGCAAAGCCAACCTCTTCCCGACACTACAAAAACAACTCATCAGGGAGGTGTTCGGCAAATAGCAATCGGTGTCCATCTTTTAAAGCAAGTGTAAAATGCAAGCACCCTGGGTCACCTCGACGGTCCGCTGAAGAACATTAGTTCTTTCCTTGGACTTTATTCTTCTGATTTAATTTGTTTGACGGGAGTAGGGATTCCGGATAAGAGATTCCAGCCTCAGGGAACCTCTCTCCATTATTTACGTTTGATATTGTAAAAACAAAACAAAACAATAACGTGTAGGTAGGTAACTGTTATAGGCAAGTAAAATGTAATCAGTGAGGCGAGTTCAAATCCTGTCCTAGCTTGTTGCATTCACTTTCACAAAAATTAATTTGGAAAGGCTGCGGCAATAACAACAACAAACAACAACAAAAACAACAACAAACAGCAACAAAAAACAATGACAACAGAACAAAAAGACAACAACAACAAACAACAAAAGACAACAAAAAAGACAAAAAGCAACAAAAACAACAACGAAAACCGCAACAACAAGCAACAACAACAACAACAACAACAAACAGCAACAACAAACAACAGCAAAAACAACAACAACAAACAGCAATAACACAAAACAGTCACAACACCAAACAACAAAAAAACAAAAACAAAAGCAACAACAAAAAACAACAACAACCAAAACTGATGAAACAATCTTTTTCCAATATTCGTGGCATTCGTTCCAATTTCAGTCGTATAGAATCTTTTCTCTTGAAACGATCTCCAGATGCCTTCCCACACTGTGAAACTCATTGAAATTTTTTTTCATTGCTACCACTTAATTCTGTTCCAGGCTATATTCCTCTGTGCCAAAAAGATTCTAGCATACTTAAGCATGGCCCGGTGTTTATATTCAGGAAAACCTATCAATTGCAAGGGAATCGTCTCTTGAGTTCCCGGATTATCCTTTCCTGTGTTTTCGACTTTCTTTATTGCACTCTAGTAGCTATCGCTTTTTCCTTTATCGCTTTCCTCCTTCTAATGACCGTACTATATTAAACAATTTTTCTGATACTATAGAAATGACTCATTCTCTACATCCATCTGCCAACATTTTTGTGATGGTGATTTTAATGTTTATCAAGTCAAGTGGCTTAAGGATTACTGATGTCACCGTTATTCAAGCTTTCAATTTTTCTATTGCTCATTCTCCCAGTCAAATAGTGGATTTCACTACTCGCTTCCCTAATAAATCTATTCAACATTCGTTTTTACTTGATTTACCTCTTCTTCTAGCTATGCCCTCTTGGCAATTCAGATCATTCTGTAGTATCTGTTATTTATTTTGAATCGTCTATTAGAAAGAGACCTCCTATTCACAAGACTTCTTTCTGTTACCAGCGTACTGATTGGGATTCATTTTCGAGGCGTCCCTTGGATTGATATTCTTAATTTTTCTAATGAGAATTGTGCCACAGAGGTTTCTTCTGGGTTTAAAACCGGTATTGATGCTTGACCTTCCCTCAAATGTCAGTGAAACAACAATCTTCTTGGTTCACCCCAGCCTGTTCAGCCGATATAGCATATTGGAATCACTTTTTTCAGGGTGTACCAGCGTGATAATTCCGATCGCAACAGAAGCTTATTTGTGACTGCTCGAAATAATTGTAAACGTATCTTCAAACGGAATAAGTCTTTGTTTGCTGACAGAATTAGGGACCGTACAGCCCCTAACAAGTTTGGTTCACGTGATTACCGGCGGCTCTGTGAAAGTGTGTTAAATAAAAGTAAATCTTCTAACCACCCTCTGCACGCGATTTAAGGTGTTAACATCTGCTGATAAAGCAATGTTTTGCTTGTAAATTCTCTTCCAATTCTAGACTCATCTGGAGTATCTTTGCCTGACTTTCTACTTAGCACTGAGTCTCTATTGAGTGATATACATATAACTTCATCCATGCTTTCTATTATTCCTAAACAAGATCCTCACAAAGCATGTGGATTTGATGGCATCCCTGCAATAGTCCTTAAGAAATGCGCTCCTGAATTGGCTCCTGTTCTCTTTAAACTCTATAATAAATGCTTTGCCACTTCTTGCTTTACTGTGTGTTGAAAATCCTCTTCTGTAGTTCCAGTCTTTAAGAACTCATTCTATCGGCCTGTTAGCATTCTACTAAAATTTGGCAATGTACTAGATGCTCTAATTAACCCCGAATTGATTAAGCATCTCACATCGTAGCATCTCCTTTCAGATAACCAATATGCCTTATGTTTCTCTAGATCAACTGCTAATATGTTAATGATTATTGCTGAAAGTGTCTATCACGCTTTGCTTTAGATAAGAATGGTGAAGCTTGCGTTATTGCTTTGGATATCTCGAAGGTATTTGACAGACTTTGGCGTGCTGGTTTTCTTCACAAGTTGAAAGGTTATGGTATTTCTGGACGAATTATTTTCATATGAAATCGCGAAACTAAAATCATCTTGAATGGCCACTCTTCTCGATCATTTTTGTATTAATGCAGGTTTTCCTCGGGACTCTATCCTTGAACTTACATTGTTCCTAATTTTCATCAATGACATTTCTGATGGCATCAGTTCTCAACTCAGTATCTATGTTGATGATACAACTATTTTCTCCTATCTTAATAGTAAGTCTGAATGATTCGATAAGGTCAAATTAACAGCTAATCTAAAAAAAATGATATACATTCTGTTGCTAAATGGAGAATAGAATAGCTTCCTAATTTTAAGGCATCCAAAATAAATACTGCTCTTGATTAACTGTCTCAGAGAATCCGTTCTGCCTTCCATCAGCATATGGCTGATGCTAACCCCCACCTTCTCAGGCTAACATTTTCTGCTCATATGAAGTGGAAAAATTATATCGAAATCAATTGCTAGGTCGACTGAAAGAAACGTTGTCTGTATTGTATTTATGGTCTGGTTCTTATGCTATACATCGAAAGATTCTTGATAAAATCCAAATAATCTGCAATGTTATTGGTCCTGATCTGACATCTTGGTTACACAGAGTTTTCCAGTCTCGTAACGTAACTTTCCTGTGCTTTTTTTTATAAATATTTTCATGTTAATTGTCCTGATGAACTTTCTGCTATGGTACCTAGACGCCATGAACTGATTCAATCTTTGATATGAAATCGTGAAACGAAAGTCATCTTGAATGGCCACTCTTCTAGATCTTTTTGCGTCTATCCATTCTATCCATGGTTGTTTCTAATTTCCAGGATAGACCTTTTCCTAATGCCATCATTTCGCAACTCGGTATTCTATGCTGATGACAGAAATCTTTACTCCTGTCTTAAATAGTAAGTCTGATCGGTTCGTTAAGTTCAAATTGGCAGCTGATCTCAAAAATGACCTGCAGTTTGTTGTTAAATAGAGCAAAGAGTGGCTTGTTAATTTTAAGGCCTCAAAAACGAAGCTACTCTTTTTTTAATAATATGAGAGGATACTTTTTTACCTTCTGTTAGCATGGCTGATGCTAACCTCCAGGAGAGTGACTTATTACGCCAACCAGGACTAATGTTTTCAGCTAAAGTGGAAAAATTATATTGAATCAATTGCTAAGTCTAAGAAAGTTGGTTCCTTATGCTGTGCTAGACAATTGTTCTTAGCAGAATCTGTTTTACATATTTATAAGTCTATTATTAATCCATGCTTTGAATATTGCTACCACATCTGTTCTGGTCCTTCTGCTATATATTTAAAGATTCTTGATAAAATCCAAAGAAGTATCTACAATTTTATTGGTCCTGACCTGGCATCTTGGTTTCACAGAGTTTTCCATCCCCGTAACGTTACTCCCCTGTGCCTTTTCTATAAATATTTTCATGTTAATTGTCCTGATGAACTTTTCGCTATGGTACCTAGACGCCATGAATTTAAGCGCAGTACTAGGTTGGCTGCAAGGTCTCAACAATTCACAGTTGAATTGCCTAAATGTAACCGCAAGTTCTATGCTAACAGTTTCTTCTCTCGCTCTTCACGCTTGAGAAACTCACTTCCGGCTTCTTGCTTCCCAGTCAACTTTTTTCTTCAAAATTGTGTTTTTCTTAAATTATTGTCCTCTCTCTCTTTAATAGTTGTTTTTCTACTATTCTCTGACACTCAGTAACACGCTGCGTCTTAGTGGCTTTATTGCCTTGTTTGGGATGAAATGATCTCTCTCTCACGCTCTCTCTCTCTCTATCGAAATATCGGATTATCAGACAATAGCAACATTTTGCTAATCTCTCTTAATCTTTGTCCTTTGCGTAAGCTCCTTAGGCGGGTTATTTGCGGCTTTCCTGTGCCTCTAGTCTTCAATGTGTCCGGTGGGGGTGTCAAATTCGTCAAGCCCTTTTCCTCTTTATAAAACCGAGAAATTTCAACTGACTCTTTATGATTCCAAGTATAAGCATCCTTTTTGATTCTTGAAAACTTCCTCATTACTTACATGTTCTGTCCATGGCATTCTCAGCATCCTTCTCTAGAATTACGTTTCTGTTGCTTCAAATCTTCTTGATCTATCTATCTATCTATCTATCTATCTATCTATCTATCTATCTATCTATCTATCTCAGTCTACTCATACTTATCTATCTATCTATCTATCTATCTATCTATCTATCTATCTATCTATCTATCTATCTATCTATCTATCTCTACTCATATCTATCTATTTATCTATCTATCTCAGTCTACTCATATCTATCTATCTATCTATCTATCTATCTATCTATCTATCTATCTATCTATCTCAGTCTACTCATACTTATCTATCTATCTATCTATCTATCTATCTCTACTCATATCTATCTATTTATCTATCTATCTCAGTCTACTCATATCTATCTATCTATCTCTACTCATATCTATCTATTTATCTATCTATCTCAGACTACTCATATCTATCTATCTATCTATCTATCTATCTATCTCAGTCTACTCATATCTATCTATCTTTTTTCTTTTATCGTCAGTCTGTTCATATCTATCTCTCTCTCTATCTATCTATCTATCTATCTATCTCAGTCTACTCATATCTATCTATCTATCTATCTATCTATCTATCTATCTTATTTTATTCAACATAAGCGTCCTTTTTTTTCTTGAAAACTTCCTCGTTACTTACATGTTCTGTCCATGGCATTCTCAGCATCTTTCTCTAGAACTACGTTTCTGCTACTTCAAGTCTCTTCATCATTTGGGACGAGATTAGCCAGCATTCACTTCCATATGAAGTAACCGTTCAGAAATCTTTTCTAGAAATATCTAGCGATATTTTTCTCTATCTTAATACTTTGTTTAGATTTTGGAAGGCATGTTTCGCTATTGCAAAGCGCCTTCGTGTTTCGGTGCCATATTTTCTGTCATTTAGGTTACAACCTCGCAAATTGCCCCTTCGACGATGATGAGATTTTATTTGTCTTTGAAGAACACTAACGTTTTCTTTTCTTGGACTAATTTCAAATCCAATTTTTATTTTCAGAATCCGACAGGAAGCGGAGGCGAAACAGTTAATGGAAGAAGCGGTTCGTTTGGCCCAAGAAAATGCCAAACGACAAGCAGAACTCGAAGCTCGCTTCCAGTTTACGCAGACGCTCCACGCCGAGGCGGTTGGTCTTACCCGATGCCAGGCAGTAACCAGGGCTTTCGTGTTCTCTTATTTCGAGTTGCTGACGCTGCTGGGGATAGAGAATATTGAACAGCAGCAATCATTTTTTGGCGAGATTCCATGACTTTTTCGATCGAGATTACAGTTAATATATTTGGCGCGAAACGTCATAAATTTTGTCAAAATGACATTGAAAATTATATTATTTAGTTTCATGTTTTTATCTACCTCTTTCTCTCTATTCATTATCTATCTATCTATCTATCTATCTATCTTTTTTCTTTTATCGTCAGTCTGTTCATATCTATCTATCTATCTATCTATCTATCTCATTCTATTCATATCTTTCTATCTACCTTTTTCGTTTATCTATCTATCTATCTATCTATATACGTCTGTTCATATCTAAGTTTTTTCATATATATTGAAATCTGTTCACATCTAAGTCTTTTCATATCTATCTTTCTAAGTCTGCTCATATCTATCTATCTATCTATCTATCTATCTATCTATCTATCTATCTATCTATCTATCTATCCCATTCTATTCATATCTATCTATCAATCTATCTACCTTTTTTCTTTTATCTATCTATCTATCTATCTATCTATCTATCTATCTATCTATCTATCTATCTTTGTTCATATCTATCAATCTGTTTTTATGTCTGCTTATTTCTGTCTATTCATTTTCTTTCTTTCTTTCTTTCTGTCTGTCTGCCTGCCTGTCTAAGTGTGTTCATATCTAACTTTGTTCACATATATCGAAATCTGCTCATATCCATCTCTTTTCATATCTATCTTTCTAAGTCTGCTCATATCTATCTATCTATCTATCTATCTATCTATCTATCTATCTATCTATCTATCACAGCAGTTAACATGGCCTCAAGCGAATGAAGCCTGTAGGTTTTATCAATGACCATTCCTCGATCTACGTGGATTGGCGTTACAGAATCACAAAGAAAGAACGTCAAATAACAGAAACCACATCCACTTTCAATAACATCAACAGCTAAAACGGATGTCACATGTAATTCGAATAGAAAATAATGACATAACTGAGATGTTGACATTCCACACCACTTCAAACAAAAGGCTAGGAAGGAAACCCTCATCAATATTTGAAAGAATGATAAGAGTTAATGAACTTGATAAGCTTATTTTCCCGAAAACACATTACAACTCACGGTTACATTGTGTTGTATCCTTAAAGAGGTAACAAACAGACAAGAAATAGAGGTTTATTGTTAAAGAGAATACACTACTGAAAGACAGGGAAATTGGTTACCAGGTTAGTAATTCTCTAAGTAAGGATATTTGCCAACTGCTCCACGCTGTCAGATGTGGCACAAGGCCGAATTTAATGTGGGGTATCCGAGCCCGTATGCTCGGGCAAAAAATTCCCCGTAGACCCCGTAAAAAACGGGGTCGGGTAGCTGTCTACCACCCCAGACGAGAATCTTCCCTTCGGTATAGCCTCGTCTGGGTTCCTCTCCGCCCGAAGGCAGAGAGTTCGACCAGCTCAGCTGGAGACGCATCACCATATAAATTGCCGAAGCAAGCCAATATAGTGATTTTCTAAGCCCGGCTTAGATGTGTCACAAGGCCGAAAGTATATTCCATCACAACACATTGTTTTCATAGAAAGATTTTTATAAATTTAAATTGAAACTGGCACTGCCTGCTCGGCCCATGAAAGCCAAATGGTTCCGTAAATTAATCATTATCATGAAGAGGCTTTGAACGAATGAAGCCTGAGAGTCTTGGTAATGATCATTCGCCTTTGAACATTCCGGACTGCCGATGCCGATTCACAAACAAAGAAGTGTACCAAATAAAAGGAACCACATCAGTTCAAGACTACCAACAGTGGCAACAACTAAAATGGATGGCACATTTAACTCAAAGAGAAAATAATGACATAATAAAGATGTTAATAACTTGAGACAAAAGGTTAGGAAGGAAAATCCCATCAATGCAGGAAAGAGCAATAACAGCCACTGGACTTGAAAAACCTGTTTTTCTAAAAAAATTGTTTTAAGAGAAATATTTTATAAATTTCATCCGAAATCAGTATTGGCTGCTCGGTCAAAGAATGCTTAATGTTTCCTTGAAGGGAAACGGCTAATATTACCATTGCTGATGAGGAGAACAGATTCTACACATTGATCCCAACTCAATTGCCAGGGACTAAAGAAAAGCATAACTCAAGTAGCACTGGATCCGCGGCCAATGAATGGGAAATAATGGTTGAACGGATTTGCCAGGTTGGTCTTGTCGTTCCAAATGAAGACTTCCTCTTTGTGTCGGATAAACATAAGTAAATATTTATACTTATCATCTTCTTTATATTCGATTCTTATTTTATCCTTGCAAAATATACTAAAATCTGACTAAAGAGGATTTTCGGCACGCACCATCTATCTATCTATCTATCTATCTTCAGTTTGTTCATATCTATCTATCTATCTATCTATCTATCGTCAGTCTGTTCATATCTATCTATCTATCAATCTATCTATCTTCAGTTTGTTCATATCTATCTATCTATCTATCTTCAGTTTGTTCATATCTATCTATCTATCTATCTATCTATCGTCAGTCTGTTCATATCTATCTATCTATCAATCTATCTATCTTCAGTTTGTTCATATCTATCTATCTATCTATCTTCAGTTTGTTCATATCTATCTATCTATCTATCTTCAGTTTGTTCATATCTATCTATCTATCTATCTATCTATCTATCTATCTATCTATCTATCTATCTATCTATCTATCGTCAGTCTGTTCATATCTATCTATCTATGTATCTATCTATCTATCTATCTATCTATCTATCTTCAGTTTGTTCATATCTATCTATCTATCTATCTTCAGTTTGTTCATATCTATCTATCTATCTATCTATCTATCTATCTATCTATCTTCAGTTTGTTCATATCTATCTATCTATCTATCTATCTATCTATCTATCTATCTATCTATCTATCTATCTATCTATCTTCAGTTTGTTCATATCTATCTATCTATCTATCTATCTATCTATCTATCTATCTATCTATCTATCTATCTATCTATGTCAATCTTTTCATATTTGTCTATCTCACTCTGTCCCTATCCATGTATCCATCTTAACCATTGCTAGTTGACTGCATGATTAATATCTTTCGCAAATTTGTATAAAATCTTGTCACTGCTATTTTTACCATCTTGCTATATATTAAAGTAATCGCATCTCTCTGACATTCATTATAGACATTTCTTTGGAAGTCTATTAAAAACATAATTTTCATTACATATTTGTACTCTTACCATTTGTTCTTCATCCTGTGATCTTCTTATTTAGGGGAATTCTACAATTCATCATTATATTTTGTAATATAGTATTATATTATATTATATTATATTATATAATATTTTGTAATAGTATTCTATATCCGTTAATAAATAACACGTTCTTAAAAAAACATCTTTCGGTCTACAATCCATTTATTTTGATTGAAGTTTAGTTTCTAATGAACAAATTACAGCCTGAAGATGGGAACATGAAATTTACGTAATTACTTTTTGCTTTAAAAATACACCAGATTCATCTGCCAACAATTTTATACATAAGGATTGCGTCATTCATTGGATTATGAGTAAGTTGATGTTTATATTAAGTTTGTTAGCAAAGAGAATTCGTCATTAATTACATTAAATAAATATACCAAATTGATTCACTGGATGATTATCTCTTTATAATATATATATATATATATATATATATATATATATATATATATATATATATATATATAAAGAATAACTGTGCTGACCTTGTTTGGAAAATAAAACATTCCTATAACTCGAGAAATATACATAAAACAATGCATACATTCAGTTAAATATAAAAAAAAAAATGAAATCCTCTGGGAGGCATGGTAGACGCAGTATCTTGGCTTGGGCTTGCATATCTGCTTCTGGAATAGGGTCATTCATATTTATTGATGATGTAACTGATGATGGTAGCAGCAGAATGAATTCAGAAGTCTGTAGAATTATTTTGTTTGCCAATTTGCAGAGAAATGCATCCAAACTAATTGGGATGAAGTTTCCCATGCATCAGGAAAATGGCCCCAAACTGTTCACACAACAAAGTACTTGATCAGGGGAAAAAGGTGTACAGGTTTACACTGGCCGAAAAATCTTCCTAAAACTTACAAGAACTGAAAGAGGCTGTAGTAAAGGTCTGGAAAAGCATCATGAATAAAGAATGAAATCTGATTACGTCAATGGACTGCAGAACTGATGCAGTTATTGTTAGTAAGGGTTAGCGAACCCAATATCAAATGTTATTTACTTTAAGAATATGTGTTCTTTTACTTTTGCTCACCTAAAAATGGGGTGATCTGATACAAAAAAGTCGAGGGGGGTATGTAATAATCTGTTTAATTCATCTAAATATGAATAGCTGGAAATAAAAGATGAAATTCTGAACTCTTGTTTCATATTAATCATTTCAAATCCAAATGTGTTCGATGAGCAAGAAAAAGAAGGGAATTGGCATTGCTATTCCAATACCTTTGGAGGGGAATGTTCATAATATATATATATATATATATATATATATATATATATATATATATATATATATATATATATATATATACATATATATATATGTATATATATATATACATATATACATATATACATATATATATATATATATATATATATATATATATGTATGTATGTATGTATACATATATATATATAAGAATAACTGTGCTGATCATATTTGGAAAATAAAACATTCCTATATCTCTAGATACATACATAATACAATCCATACCATTCCGTTAAAAGTAAAACTACAAAATCTTCCTTGATAATGGCTAAAAGCATAGCCGATGGCACTCGGACGTACAGAACATTTGTGTTAAGTTATTTTGTGTCCATAAAGTAACTAGTGAGCCAACCAAAATGAGGTGACTCATTTTATAGTTTGCCAAGAGAAGGTTAACCAATCAGAAGACGTGGAATATTTGATCCGATGTGTATAAAGACGGCCATTTTGTTTTTTTCTTGTCGGAATATACACTGCTAACTTGTCAGATGAAAGACCTGCAGAACTATGCTTTCCTAATCTCTCCGAATATCCACTGCCAACCTCTGGTATGGAAGACCTTAAGAATTCCTGAATAGCTGCTACTAGACATTGGTGCTGTTTCATTGAACAAATTAATTACTATGTCGGATGTTTACATTCAAACTACATTAAACATGTTTTACAATTCGGACAATATATGCCGGTCTGAATGTCTCGAAAGGATTTGAACTTGTATCCTTTCCGGAACCGTCTAGCTACTAATATCGATGAAAATTTCTCGGACATTCAGGCCGGTAAATGTTATTTAATACGGTTTATTATAAAACAGAGCATTTACTTAAATATTTTTATCTATAAAAAGAATGTTAAACATAAAAATGTCTTTAAATAATTGCCGGACTTTGTCCATTTCATAATGTGTGGCGTCATTTGTTTACATTTGATACGCCATGAGCAGTTATGAATGTACGTGCGAGATTCATGGAAGAGTGAAGTTTATAAGCAGTAAATTCGACCTTGCTAACCGAACGATCCTCAGTGGCCGAATCAGTTAATCACGTCAGGCTATTTGACGGTTTCGTATAGGATACAGGTTCGAATCCTGTCGGAAGACGAATAATTTCTATGAAAATTTCTCGGACATTCAGGCCGGTAAATGGTATTTAATACTGTTTATTATAAAATAGAGCATTTACTTAAATACTTGTATATATAAAAAGAATGTTAAACATAAAAATGTCTTTAAATAATTGTCGGACTTTTTCCATTTCATAATATATATATATATATATATATATATATATATATATATATATATATATATATATATATATATATATATATATATGTAATGAAGCTCTTGAAAATATATTTCAATTGAGTACTGTTGAAAGATAGGCCAACTCTAGATCCACTTCCCCCCACTCGCCACGTTTCAAGTCTGTCGCTAGCCGATCACAAGTTCCATGACAAATATCCAGAACAGTTCCAATTTCTATTTACACCAGTACAGATTTTTACGTTTCTGGTGAATATTTCATCCACGGAATCGAAGCACCCTTATTTCAACCGTATTCCAAACGCAAGAAAAGTTCCACTGAGAAAACTACTCCCAATAACTACCCCTACTCTAGCGTAGGTGCTTCTCAAATGAAGATTCAATGGTTTCCTTTTCCTTATAATCTTTATTTCTTACAGCCTAATCTCCCTTTCGTGTTACACATTTCATTTTTTAGTGGCTCTCGATCCTTGTGTCGGTCGCAGTTTTAGTATAAAACAGACGGATGGAAATAATCTAGAAGACATTTGGACTACTGAGGAAGTTTGTTATTACTTGATTTTTAGAGAAAACTAATAGTTAATACTGATGCGACTGCAGCAATTAGGTTAAAAAAGCTATGAAAAGGTAGGGACAAGGAAAACAAGAAACTGTGCAAATGACATGGGTTCGAAGATGTCAAAAATAGTACCAGCAGAAACGAGAGGATACATTAGGAAATGATTAGAATAAGAAAACATGGAATTTTCATATCCACATGAACGACCACATCAAGACTGACTACCATATCAAGACTGGTCACCATATCAAGACTGGCCGCGATATCATGACTGACCATGATATCAAAACTGGTCAGCATTTCCAGCCTGGCCACGATATCAAGACTGACAACAATATCAAGACTGGCCACCATATCCAGCCTCGCCGCGATATCAAGACTGACCACCATATCAATACAGACCACAATATCAAGACTGGCAGCGATATCAAGACTGGCCTCCATATCCAGACTGGCTGCGATATCAAGACTGACCACCATATCAATACTGACCACGATATCAAACCTGACCGCAATATCAAGACTGACCACCATATCAAGACTGACTACGATATCAAGACGCACTACCATATCATTACTGACCACGATATCAAGACTGGCCGCGATATCAAGACTGACCACAATATCAAGACTGGCCACCGTATGATGCCTGAGCACGACATCAAGACTGGCCGCGATATCAAGACTGACCAGGATATCAATATAGACCACAATGTCAAGACCGGCCACCGTATCAAGACTGACCACGACATCAAAACTGACCACCATATCAAGACAGGCCGAGATATCAAGACAGGCCGCGATATCAAGACTGGCCACCATATCAAGACTGGCCACGATATCAAGACTGCCAGCGATATCAATACTGACCACGATATCAAGAATGGCCACGATATCAATACTAACTACCATATGAAGACTGACCACGATATCAATACAGATCACAATATCAAGACTGGCAACTGTATCAAGCCTGACCACGATATCAAGACTGTCCACGATATCAAGACTAACCGCAATATCTAGACTGTCCACGATATCAAGACTGACCACGATATCAAGACTAACCGGTATATCAAGACTGACCACGATATCAAGACTGACCGCGATATCAATACTGACCACGATATCAAGACTGGACGCGATATCAATACTGACCACGATATCAAGACTGACTTCGATATCGAAACTGACCACGATATCAAGACTGGCCACCGTATCAAGCCTGACCACGACATCGAGACTGGCCGCGATTTCAAGACTGACCAGGATATCAATATAGACCACAATGTCAAGATTGGCCACCGTATCAAGACTGACCACGACATCAAAACTGAACACCATATCAATACTGACCACGATATCCAGCCTGGAAACGGTATCCAGAGTGACCACCATATCAATACAGACCACAATATCAAGACTGGCCGCGATATAAATACTGACCACCATATCAATACTGACCAAGATATCAAGACTGGCCGCGATATCAAGACTGACCAGGGTATCAATATAGACCACAATGTCAAGACTGGCCACTATATCAATACAGACCACAATATCAAGACTGGCCGCGATATCAATACTCACCACCATATCAATACTGACCACCATATCAATACTGACCACGATATCCAACCTGGAAACGATATCAAGACTGACTACGATATCAAGACTGGACTCCATATCCAGACTGGCTGCGATATCAAGACTGACCACCATATCAATACTGACCCCGATATCAAACCTGACCGCAATATCAAGACTGACCACCATATCAAGACTGACTACGATATCAAGACGGACTACCATATCATTATTGACCACGATATCAAGACTATCCACGATATCAAGACTGACCACGATATCAAGACTAACCGCTATATCAATACTGACCACGATATCAAGACTGGCAGCGATATCAATACTGGCCACGATATCAAGACTGGACGCGATATCAATACTGACCACGATATCAAGACTGACCACGATATCGAAACTGACCACGATATCAAGACTGGCCACCGTATCAAGCCTGACCACGACATCGAGACTGGCCGCGATATCAAGACTGACCAGGATATCAATATAGACCACAATGTCAAGATTGGCCACCGTATCAAGACTGACCACGACATCAAAACTGAACACCATATCAATACTGACCACGATATCAATACAGATCACAATATTAAGACTGACCACCATATCAAGACTGACCATTATATCAAGACAGACCACGATATCCAGCCTGGAAACGATATCAAGACTGACCACGATATCAAGACTGGCCTCCATATCCAGACTTCCTGTGATATCAAGACTGACCACCATATCAATACTGAACACGATATCAAAACTGAAAGCAATATCAAGACTGACCACGATATCAAGACTGACCACCATATCAAGCCTGGAAACGGTATCAAGACTGTCCACGATATCAAGACTGACCACGATATCAAAACTAACCGCTATATCAAGACTGACCACGATATCAAGACTGGCCACCATATCAATACTGACCACGATATCAAGTCTGGCCGCGTTATCGAAACTGACTACGATATCAAGACTGGCCGCGATATCAAGACTGGCCGCGATATCAATATAGACCACAATGTCAAGACTGGCCACCGTATCAAGACTGGCCACCGTATCAAGACTGGCCGCGATATCAATACTGACTACCATATCAAGACTGACCACGATATCAATACAGATCACAATATCAAGAATACAAAGACTGGCAGCGATATCAATACTAAACACGATATCAAGACTGGCCGCGATATCGAAACTGACCACGATATCAAGACTGGCTGCAATATCAAGACTGACCACGATATCAAGACTGACCACCATATCAAGACTGACCACAATATCAAGACTAGCCACCGTATCAAGACTGACCACGATATCCAGCCTGGAAACGATATCAAGACGGACCACGATATCAAGACTGGCCTCCATATCCAGACTGGCTGCGATATCAAGACTGACCACCATATCAATACTGACCACGATCTCACGACTGGCTGCGATATCAATACTGACCACGATATCAAGACTGTCTGCGATATCAAAACTGAAAACGATATCAAGACTGGACACGATATCAAGACTGGCCACCATATTCAGACTGATCACGATATCAAGACTGCCTGCGATATCATGACTGACTACCTTATCAAGACTGACCACAATATCAATACAGACTACGATATTAAGACTGGGCACCATATAAAGCCTGACCACGATATCAAGACTGTCCGCCATATCAATACTGACCACGATATCAAGACTGACCACCAAATCAATACAGACCACGATATCAAGACTGACCACAATATCAATACTGACCACGATATCAAGTCTGGCCGCGTTATCGAAACTGACTACGATATCAAGACTGGCCGCGATATCAAGACTGGCCGCGATATCAAGATTGACCAGGGTATCAATATAGACCACAATGTCAAGACTGGCCACCGTATCAAGACTGACCACGACATCAAGACTGGCCGCGATATCAAGACTGAGTACCATATCAAGACTGACCACGATATCAATACAGATCACAATATCAAGAATAGCAAGACTGGCAGCGATATCAATACTAAACACGATATCAAGACTGGCCGCGATATCGAAACTGACCACGATATCAAGACTGGCTGCAATATCAAGACTGACCACGATATCAAGACTGACCACCATATCAAGACTGACCACAATATCAAGACTAGCCACCGTATCAAGACTGACCACGATATCCAGCCTGGAAACGATATCAAGCCTGACTACGATATCAAAACTGACAACGATAACAAGACTGGCCTCCATATCCAGACTGGCTGCGATATCAAGATTGACTACCATATCAATACTGACCACGATATCAAGACTGGCCGCAATATCAAGACTGACCACGATATCAAGACTGACAACGATATCAATATAGACCACAATGTCAAGACTGGCCACCGTATCAAGACTGACCACGACATCAAGACTGACCACCATATCAATAGTAACCACGATATTCAGACGGACTACCATATCAATACTGAGCACGATATCAATACTGAGCACGATAAGACATCAAGACTAGGCACGATATCAATACTGAGTACGATATCAAGACTGACCACGATATCCAGACTGGCCGCGATATCAAGACTGACCACCATATCAATACAGATCACAATATCAAGACTGGCCGCGATATCAATACTGACTACGAAATCAAGACTGGCCGCGATATAGAAACTGACCACGATATCAAGATTGGCTGCAATATCAAGACTGACCACGGTATCAAGACTGACCACCATATCAAGACTGACTACCATATCAAGAGTGACCACAATATCAAGACTGGCCACCGTATCAAGCCTGACCACGACATAGAGACTGGCCGCGATATCAAGACTGACCAGGATATCAATATAGACCACAATGTCAAGACTGCACACCGTATCAAGACTGACCACGATATCCAGCCTGGAAACGATATCAAGACTGACCACGATATCAAGACTGGCCTCCATATCCAGACTTCCTGCGATATCAAGGCTGACCACCATATCAATACTGACCACGATATCAAAACTGGCCACCGTATCAAGCCTGACCACGATATCAAAACTGGCCACCGTATCAAGCCTGACCACGATATCAAGACTGGCTGCGATATCAATAATAACCACGATATCAAGACTGGCTGCGATATGGAAACTGACCACGATATCAAGATTGGCTGCAATATCAAGACTGACCACGATATCAAGACTGACCACCTTATCAAGACTGACCACAATATCAAGACTGGCCGCAATATCAAGACTGACCACGATATCAAGACTGACCACCATATCAATACAGATCACAATATCAAGATTGGCCGCGATATCAATACTGACCACGATATCAAGCCTGGCCGCGATATCGAAACTGTCCACGATATCAAGATTGGCTGCAATATCAAGACTGACCACGATATCAAGACTGACCACCATATCAAGACTGACCGCAATATCAAGACTGGCCACCGTATCAAGCCTGACCACGACATCGAGACTGGCCGCGATATCAAGACTGACCAGGATATCAATATAGACCACAATGTCAAGACTGGACACCGTATCAAGACTGACCACGATATCCAGCCTGGAAACGATATCAAGACTGACCACAATATCAAGACTGGCCTCCATATCCAGACTTCCTGCGATATCAAAGCTGACCACCATATCAATACTGACCACGATATCAAAACTGGCCACCGTATCAAGCCTTTCCAGGATATCAAGACTGACTACCAAATCAATACTGACCACGATATCAAGACTGGCAGCGATATCGAAACTGACTACGATATCAAGATTGGCTGCAATATCAAGACTGACCACGATATCAAGACTGACCACCTTATCAAGACTGACCACAATATCAAGACTGGCCGCAATATCAAGACTGACCACGATATCAAGACTGACCACCATTTCCACACTGGCCGTGATATCAGGACTGACCACGATATCAAAACTGGCTGCAATATCAAGACTGCTATATCAAGAGTGACCACTATACCAAGACTGACCACCATATCTCGACTGACCACGATATCAAGACTGGCTACCATATCAAGAATGACCACCATATCAAGACTGGTCACTATATCCATACTGACCACCATATTCAAGAAGGCTAGAAGACCGAATATTGTAATTGTCAAGAAGGAATACGTTTTCATTGATTCGTTTTCTACGGCTTATCAAACCCTTTGAAGACTATTTAAAGCCTCAAAATATATTTAGATTGTAACAAGTTTTTGTAGATAATAATAGTTTAATCATAGACGCCTTCCTAATTAACCCATCTTTGGGGAGAGAAGAGATGGATTTATATCTTACCCAACGGCATTTGGACGTAAGTGAATGAAACGAACACAACGGGAATTGAAACTCCGCTCGCCGATTAACAATTCGGAGTCATTATCCATTACACCATCCGCACATGCAAGCTTAGAGTACCTGGTATTCCGAAAAGGTCATCCATTTAGGTACTGACCAGACTCGACGTTGCTTAACTTTGGTGATCTACCTGTGTTTCAACGTGATGTGAAAAGCGTATGGCAATGGATATTGGAAATTTCCTCAAAGTTGAAGAGACTTGAAGCAACAGAAATGTTGTTCTACAGAAGGATGCAAGAGGGACAAACGTAAGCAACGTATAACCTACCGAGAGAGCTTGGGTAAATGGAAGGAAGAATAACATTTAGGAGAATTAAAAGGAGAACAGTCACTCAGGGCTACAAAGGACAGAACAATTGTGGAGAGCCATGATCGCCAACGTCATGAAGATTCTTGACAAAATTCAACGCGTTGAGATTAATAATAATAATTTGAGAAATTTATTTTTAAAAGATCATCATCACCACCACCGCTGCCACCAACACCATCATTATCACCACCGACGCCACCACCACCACCACCACCAACAACACCACCACCAACACCACCACCACCACCGCTGCCACCAACACCATCATTATCACCACCACCACCACAACCACCGCTGCCACCAACACCATCATTATCACCACCGACACCACCACCACCACCACCATCATCATCATCATCATCACCACCACCACCGCTGCCACCAACACCATCATTATCACCACCACCACCACCACCGCTGCCACCAACACCATCATTATCACCACCACCACCACCGCCACCGCCACCGCTGGCACCATCATCATCTTCATCACCACCACCACCCCCGCTGCCATCAACACCGACACCAATACCAACACAAGCATCATCAACACCAACACAACCACCATCACCACCACCACCATCATCATGATCACCAACACCATCTTCATCATCATCATCATCATCATCATCATCATCACCAATAGCTGCATCTTCTGCAAAGAAAGTTGGTTCATTGTGTCATGCCAGAAGGTATTCCGTCGTCAGAGCCCATTTTACCCATCTACAATTCTATCATTTGTCCAGACATTGAACACTGCTGCCCTATCTGGTCTGGTGCCCCTGCCGTTCATCTTGAGATTCTTGACAAAATCCAAAGAATTATCTGTAATGTAATCAATCCTGAACTGGCATTTTGACTTCAGTCACTTTCACATCGACGTCACGTGGTTTCCATCTCTCTTTTCTACAAATATTTTTATGGCAACTGTTTTTCTCCCAAGACAGGAAATTGTGGAGAGCCATGATCGCCAATGTCCTAAAGGGACATGGCACATAAAATAAGAATGAAGATAAATGATGCAGTTTTAAAGGATGTTATTTTTAATCAATCTCCAGCGATCATGAGCAAATACAGGAAATTCAATAAAAAATCCACATAATCCTTATTAAATCGTTCAATATTTTCCGTGAATTCTTGGAATTTAAATACATTTATTTTCAGTGCCTTTTGCGTTCTGGCTATTTTCTTCGCAAGATTCCCTAGATACACATTAAAAATTACAAAGAACTTTTATTGGAGGCTAAAATCGCCTCCAATAAAAATTAACAAACGATCATTTTGGGGGAAGTTTTGTTTATTTCACAGTGTTTACCTGAATATGTAAAATAAATAAACGAATCATGAAAAAAAAAAAAAAAAACGAAAGAAGAAATAGAATTTGATTGCTGGGGGGTCAGGTGGGAACCGGGAGGAGGGGTATTGTGATTCACCATTCATGAATTTCCAATGGTAACGGCCATGAACGGGTAAGGTGGGGGTCGGAAAGGAAAGAGGAAATATTATAATCAATAAATTCCGCGAGTGTATAAAGCGTGTCATGACTTTGCCAACGGGGGTGGGGAGAGGAGGAATATATATATATATATATATATATATATATATATATATATATGTGTGTGTGTGTGTGTGTGTGTGTGTATGTATGTAGATGTATGTATTTGTATTTAAACGAGAGGTCTGAAAAATCCTTGGCCCGTACAAGAATGGGTTAAAAATATTCACTCACTCACTCACTCACTCACTCACTCAATCACTCACTCTCTCTCTCTCACATACATGTACACACACACACAGATATATATGCATGTGTGTGTAATTTTTATATTATATATTGATATTATATATATATATATATATTGTAAATTAACTGATTTAAAATATGTTTTTTCGCTACACAGTAATAACCATGTTTTAAAAATGGAAGCTAAAAGCTTCGAATTTAATTTTGTAATTAAATTAAAAATATTAGTTCCATTTCATCCTCAAGCGAATTTTGGAGTAACTTATTTTTAAAATTTACTGAGTTTTAAAGGCACAGAAAAAATTCATAATTCACTGTTTCCAAGGATATAGAGAAATCCAATCATCCAGACAAGGGGTGGTAGCGTGTTCATTTTTATTAACTTTTGTTGTATCAGTTATTTGTTACATTCTAAAAAGGGGTTATGTTTAGGGATGGGTAGGGATGTATTTGTCAACAAATTCTGACATCCGTTAAATGCATGTCATCTGGGGTTTAAAAAAAAATTGTTGTTAACGGCAAAAAAATGTTACGTCATTTTTTCGATTTGTATACTTAAAGATTTTTGGGGGATGTTTAGGTTAGAAAATGTTTTATTTAACTACAATTTTAAAATATTTTTACTTTTAATTTTTAATAGACTATATTTCTTTTAAAAACAAGTAAATGTAATAGAATTACTTACAGTATGTAAAATTATTTTTTCATATCAAGTTTAAGTATGTATATTACCAGGTCACATTTTTTAAAATTTTATATTTAAATATTATTTAAGGAAAATTTATGACAATGATGTCAAAAAATAGCTAATTCAATTCTATGATTCAGTAAACTTTTATTTTTTGTAAACTTAGTAATATATAGTTTCTCATGCATGTAAAAAGGATATATATATATATATATATATATATATATATATATATATATATATATATATATATATGTGTGTGTGTGTGTGTGTATGTATTAGCATGTATGTAAGCATGTATTATAATAATATAAAGACAATAATATTAAAATCTCAGATTTTTAAGCGATAACACAATATCTTATACGCACGCGCTCGTGCGCGCATATATATATATATATATATATATATATATATATATATATGTATACGCACCACACATATAAGAAGAATTCTGAGATGTATGCATGTATATATATATATATATATATATGCATGTGTTTGTAATTTTTATATTATTGTATTAATATTATATATATATATATGCATATGTTTGTAATTTTTATATTATTGTATTAATATTATATATATATATATATATATGCATATGTTTGTAATTTTTATATTATTGTATTAATATTATATATATATATATATATATATATATATATATATATATATATATATATATATATGGGTGTGAATATGTATGTACATAAGCATGTATTATAATAATAAGAAGCCAATAATATTAAAATCTGTTACTCAGATTTTTCAGCGATAATCATAATCCTTTATCGGATAAAATATTTTATCTGCCTGATAAATGTGTTGAAACTCTGAGTAGCGGATTTTGATATTATTTCATTAATATTATTAATAATAATATGTATTTGCAAAACTGAAGCAGTAAGTTACAAAGCAGAAGTAATAGATACAATAAACCAGAAAAATATACATAGGGTATACTGAGGGTAACTTTAAAAAGAGGTGATACAATCATAAGTCATCTTTTAAGCTAGAAAGCCTACTATTCAATCATGTATGGAAAAGAAGAAAAATAAAAAAAAACATCCGATTTTAATCAGGAAAATTAAAAAAAAAAGCAAAACTTTATGATAGGAAAAGTACATTTGTTGTTGAGGACCTCAGATTAAACACGGAGGCCTACATTAAATGCCTTGAGAAGGTAGTGCTGCCCTAGGTTAAGAGGGTGTCTGCTGGAAGACCCTATGTGTGGCGACATGAGTCTGCACCGTGCCACAAGTCTGTCAGACAAGTTCTATGATCATATCATCATTTACTTCTGTCCACCTAACTCCTGTGTCAGGAGAAGCCATATTTAGGACTCCAGATTCAAATGGGTTAGATTCAGCTACTATGTCCCATACAATGAAATAATCCACAAATATGAAACAGCGTGTCTTGGGTGTCAGACTGCAACCCTCTTGATGTATGGAAACAAAAGGGAAAGTTATACTTAACATCAAGAAGAGACTGCTGAAATTTCGACGACGCATAATGAGGAAAGAGGGCTTGGAAAATTTGATACTCACAGAACAGATTGAAAACAAGAGAGACAGACAACGCACAAGCTACTTGACTAAATGAACAGCGGAACAAGGTTTAGGGGAGATAACAAAAGACAGAAATTATTAATAGCTAAAAAGAACATGAAATTGTGGAGAGCCATGATTGCCAAAGTCCTGAAGGGACATGGCACATAGAAGAAGTTGGCAGGAAAGCAAGCAGCCAAAAGAGTGTTCCCTTAAACGAGAAATACAGGAGAAGAATCTATGAGACTATAAATGATTTGGCAATCCCAAAAGTCAAATGATGAGGCTTTAGCGGTTACACTTAAATTCATGAAGTCAGAACACTTGAGAGAAAAGTTGCCATGAAAATTGATATAATGGAATATGTATACACCTGTGTTCCCCCTGACTGGAATATGATTGGCTGATGTCAGTCATAAATATAGACTGACGGAGAGACCAAGGGAGAAGAGGATTGACGACGCCCATTGGACTACGCCATTTGCTATCCTATTGGTCTCCACCAATTGACTAAGCATGTTACCTGCGATTACGACGAGTACTAGTCGATTACTTCTACCGTGTACTACTTGGTTACAGTAGCCAAAACCACTTAGCTACTTCAATCAAATATATCGCTTTCCGGGACATATCAAAAATATTTATAGAAAAATCATGTGACGATGGCGAGCAACTGATTGTAGCAGAGATGCCAAGTCAGAACCGATAAAATTGCAGATTTTTCTTTGAAGCACCCGACCAGTAATATTCAATGCACACATGAATGGTAAACTTATAAAACTATATGACAGTTTCGGACGAGAAAATTGTATAGCACCACACACATACACACACACAAACGTGCGCGCGCGTGTGTGTAGATGCGTATATTTCGGCAGCATATTTTCATTAAATAAATAAATAATTTAAAACATGTTCTATCTATTTATTCTGGATAGGATCCTTTCATATTCTCGGATAAGCTTTTTTGTGTGGTTATTAAAAGGCGAGAGGAAAACACCGTGTTGGTTCATATTGTATTTATTTCCGAGTACTTTCGACATAGCAGAATGTCATCATCAGGATATTGTTAAATTTAGGATAAGTATAAATGTTTATGGTTGTGATGGACAGAAATTGTTGTAGTCATCCGAAAATTAGCATTTTTATATGTAGAGTCAGGAACGCTGTGTCATAGCTTGGGTGACGCGGACACCGTTTAAGGGCAGGTAACTAGGTATGCTGTAAAAAATAATTCGGACTTGAGTACTTGCTAAATAAAGAAAAAACTATTAATGACAAGCGCTAACATTTAAAGACTATCTATTGTAGACATTTTAAAATGTTTGTGGAGTATTCGTAATTAATTTTTTTGAGGTATGGATTCAGTTTTTGATATAAATAGCTTCGAGAATTTTTAGTTTGTGTTTATTCTTTTCGTGGAAAAGTATGGAGGTATTTCCGACGAGGATTTTTCTGGCATGTATAGGATTAACACAAATATAAAATTTGCCACTTAGCTGATTGATGTTATATTGAGAACTCCGACTCCAGAGTTTCGTAGACAAACCTGTTCAGAATTCTTCAGTACACTCGCCAGGCGGTTTTCTCAATTGACTGCCGATTTTCACAGTAAAAGAAAAAAGATTTTATCCACTACGCCATTGAAACCTATGTATATGGATTTTTATCTTTTCCGATGTTATGCGAAATTAGCACCTCATTTGCGTTTTCCGTGCAGATAATAGTTATTGTACAATAAATCCCCTCCCCGGGGCAATCCGATATATTATGAAAGATTTTTAGGGCAACAACAATTTGGATTTTTGTGGTTTTTAATGACTTGTCCTTTCATAGCTCCTAAAAGATTTTATGTGAATTGCCGTAGCTTCCTTGGAAAGACAGCGGAGTGTCTGCTCTTCACACTTTTTGGGATTCATATTTTTCCTTCTATTAGATCGGTTGAAGCTCACAGCTACAGATCCTGTCATCCCTGTTAAGTAGCCCCCAGTTGATGGTGGAGGTGAAGAAATGGAGGATGCATGCCTTTCATGGAGTGTTTAGTGTGAAAGTGAATGAAACAGGCGATTTGAACTCGACTAGACGATTTCATTTACTGCCTCGTTAACATTAATGTTACATATCCATTCATTTGGCAGTAACAAAATAAATTGACGCGTAATCCAGAGACATAATATTTGTTAGTTTGTCACCATTATTTCAAAAGCTGGAAATTGGGAACATTTCTACGAAAAGGCGATGTTAATCTCATCATCACAAAAATAAATTGGCGGGAGGGGGGCAACAAAACAAGATATATTAACAAACAACAACAAAGCTAGAGAAAATAAGAGAAAGGAATCCTCTCCTAGACACCAATAGACAATACCATTGATATACAATACCAATGATATTTGCCGAGAGATTAAACCCCGAGGTTTAATAAGATCATGTAATCTAAAAAAATAAAAGCGTTTCCAACTTTTCTCTTCGACGTCAAGACGCCATACCTGACGGTAAAAAGAAAACAATTTTAGTTTGCCTTCAAGGTTTTTGTATATTTATGAGGACCTTAATATGTTTATAGTTTAGTTCGATTTTTTGTGGGTGGGGGGAAAGGGATAAAGACAAAGGAAAAGGAAATCAGAATATGAGATTTGAGGAGATGTAGCTCTTTAACAAAGGTTTTTTTTTGCAGTACCAAGAAATAAAGAACAATTTTTTTAGTAAAAAATGTTTGCATTAATCGTTGTTTATTTTTTGTCGATTATTTCTTTTCTTCTTCTATTCTTGTCTCTCTACTTTTGCTTTTCTTTTTCTTTTTTCGTCTTCGCATTCTCCTTCTTCGCATTTTTTCTTCCTCACATTTTTCTTATTCTCCTTCTTCGTGTTTTTTCTTCTGTTTTCGTCCTCTCATTCTTCTTCTTCTTCTTCTTCTTCTTCTTCTTCTTCTTCTTCTTCTTCTTCTTTCTATCCTCAGATTCTTCTTTTTCTTCTTCGTGATTTTTTCCTTTCTTATTTATCGTAGCTTCATTTTGATTTTTTTTTATCTTTCGTATATTTTTCTTTTAAATTCCAACTTCCTTCCTCTTTCCTTTTCTTCTTATAAATTTTTACTTCTTGTTTAGCTTTTTTTGTCTTTCATTTCTTCTTATTTTTCTTCTACTTTTCAAGGAGCATTTCTATTACTTGCAGAATCATTTCTGGTCTAAATTCATTATTTTTCGGACAATTTTTGCAACTTCTTTCCGTCTTCCTTCTTGTTTTCTTGTTTGGCCTTCTTTGCTATTACCTTCTTCCAAATTCCTTTCTCACTTCATGTTTCTTCTTCTTCTTCTTCTTCTTCTTCTTCTTCTTCTTCTTCTTCTTCTTCTTTTCTACTGAATTCCAAAGACAATAGTCTTCTTCTTCTTCTTCTTCTTCTTCTTCTTCTTCTTCTTCTTCTTCTTCTTCTTCTTCTTCTTTTACTGAATTCCAAAGACAATAGTCTTTTTTTCCTTCTTCCTTTTCAACTGAATTCCAAATAGTCTTTTTCTTCCTCTTCCTTTTCTACTGAATTTCAAGGACAATAGTCTTCTTCTTCTTCTTCTTCTTCTTCTTCTTCTTCTTCTTCTTCTTCTTCTTCTTCTTCTTCTTCTTCTTCTTCTTCTTTTCTACTGAATTCCAAAGACAATAGTCTTCTTCTTCTTCTTCTTCTGAATTCCAAAGACAATAGTCTTCTTCTTCTTCTTCTTCTTCTTCTTCTTCTTCTTCTTCTTCTTCTTCTTCTTCTTCTTCTTCTTTTCTACTGAATTCCAAAGACAATAGTCTTCTTCTTCTTCTTCTTCTTCTTCTTCTTCTTCTTCTTCTTCTTCTTCTTCTTCTTCTTCTTTTCGATTGAATTCCAAAGACAATAGTCTTCTTCTTCTTCTTCTTTTTCTTCTTCTTCTTCTTCTTCTTTTCTACTGAATTCCAAAGACAATAGTCTTCTTCTTCTTCTTCTTCTTCTTCTTCTTGACTGAATTCCAAAGACAATAGTCTTCTTCTTCTTCTTCTTCTTCTTCTTCTTCTTCTTCTTCTTCTTCTTCTTCTTCTTCTTCTTCTTCTTCTTCTTCTTCTTCTTCTTCTTCTTCTTCTTCTTTTCTACTGAATTCCAAAGACAATAGTCTTCTTCTTCTTCTTCTTCTTCTTCTTCTTCTTCTTCTTCTTTTCGATTGAATTCCAAAGACAATAGTCTTCTTCTTCTTCTTCTTTTTCGTCTTCTTCTTCTTCTTCTTTTCTACTGAATTCCAAAGACAATAGTCTTCTTCTTCTTCTTCTTCTTCTTCTTCTTCTTCTTCTTCTTCTTCTTCTTCTTCTTCTTTTCGATAGAATTCCAAAGACAATAGTCTTCTTCTTCTTCTTTTCGATTGAATTCCAAAGACAATAGTCTTCTTCTTCTTCTTCTTCTTTTTCTTCTTCTTCTTTACTGAATTCCAAAGACAATAGTCTTCTTCTTCTTCTTGTTCTTCTTCTTCTTCTTCTTCTTCTTCTTCTTCTTCTTCTTTTCTACTGAATTCCAAAGACAATAGTCTTCTTCTTCTTCTTCTTCTTCTTCTTCTTCTTCTTCTTCTTCTTCTTCTTCTTCTTCTTCTTCTTTTCGATTGAATTCCAAAGACAATAGTCTTCTTCTTCTTCTTCTTCTTCTTCTTCTTCTTCTTCTTCTTCTTCTTCTTCTTCTTCTTGACTGAATTCCAAAGACAATAGTCTTCTTCTTTTTCTTCCTTTTCTACCTTCTTATATATCTTTGCTGTTCTTTTTATTCAATCTTTCTTCTCTGCTTTCATCCTCCCCTTTATATTTACCCAGGCTTATTCTTTTTTTCATTTCATATTTATTCTGTTTTTTTTAACTCTTTCAGTTTTTATTCTTTATTTCCTACCGTCTTCTGTATTTTCTGAATTATTCGTAATCTTTTTTTCTCTATATCGATGATAAATTCTTTTATTTATTATTTTGTTTCTATCATAAATCCACCTACAGTCATTCTTTTTTGGTCTTCCTTTTGCATTGTCCACTGAAATAATTACTACTACTACAACACCAGAAACTACGACAACTGACGACTTCTGTAGCGAGTTGTACAAAGTTATAAGTGATCGAGGGTTTCAACTACTGATCATGCCAGATTATGCTTGGTAACTGTAACGAAGGCTATCCTCAGTATAACTGAAGTATAAACTACAGGCTGGCTCTGTGGGCATTGAACAAAGTGCCTGAGCTCGCATCTTCAACAGGGATTCGCTAACCTCTCGAGTAGACACAGTCAGCCCCGAATCAGTCTCTATTTATATTATTCGAACTATTGTCCTCATCTTTGTCGCCATATTTATTACAACGTTTCGGAGCGTTGTACACTCCGGCCTTCTTCAGGTGGTTGGAATGTCGAACTGAACCCTTTATTTCGCTCACTGGGGTAGACTGTTCTAGTTCCTCGCCCCATGTTTGAAGGATGTCAGTTATCAGTTATCTCCTGTTAAGTCCTCTCTCCAAGTTCTCCACTGCCTTAACCGGGTATTGAACTCACACTCTTTTTGGTCCTGTCACTGGATCTAACTAACGCCTTTATCCTCTGTGCAATGTGAGCCTTGAAGACATATGTGTATTAATTTCTGGGTATTATAAACCTAATGTCTTCAGCAACCACTTTTTTTTACCAGTGCTCGAAATAAAGCGTTCAGTCCGACATTACAAACACATGAAGAAGGCCGGAGCGTACAACGGCCGAAACGTTGTAATAAATATGGCGACAAAGATGAGGAAAATTGCCTGAGTAAAGTAAATAGCGTACATATTAGCTCATCTCAGAAATATAGACAGATACCGAATCAGTCTCGTCTCACCCCTCAGGTGTGGATTAAATACACATGACTGAGGGTAAGGGAGATGATTTTATTTGTTTCCGAAGAGTATTTGGGCTTAAGTGAACGTAAATGAACTCGGCCTGGATACGAACACGGCACGCTAGTTTCACAATCCGATTCGATAACCATTACACTAGACGAACATGCTTCAAAGCTAATTACAACATGCATTTTTGTCGAGGACATCGTAATTATACAAACTGCTTTTTTTCATCTCATAATATTGACATTTAAAAAAAACAAAAAATAACCTAATAGAGTCCTAAATGTCGCCAAGGTTGTGTTATGATGTTGCGGTATCAAATCCGTCATTATATTTTCTTCGCTAATAAGGGAATTAACATGTTTATTACTATAGCTATTCTACAAACGTTTTTGTTCGACTTGCTTTTATAATAATTATTCGTTTTTCTATTATTATTATTATTATTATTATTATTATTATTATTATTATTCCGACTCTTTTTTTCTCTCGTAACTGTTTATCGCCCAAATGTTTACTGTTCTCTAAAGTTTTTACTTGTTTGTTTTGCCTCGAGAATGTTTTCTCGGCGAACAACCATTCTGAATAATAATAATAATAATAATAATAATAATAAGAAGAAGAAGAAGAAGAAGAAGACGAAGAAGAAGAAGAACGACCATTCTAGTTCAGATCCACACAGATTATCTACATTCATTGCAATTCAAAATGCCAACATCACTGAGAATTTTTTTTCGAAAAATCCACACGTCACTCAGAGGATTCTTCATTTGGAATTGTTACCACATTCCAAACCATTTATTTTTCCGACGAATAATAATGATAATCATAATGATAATAATAATAATGATATTGCAAAAAACGATTCATTTTTTTCCTTCCTCTTCTTGATTGGCGGCTCATATTTTTGCAACTGATACAAAAACTTCTTGTCTCTTGAAATTGAGACTTTGGAACAACTCATACTACACAAAACAATGACAATAATAATAATAATAATAATAATAATAATAATAATAATAATTTTGTCACAAAGATTAGGGAACTGGAGCATGAAGCTTATAAGTACCTAAGAATTAGCGAAGGAGATGGCATACAACACCCCCAAATGAAGGAGAAGGTAAGAAAGGAGTACTACAGGCATGTACGTCTGGTACTAAATACCGAGCTAAACTAAAAAAACAGAATATCAGCCATAAATACCTTGGCTGTCCCTGTGTTGCAATACAGCTTTAATGTCCTTAACTGGACCGTAGCTGAAATTAAGCGAATGGACACCAAAACGAGAAAGCTCCTCACTTGCTACCGCATGCATCATCCCAAAGGTGATGTTGATCGCCTGTATGTGCCCAGATCCGAAGGAGGAAGAGGATTAGTTCAACTAGAACTGTCCTACAAAACTACAACAATTGGCCTCCAAAGATACTTGGAAACTACAGAAGATTGGATGGTGGTATATATCAAGGAACATGAAAGTAGTAAGCGTCTTTACTCCGTAATAAAGGAAGCCAACAAATTCAAAATGGAGTTTCAAATGGGCGCAGAAATACAAGTACAGCAAGGTAAACCGGCTGAAGCTGCAAAATACTTAAAAAAGAAAGCAAAGACAGATGCAACCGACCAGATACAAAAACAATGGCAAGATAAACCGCTTCATGGCCAATACTCTGCCCGTACCAAACAAGCTGACGTAGACAAAAACCGTACCCATCAGTGGCTACGTAGTGCAGGGTTGAAAGCTGAAACTAAAGGTTCTATCGTTGCTGCACAGGACCAATGCTTGCTAACTAGGAATTATCAAGCACATATACTAAAATACTGTGTTAGCCCAAAATGTAGATTCTGTGATAAATATCAAGAAACCATTGATCATCTTGTATCAGGTTGCACGTTATTGGCACCCACTGAATATAAAACCCGGCATGACAGAGTGGGTCAATATCTGCACTGGAAAATCTGCAACTTCTACGGGAAGGAAACTGAAAGAAACTGGTACGAACACCACCCAGACCCGGTTACGGAGATAGGACCTGTTACAATTCTATGGGACTACACAATACACACTGACAGAACAATCAAAGCCAACCGCCCAGACATTGTTATTAAAGACCACAAAAAATGCCTCCTTATTGATATGGCAGTCCCTGCAGACTGCAATGTATCTTTGAAGATATTCTAAAAGCTGTCAAAATACAAGGACCTTGAAATAGAAATCTCAAAAATGTGGCACATGTGAACATCAACAATCCCTGTTGTAGTTCGAGCCTTATGATTGGTTGGAAAAGATTCCAGTAGACTAATTGCGGGGATCCCTGGAAGTCCATGCTTCAAAGAGATAAAAAAAAATTCTGACACGTACAGCCCACACTTTACGAAGGGCTTTATCTATGTAATATTTTTTTGTTGTTGCAGTGGAAAGTGCCATGATACCAGTACTAACCTTAGGTCCCTGGGCGGGACGCAGGAAAGAAATGTGTAAACGGCAGATATCAACTGAAATAAATAATAATGATAATAATGATGATGATAATAATGATGATAATAATAATAATAATAATAATAATAATAATAATAATAATAATCTCTATATATAAAACAAAAGATGTCTGTGTATATCTGTGTGTGTTTATGTGTTTGTCTGTCTCTGTGTGTGCATGCTATTTATACACGTCCACATCTTTCGACAGATTTCGATGAAATTGTAGACACAAGTTGCAAATTTAGTAAAAAAGGTCAAGACCAACTTTTCAAAACTGAAGGTGGGTACGAATTTTTGCAAAAGTTACACGCGAACATAATTTTTTACTGGATGAACTAATGTTGTTTGCATTTAATGCTAAACAAAACTCGTGTTACAAGGTTTATGGAGAGTTCTGGATAATTTTCCTGCGACATTTGGCTTCACACAAAAATGGCAAAAAACTCTGAATAAATCAGATTTTTCGCACTACTTAAAATAAAATATTGAATAACTTCCTCATTTTTATTCGATTTTCTTCAAACATGTTGAAAAATTTACCATCATGCAAGAAGTAAGTTGCTTTAGTCCTGCGTATCAGGGAAAAACAGGAAAAACTATTAAGAAAGCTCGTTTTTTAGCCATAATTCCCTGATTTTTCATCCGACGCTTACCAAATGCAACGGGTCTTAACTAAAACATCAATTTATAGATATAACGGGTCACTCTAAATAAGACATTTATATGTTCCGAATCATACTTAAAACATCAGATGTTAATGCAACCGATCTTAACTAAAACACCACATATAGATATAAGGGGTCACTCTAAATAAGATATGTACATGCAACAGGTCATACCTAAAACACCACATGTAAACGCAGCCGGTCACATTAAACTGTATAGATATGACGGGTCATACCAAATCTAAATGAAAATGGTCATACCTAATCCACTAGATATAGATGCAACAGATCATACCAAAAAACACCTGATGTAGATGTAACGGGTTATAATTCAAACACAAGATTTTACATGCACCGGATAACTTGAAAACACCACTCGTAGATACCGGTTATAGGTAAGGCACCTGGTGTAGAAGGAATGGGTCATTCTAAAACACAGCATGTAGATTTAACCGGTCATAACTAAAACACTAGATGCAGATGCAAATGGTCAACCAATACACATTAATTTAGATGCATGTGCGTCATATCTAAACACCACATGTATATGCAATGGTCAAACGTAACAGGTAGATGTAACAGATCATACTTAAAACGCCACATGTAGATGCAACTGGTAATACTTATACTACCAGATTCAAATGCAACTGGTAATACCTAAAATACCAGATGTAGATGCAACTGGTAATATCTAAAATACCAGATGTAGACGCAACTGATAATACCTAAAATACCAGATGTAGATGTAACTAGTAATACCTAAAATACCAGATGTTGATGCAACTGGTCATTCTAATTAACACATCAGATTCAACAGCTTCTTTCTAAAACACCAGATGTAGACGCAACGGAGCACCCAAAACACGTAATGAAGATGCAATGTGTCACCAGATGTACATGTAACGTTTTATTCTAAAGTATCAGATGTTGATGTAAAGGGTTATAACTCAAACGCAACATATAGACATAACGTGTCAAACCTAAAACATAAAATGTAGAAGCAACAGATCCCTCTAAAACACTAATTGAAGATTTAACGGGTCATAACTAAAACACCAGATAATATACATGTAATGAATCATACATAAAGCCTCAGATGTATATGCAACATGTAATATCTTAAACACCACATGTAGAGGCAAGGGTCACTCTAAAACAAAACATGTTGATGCAACAGGAAGTTCCTAAAACCACAAATATAAATGCAAAGAGTCATACCCAAAACACCAGATGTAGATGCAACGGGTCATTCCTAAAACACCAGATGTAGAAGTAACGGGTCAGTCAAAACCACCACATGTAGTTTTAATGGGGCATAACTGAAAAAAACCCAGATGCAAAAGCAAAAGTCACCGTAAAACACTAGATGTAGATGCAAAGTTTTCATACCTGAACCCCAGATGTTGATACAACGAATCACACCTAAAACACGAAATGTAGATGCCACGATTCACTGTAAAACGCCAGATGCAAATGCCACGGTTCATCGTCAAAACTAAAAATCCAGATGTAGATGCAACCAGACCGTCAAAAACACAAGATGTAGATTTAACGGATTATAACAAAAACATTAGATATAGATGCAAAGGTTCACGGTGAAACTTCAGATATAGATGTAACTAGTCATGCATGAAAAAACAGATGTAGATGCAACCGGTCCGTCCAAAGAAACAGTTGTAGATTTAACGTGTCATAACTAAAACACCAGATGTAGATGCAACTGGCCACCGGAAAACACCAAATCTAGATGCTACGGCCACCGTAAAACATCAGATGTAGATGGGAGGGTCACCCCAAAACACCAAATCTAGATGCTACGGTCACGCTAAAACATCAAATGTAAATGGGACGGTCACCCTAAAACACCAAATCTAGATTCAACAGTCACCCTAAAACATCTGATGTAGGTGGGACGGATACCCGAAAACACCAAATCTAGATGCTACGGTCACCCTAAAACATTAAATCTAGATTCTACAGTCACCCAAAAACATCATATGTAGATGCTACGGTCACCCTAAAACACCAAATCTAGATTCTACAGTCACCCTAAAACATCAAATGTAGATGGGACAGTTACCCTAAAACATCATATGTAGATGCTACGGTCACCCTAAAACACCAAATCTAGATTCTACAGTCACCCTAAAAAATCTGATGTAGATGGGACGGATACCCTAAAACACCAAATTTAGATGCTACGGTCACCCTAAAACATCAGATGTAGATGGGACGGTCACCCTAAAACACCAAATCTAGATTCTACAGTCACCCTAAAAAATCTGATGTAGATGGGACGGATACCCTAAAACACCAAATTTAGATGCTACGGTCACCCAAAAAATTCAGATGTAAATGGGACGGTCACCCTAAAACACCAAATCTAGATTCTACAGTCACCCTAAAACATCAAATGTAGATGGGACAGTTACCCTAAAACATCATATGTAGATGCTACGGTCACCCTAAAACACCAAATCTAGATTCTACAGTCACCCTAAAAAATCTGATGTAGATGGGACGGATACCCTAAAACACCAAATTTAGATGCTACGGTCACCCAAAAACATCAGATGTAAATGGGACGGTCACCCTAAAACACCAAATCTAGATTCTACAGTCACCCTAAAACATCTAATGTAGATGGGACAGTTACCCTAAAACATGATATGTAGATGCTACGGTCACCCTAAAACACCAAATCTAGATTCTACAGTCACCCTAAAAAATCTGATGTAGATGGGACGGATACCCTAAAACACCAAATTTAGATGCTACGGTCACCCAAAAACATCAGATGTAAATGGGACGGTCACCCTAAAACACCAAATCTAGATTCTACAGTCACCCTAAAACATCATATGTAGATGCTACGGTCACCCTAAAACACCAAATCTAGATTCTACAGTCACCCTAAAACATCATATGTAGATGCTACGGTCACCCTAAAACACCAAATCTAGATTCCACAGTCACCATAAAACATCAAATGTAGATGGGACAGTTACCCTAAAACATCATATGTAGATGCTACGGTCACCCTAAAACACCAATTCTAGATTCTACAGTCACCCTAAAAAATCTGATGTAGATGGGACGGATACCCTAAAACACCAAATTTAGATTCTACGTTCACCCAAAAACATCAGATGTAAATGGGACGGTCACCATAAAACACCAAATCTAGATTCTACAGTCACCCTAAAAAATCTGATGTAGATGGGATCATTACCCTAAAACATCATATGTAGATGCTACGGTCACCCTAAAACACCAAATCTAGATTCTTCAGTCACCCTAAAACATCTGATGTAGATGGCACAGTTACCCTAAAACACCTAATCTAGATGTTACGGTCACCCTAAAATATCAGATGTAAATAGGACGGTCACCCTAAAACACCAAATCTAGATGCTACGGTCACCCCAAAACATCAGATGTAGATGCGACGGATACCCTAAAACACCAAATTTAGATGCTAAGGACACCCTAAAACATCAAATGTAAATGGGACTGTCACCCTAAAACATCAAATCTAGATGCTAAGGTCACCCTAAAACACCAAATGTAGATGCTGCGGTCACCCTAAAACATCAGATGCAGATGGGAAGGTCACCCTAAAACATCAGATGTAGATGGGACGACACAGACCTAATACAACAGATACATATGTATTTCGTTACATCTATACTCCAGGTATATATATAATGAATCAGTAGACAGGCTATACTAATGTCTGGGTCGAGTAGTGTTTATTTAGACTCTGTGGAATCAACGTGTGTAATGATTGAACAGTACCAAAATTAAAAAATAGACGAGATATCCCTATACATGGACAGTGCAACGAGAACAGTCTACCGCCGTAGATGTTAAAGTGATTCAGCTCAGAATTGCTTATGTGAACCAGATCGATATACACCTGAGGAAGGTCGGAGGGAACAACGGCCGAAACCCTGTGAAAACATGTTGAAGACAAGTGTCCGAATATGAACCACGTAAACAATATAAACGTATTAACCCAAAGTTACATGTAACAGGTTATTTTTAAACTGTAGACTAAATGGGTCACCTCTAAACAACTACCATATGTAAAAGCAACGTGTCGTCCTTCACCACAAGATGTTGAGAAAAAAAGTGTTACAAAACACCTGTTGTAGATATAACAAGCCAACCCAAAAATAAATGCTATTGATGTCACGTGTTAGCAGAAATCACCTAATATACAAGTAACCGATTACACACAAACATCTGATACCGATGTTATGTCATACATATAACACCAGATCTAGATGTAACTGGTCCACCAGATGTAGATGTAAATGGTCCACCCGATGTAGATGTAACTGGTTCACCCGATGTAGATGTAAATAGTTCACCCGAAGTAGATGTAACTAGTTCAGTCGATGTAGATGTAACTGGTCCACCCGATGTAGATGTAAGTAGTCCACCTGATGTAGATGTAACTAGTCCACCTGATGTAGATGTAACTAGTCCACCCGATGTAGATGTAACTAGTCCACCAGATGTAGATGTAACTAGTCCACCTGATGTAGATGTAACTAGTCCACCCGATGTAGATGTAACTGGTCCACCCGATGTAGATGTAACTAGTTCAGTCGATGTAGATGTAACTGGTCCACCCGATGTAGATCTAACTAGAAAAATAGAAAACTTCAGATGTAGATATAACGAATCAGAACCAGATGTAGATGTGAAGAACTACAACTAAAATACCTGATGTACATATTACTAGTTATTCCGAAAACAACAGATATATATATATATATATATATATATATATATATATATATATATATATATATATATATATATATATATATATATATATATATATATATATATATATATGTATGTATGTATGTATATATAATAGATAGATAGATAGATAGATAGATTATTACCTCGAAAACAAATGTAAGGGGTTACTTTGAAAACAACAGATATATGTAGATGCAACGAGTTACCCCCCCACAAAACACATGTATATATAACGAGTCTATACTAATATATATATATATATATATATATATATATATATATAGTTGCGGCCAAAATGTTCAGAACGGCATTGTTTTCGTCAGTAAAGTGGGTACAAGTTTTTATCAATGTTGTTTTATATTCTATAATTTTCACAGACAATAAATACGATATTAATTGTTATTGTCTGAGATTTTGATGTAATTTGAGAGGATAATACAAACGTTATGGATGATTTAGTGATTTACTGCAAAACCCATGGCGGCCAAAATGTTCAGAACGGTTGAAAAAATAATAAAATAATAAAAAGTGACAGAAAATACTGGAATTATTTAATATTTAGTGTGAAGCCCTTTAGCTTCAATCACACTTTGACAACTTCGACTGCATGAGGAAATTAAATTTTCAATTTCTTGCTGGGTGAATTTGAATAAAACCTAAATATAAGATGAAAGCAAATTTATACAATTTATTAGACTTTTATTTACAAGAATACTTTTATATTTGCAACATCTAAAAATGAAAGCAATTGTACTAAAACTAATGCAACGCAATACCTACCATTTACCAATTTATAATGAAATAAATATGAAAAACAATTTTTTATTTATAGTTTTATAAACATTTTCTAATTAAAATATATAAACCAACTATAAGGAAAGCTTTATTATTTACCATTCTATAAAGTTCGATTGGCAATGAGCCAATGTTTTGTCAACCATTCCAATAAACACTCTAATTAATAAATAACTTTATTATTTTTGTTGTCAATTCTTAAGAACAAAGAAATATAAAAATTTACTTTCATATTTAGGTTTTATTAAAATTCTACACATTGCTTTTGAAAACAATAAACATTGCCGAGGAGTGAATGTAGTTAAAATAATAGCGGTGTCAATGGAAAATCCATCTCTTAGAAATTCCGTTTTATTTTATGGGCACGAATTTTGACGGTCGCTTTTTCTTGAAGGCTATAATGAAATTTGTGAAATATAGTTGATCGTGATGGTTCTTGGAAACGGTGTTTTCGTGCGACATCCGCTACTGTCTATTTATCGATACTTTTTCTTATTTACAAGGGTCATTCAATAAATAAGGTGAATTTTTCGGTATAAGGACTTCTAATAAAGATAGAAGCTTACTTTTTTAAATATTTTTCAACGTAGTCTCCCAGCACTGTCACACAATTTTCCAATCTGTGCACAAACTTCCGTATTCCCTCAATGTAAAAATCCTAGGACTGATGTCTCAGCCAGTCGCTCACAACACTTTTGACTTCATCGTCACTTTGAAACTTCGTGCCTCTCGTGAACGCTTTCAAGGGACCAAACAGGTGAAAGTCTGAAGGGGCAAGGTCTGGGCTGTAAGGGGGATGAGCGAGCAGTTCCCAGCCCAGCTCGTTGATGGTCTGCACCGTTTGGGCTGCTGTGTGAGGCCTTGCGTTGTCATGATGCAAGATGACTCCTTCTGGATGATGACCCCTGCGTTTGTCCCAACAGATAAGCTCAAAGTCCTTGCAATGTCATCCACTGTCACACTTCTGTTAGACTGAATGAGGTCAATTGACTGATTCGATCACCTCAGGAGACCTCACTTCTGTAGGCCCCCCAGGCCTGTCTTCATCCTCAACACTGCTCAGTCCTTTTTAAACAATTTAGCCCACATGTAGACATTTTTTTTGGCTGAAACATGTGGCACCATACACAGTTGACATTTTCCTATGAATTTCAACTGGTTTGCACCCTTCAGCAACCAAAAATTTGATAACTGACCGCTGTTCAATCCTGGAGCATGCTTCTTGGTCGGCCATCTTTGTTAATCGCCAAAACTCTGAAAGTTTTTTTTTAATCTGTAAAAGAAATTAAATCCATGTGAAAAAGAAGTAAAACAAAAAAAAAATAGTAAGCTTCTATCTGTATTAGAAGTCCTTATAGCGAAAGATTTAACTTATTTATTGAATGAACCTCGTCTTTATTAGATTGTTTATTTAAAAGAATAATTTTATATTTACAACATTCTAAAAACGAATACAATTAAAACTAATGCAATATTTATCATTTACCAATTTATAAAGAAATAAATATGAAAACAATTTTTTTATTCATAAATTTATAAACATTTATTAAATTATTAAACCATAAAGAAATCCTTATTATTTACCATTTAGAAAGTTCGGATTGACTGGCATTTAGTGGATGTTTTGGCAACCATTCCAATAAATAGTCTAATAGTGTAAATAAACAGTCTAATAAATAAATATGAAAACAATTTTTTATTGACAAGAATGCTTTTATATTTGCAGCATTCTAAAAACTAATACAATTAAAACTAATGTAATGCAATATTTATCATTTACCAATTCATAAAGAAATAATTATGAAAACATTTTTTATTCATAAAATTATAAACATTTACTAAATTATTAAATCATGTGAATCAAATATAAGCAAATCCTAATTATTTACCATTTTATAAAGTTCGATTCGATTGGCAATTAGCCGATGTTTTTCCAACCATTTTAATAAACAATCTAATAAATAAATAGTGTTTATAATTTTTGTTGTCAGTTCTCAAGAACAATTAAAATGTTTAAATTCACTTTAATATGCATAGGTTTCATTACAATTCTAAAAATCGCTTTTTAAAACAATAAATATTGCCGGGGAGTGAAGGTAGTTAAAATAAAAGCGGTGTCAATGGAAAAACTGACCTTCTGACGCTTCATATTTTTCGTCTATGAAAGCCCAATATTGTCGACTAAAGGGAATTATATTATATTGACAGATTTGTCAATATAACCGATTTTAGCGATTTAAAATATTACAATCAATTTAAATTCGGTTTGAAATACAGCAAAATATTTATGGCAAGCTTATGGGAAATATTAAATTTAATCTATTAGCTTGTAATTAAAACTAAACTAAAAGCTTCAAGAATTTTTGAGGTACCACACACGGGCACACAGACACACATATGAATATGAATAATATTGTTACATAAAATAAGAACAAATTTAACATAGGTTTACGTAAAAGTTAACGTCTTTTCAAGGAAAAATTAAGTAACTTCTGTTAAGAAATATATGATTTCTGGAGATAAATTACATTTACCTTACAAGACTCTGATGAGTTGATGTAATCACCATGAAACTTAGACTAGGACAGATAAGTGAATATTTAATTTAATTTATTTTTACTGTCTCTCTCACACACTTCTGTTATTCTGTCTCTATCCCTCCCCTCTCTCTCTCTCTCTCTCTCTCTCTCTCTATATATATATATATATATATATATATATATATATAAATGTATAGAGAGAGAGAGAGAGAGAGAGAGAGAGAGAGAGAGAGAGAGAGGAGTTGGTCTGTCTTATTTGTGTTTTCATCTCTTATTTTTTATTTTTCATAATGCCTATAAGAAATAAATTTTACCTTTTCCTTGCAATATTACGGTTTTGTACCTCCAACAATTTATTTAAATATATATATATATATATATATATATATATATATATATATATGTGTGTGTGTGTGTGTGTGTGTGTGCGTGTGTGTGTGTATATATATCCAAAATTATATGCGTATTTCTTTGTGCACTTCCAGAATATATTTAAATTCTTATAGACACGTATAAGAATGTAAAATGAATACAATCTGAGACATTATCTATCTATCTATCTATCTATCTAGCTATCTATCTATCTATCTCTGTTCATGTCATATAATCTATCTATCTATCTATCTATCTATCTATCTCTGTTCATGTCATATAATCTATCTATCTATCTATCTATCTATCTATCTATCTCTGTTCATGTCATATAATCTATCTATCTATCTATCTATCTATCTATCTATCTATCTACTATCTATCTATCTATCTATCTATCTATCTATCTATCTCTGTTCATGTCATATAATCTATCTATCTATCTATCTATCTACCTATCTATCTATCTATCTATCTATCTATCTATCTATCTATGTTCATGTCATATAATCTCTCTCTCTCTCTATCTATCTATCCATTTTCATGTCATATAATCTATCTATCTATCTATCTATCTATCTATCTATCTATCTATCTATCTATCTATCTATCTATCTATCTATCTATCCCAGTCACGTTCCTATATAGCGAGTTACTTAACCAAAATAGTTACTGTAGAGAGAGATACACAAAAGTATATAACAAAAGAAGACAGAGAAGAGAGATACACATGCATAGTAGGAGAGTGAAAAGGGATCCAAAAAGGTTCAGAGAGAGAGAGAGAGAGAGAGAGAGAGAGAGATAAAGAGAGAGAGAGAGAGAATGAGAGGGCGGGGAAGAAGAGGATGAAACCAATTTTTTTCAGTATTAACCCCAGACTCTTAAATGAGTCAAAGGTTAAAACGGAAAGACATGACATGTATCAAGTCATGTTCGACTTGCCGTTTTAGTCACTAGCCACCGGCGACAAGTTAACATAAAATCAAGCAAAGATCTTGCGGATTGAGAGTTCCCGTCTTTGAATCGGCGTTGCGGAGTGGGGCAATAAAGGGTTGCGACCAGCGATCGAACTCTCTTCAGACCTTGATGAGTCTGCATTGCCTCGAGTCAAGCTGAAGTTGATGGGCAAGTGCTCCCGTTGTCTTGTTCCGGCAAATATTATCGGTTTGACTGTCGGAATTAGGAAGGGCCGTGGGGGACAGTTTGCTAAACAAGGGCAAAGTGGAAATATTATCGAACGAACCCCAGTCGACGTAAATAAGGTTACACAATATAATTTTAGAATATGAAGAATAAAACCAAAATACGTTTGGAGTTATTGCCACTCTGCAACTTTCGCCTAACCTCTCCTTTTCTCCCAAACTCATCTGAGTAACTTCTAAAGAAAAAATACTAACAAAAAAAAGTTTTCAAAATCGATTCAGGAAAACATTTTGTTTTGTAAATTAAGCTAAAAAATAGTGTTATCTTCAAGCTTTGAATACCTTCTTTGCCAGAAGGCAAGATTTGTTAGAAACTAAGCAAGTGTCATCACACATCTGTTATTGAGTGGGTATGCAACGATAGATGGTGTCTTCGTATTTAGAAATGCGGGAATCAGTTTTTACCAATAACTTACACAGAAGAAGAATTAACAAGAATAAAAGCAATATTCTGGGAATATTGGATGTCCTGGAAAACTTGTATTACAAGCAAACTTGGTGAATGTTTATTGGCTAAGGATTAGAAAGATTTATTCAATTTTTTTCCAAATGCGAACTCGAAGAACTTCTTTTTCTTCTGTGCCGTATCACTTCAGGACGTAGGCGACCATGGCTCTCCACAATTTCCTGTCATTTATAGTGATTAGTAAGTTTTTGCTATCACTCCTAATCTCTGTTCTGACAACAATTTACACAAGCTCGTTTTCCTTTTATGAACCGTGTCCATTCAGAACGTAGGCAATCATGGCTCTCCACAACATCCTGTCCCTTTTAGTTCCTAATAAACCCTGTTCTCCAATCCATTTACACTAGCTCGTTAAGTCGGTTACGCGTTGTTTTCTTTTATCACTTTTGCCTTCAATCTGTCTTGTGTGTATCAAATTTTCTAAGCCTTCTTTTCTCATTATGCACCTTAGAAATTTCAACTCTCTCTTTCTGATGTTAAGTATAATTGTCCTAGTTAATCCCTATTTTCTTTAAAATTTTGTCGTTGCGCTCACATGTTCAGTCCGTAGTATTCTCATTTTCCGTCTGTAGTAACACATTTCTGCTGCTTCAAGTCTCTTCTTCATCAGTGGCGAGATTGCCCAGCATTCAGTACCATACAGGAAGACCAATATTACATAACAGTTAGGCACTCTTTTCTTTGTTTCTAACAAAATTATTTCCCGTTTCTTAATACTTTGCTTAACTTTTGGAAGGCATTTTTCGCTATCCCAATGCGCCTTCGGATTTAAGTATCGCACTTTTCGCCCTCTGTTAAAACATGTCCCAGATATTTAAATTTTTGTACGTGGTTGATTTCCGTAGATCTAATTTGTAATTTCCATATTAGTCCGTTCCTTTTGCTGACAATACATCCTGTTTTATTGCAAAAAGGACTTTTACCCTTTCCTCTCACTCTCCTTCACTGCCTCCAGTAGGAGTTCTTGTACTTACCATTCTGTGTCTGTTACCAACACTGTGTCACTTGCATATGTTATGCTGTTAAGATTATGATTCTTGGTAGGACATCTATTCTCTCAGAATCGCTTTATTTAACGGGTTGGATAAATCCGATGACAAGCCATACACTTATCTTATACCCCTTTCTATTTTTGTATATTCACTGAATTCATTTTCTCTGTGTATGAAGGCGGTTTGCCGCCAATATACAGTGCTGTTCGATAAAAGTGACGCACCTGATTTTCTATAAGTTTTCTATGGGGTTGAGGTCAGGAGATTAGGGCGGCCATGTCATAACATTCACCTGCTTCTCATCAAAGTATTCCTTCATCAATTTTGATTTGTGACAGGGAGCATTATCCTGGATAAAAATGAGCTTGGTGGAGTCGATTTGCACCCTTTTAGCAGAAGGGATCAGACAAGACTCTAAAATTCTCTTGTACTGCTCGCTCCTGAGGTTTTTTTTAATAGCTTTTAAGAAACTATTTCCATGAAAAGAAAAGCATCCCCAGAACATTATACTGAACGGATGCTTGACAGTACTTACTGCTAAATTCAAAGAGCTTTCAAAGCTTCTTCGTCGGATTTTAGATCGCTTACCCTTTGAATTTAGCTCAACTTTCATTTCATCGGCGAAGAGAACATTTAGTAAAAAAAAAATCAGGTGAGTCACTTTTATCGAACAGCACTGTATATCCAAAATTATAATTATCAATAGAATACCTTAGGGTGAGTAAACCTTTTTTTCTAGGTGGTCGGGAAGGGGTCTTTATATTAGTAAGATTTAAAATTAGTTTGACCCCAAAAACAATAGGCGAAAAAATTTTTAAGTAAAAAAATAATGAGATGAGTCACTTTTATCGAACAGCTCTGTACATTCTGGACTATTCTAATATCCTTCCAAAATATGCCACGTTATATAATATAAATGTTCAACTATAATTTTGTGATATTTCTGTTGAATGTGTCCTTTTAAAAACGTAATTCGTTATTTTTACGACAAGAATATAAGAATTCATTTCTTTTTATTCTTGACTAGGATTTATATCATTCAATTATTTCCTGCAATCCTTTTCTTTTTTTTTCATTTAAAACACAAGATTTATTTTATTTCCCAGTTAAAGAAGAGGGAAAATAAGGAAATGATTCTTGACTGAACAAAACTCATTGATTGGGTATCGTTGATTTTATGATCGGCTTTAAAGAACATTGCCTGAATGAATCGGAGTCGGTCGACACTGAAAATAAAAGCAGAGATTTTATTTGCTACAACCAAAGAAGTTTTCTTATCAAGTAAACAATGAAGAGATTCCCATTCAGCAGTTTTATTGTTTGAATAATGAGGAGTTTATCTTCAATTTTATTATAAAACGAAAACGCCATGGGAAGAAGAAGAAACATTAAAGAGGCTCGATTCTTCTATTGTCTGATTTTTGCTAGCATCTTTATTTTATTTCTTTTTATTTGGATTGTTTCTTTGTTTGATTCTTTCTTTCTTTCTTTCTTTCTTTCTTTCTTTCTTTCTTTCTTTTCTTTCTTTCTTTCTTTCTTTCTTTCTTTTGTTCGTTGTTTCGTTCATATCAACTATTCAATTAATATTACCTTCTTCAATTTTTCCATTAATTTTCCTCCCTTCCTTCTTTCTATTTTCTTTCATTCGTTTCTTTCTTTTTTCTTTCTTTCTCCTATCGACGATTCCTTATTAATTATTACCGTCTTTAGTTTTTCATTAATTTTCTTTTTTTCTTTCTTTCTTTCTTTCTTTCTTTCTTTCTTTCTTTCTTTCTTTCTTTCTTTCTTTGTCTCTTTCTTTTTAATTATTTTTTGCTGCCCACTTTTTTGTTTCTTCATTCGTGATTAGCCTTTCATTAATTCTTTATTTGTTCGTTCATTTCTTTCTTTAATCTGCCTGTCTCTCTTTAGTATTCCTTTTTATTTCTTTCTTACCATTCTTCATTCAATTTCTCTCTTCTTTGTTTTTTTTCTTTCATTCTCATAATTTATTTATGTTTCATTTTTAATTGTTATATATTTCTTTCTTCCTTTCTTCCTTTCTTTCTTTCTTTCTTTCTTTCTTTCTTTCTTTCTTTCTTTCTTTCTTTCTTTCTTTTGTTCCTTTCATTTTCTTTCTTTCATTCGTTTGTTTGTTTGTTCCTTTCAGGTTCTTTCTTTCTTTCTTTCTTTCTTCCTTTCTTTCTTTCTTTCTTTCTTTCAAGAATTCCTCTAAACATTCCATTGTTTATTATGAACATTTTAACAAACAAATAAAAAACAAACTGAAACCAAACATTCTTTTATCTTCTCCTCATATTATACACATATATTTTTTTCACCTTTACGCAACTGTTTTATGCCCGTCCATTCAATCCATCTTCCTTTCGTTCATTTTCGGGACTTCCTACGTTTATTTACATTTCCCGCTCAAAGCTAACTCTAACTAAATATTAGAAGACATTCAACAGAACAGAATTGACTGAGAACAAAAATCAAAATAATAATAATAATAATAATAATAATCTGAATCGCGGGAAGCCATAAAAACCAAATAAATCACGCAGGTTGTGTCTGGTTTAAGCAATTACTTGGTGAAAATAGAAGCAGAAGATTTATCGCAGGAATTTCCTACTGAAATCCGAAATCAACAATTCTATCTTGCCTTCTTGGAGAAGCACCATCCAACCAGTTTTGCTTTTGGGCGGATTAAGAGTCGATGATTATTTATTTTTATGGAATAGCATTTCCTTTGGGCAGAAATTACAAGAAAAGAATTTATACTTTCTTTCTTTCTTTCTTTCTTTTTCTTCTTTCTTTCTATCTATCTATCTATCTATCTATCTATCTATCTATCTAAGTCTGTTCCTATCTATCTATCTATCTATCTATCTATCTATCTATCTATCTATCTAGTCTATGTAGACCAGAGAGTTCAATGTCAAACGAATATTAATTTAATTAAAATTTTTAAAAAATACAGACAACCTTAAGGGTCCATTGCTTATATTTTATTTCACCAGGAAATAAAATATAATCAATCGACACTTAAGGTCTGTGTTATTTTAATTTTAATTAAATATATATATATATATATATATATATATATATATATATATATATATATATATATATATAATTAAAATTAAAAAAACAGAAACCTTAAGTGTCAACTGATTATATTTTATTATATATATATATATATATATATATATATATATATATATATATATATATATATATATATTCAACATCATCACTTGATAGTCTGTTTTTGTTTACATAGAAGATTTCCAAGCAACGACAAACTCGTGCATACGAGACGCAGGAACCCGTTGAAACATAACCTGAACAAAATAAACTATGAAATCTCCACAAATATTCTTAAATGGCTATAATTTATAACAGAAGCCATGGGTTTATACCAACAGCTTCCCATACTTAATACTTCTCGTTTTCACACTCGCGCGGTCATGTGTGACATCATGAGCTGCGGTGCTATTTTCCCTTCGTATGCACGAGTTTCTCGTTGTTTGAAAATCTTCTATGTAAACAAAAACAGTCTATCATTATTGTTTTGTCCATGTATTGTTTAATATATTGTAATGTAATTGCCATCTTTGATGATGGCTTATGTAAGCCGAAAAGCTTAGATAGGATTAAAAAGTATGTATCAATATTGTGATTTTCTTTCTTCTTTTAATGATAATGTTATTAAGCTTATCAGATGATATGAAAAGAATTTGCATAAAATAAATAGAAAAAACTTGTCTATATTATTTAATGAAACATGCATCAAGGAAAAAATACTGCCTAAATACACATAATATATATATATATATATATATATATATAAAGAAAGAATAGTAAGATATATAATCGGGTGTTCTTATTGATATTTTTTATTTTTACAAAATAGTGCTCAATGTAAATGTACAGAGCATAAATGTTATAAATTAACTGATTTACAAATATGGTTTCTTCGCTACACAGTAATAAACATGTTTCAAAAACTGAAGCTAAAACTTCAAATTTAATTATATAATTAAATTAAAAGCATTAGTTCTGTTTCATCTTCAAACGAATTTTGGAATAACTGAGTTTTAAATGCACATATAAATTCATAATTTCTTGTTTCAAAGAATACAGAGAAATCCAATCATTTAGAAAGGGGCGGTAGAGTTTTCATTTTTATTAACTATTATTGTATCAATTATGAGTTACGTTCGAAAAAGAAGTTATGATTAGGGAGGATAGGGGTGTATTTTTCAACGAATTTTTTTATTAACGACAAAAAGGCTTTCGGCATTTTTTTCGTATTTGTATACTTAAAGATTCTTTCTTAAAGGGGTGTTTGGGTTATATTTAACGAAAATTTTTAAATATTTTTACTCTTAATTACTAAGAGACTATATTTCTTTTTAAATCAAGTAAATGTAATAGAATTACTTAAATTATTTAAAAATTATTTTCTTATATCAAATATAAGTATGTATATTACCATCTCCCATTTTTTATTTTATTTTAGAATGTTATTTAAGAAAATGTTTTGACAATGACGGCAAAGAATAGCTATTTCATTTCTTTTATTCAGTAAATTTTTATTTTTTATAAACCTAGTAATATATAATTTCTCATGTATGCGCAAAGGACATGGGTCATTTAATGACCTACATATTCTAGCTTTTCTTATTAATTTCCATTTTACTGTAGGTGTTTTTTTTTATTCTTTTAAGTGCCAGAAATATTTCGAAAGAGATGTCTGATTTCTGTATTTATTTATCCTAAATGAAGTTTGATGTTGATTGAACCTCATGGCTTGTGCAACCTATATAGATTTTTATGTTTTCAGGATTCTCAATAGATGAGATATTGCATTAGTATACTAATGATTCCGTGCAACATTTATTTTGTAGAGGACAGTTATGAGGATTTCTACAGTTACATAATTTTTGTTTATCTTCATCTCTTTTTATTTTTATTTTTATATTGTCTAAATTTCATTGCTTTTGGTTTAAGTGTTTATTGAAGATATTAGCATTATGTTTATCAATAATTTTTTCTAAGTTTTCAGTACAGCTGTAACTTAATTTTAGTGTATTTTTATTGAAAATAGTACTTAGTTTACTATCTCTAGGAAAGTGCTTAACTATTAATGCAAGGAATTTTTGTCCTAATTTGTTCTTTACCATTTGGTTGTATGGGGGTGTGTACCAAATTATTTTTCTACTTCTGTTTTTACTATGTTTTCCATTTTCCTTTTTTATATAAGTTAGTTTTGGGATTTTATAGCCACTATCTTTTAGAGCCTTATTATAGAAATTAATCTGTTCATAGAAAATCATCTCATTTGCTGAATTTGTGCTTATTATTTTTTCGATAGATAAAGGTATATGCTTAATTATAGATGGAGGATGATTTGATTTAGGGTGTATATATAAAGGATTGGTATTGGGTTTTTTATAAGGTATGTATACATTTTTCATTAAATCTAATGTTATATCAAGGAAGTTAAATTTTTTAATTTAGTGCTTACCGTAATTTTTAAGTTCATGCTTTTAAATTCTTTATATAATATCTTTCTAATTTTATCGATTTTAAAGTTAGTAGAGTTCTTTATAACCATAAGTCCATCGTCTCTGTATAAACCAATGTCAGTTATATTAATTTCACGGTACGCTATGAGATTGTATAATATAAAAAGGTTATAAGATCAGAAGACTCAGCTGAGTCTAGTGACCCCATTGTGATGTCAAAGTGGTCATAAGAATTCTTTATCCATTGCTCACTTTTATGTATCAGTACCGATTTTTTCGCATTTATAATAATGTTCTTTTCTTCTTCTGTAATATCCGTCTACTGGGTAGCTGTTGTGGTAGGATCCACCTAATCTGCATAGGTGACTACCGACTATATAAATAATGGTTGTTACCGGAAGACGAGGGAGGCGAATACAGAGATCCAGCTAGAGACTCTACCCGACTGCGACTTAGTCAACACATTCTCCAGGAACGTCTTCCCAGAAATATACAGAAATACTATATGTAAATATTGTGTACACTTTCTTGTTATAATACATTCTTGTTCTAAGTACATTTTGTGTTGCATTATTATTCCATGCATTAGTCGAGATTCAACAATGAGTCAAGACTCAACAGTAACAAAGTCCAACGCACTCATGAACAGCTCTTTAGATATTGATCGATAATAATTTTCAATATCAAACTGCATTTGTGTACAGTTAGTGTTATCCTTTATATCAGCAAACCAGTTTGCCACGTCTTTGGTATTAATCCAAAGTTTCAGCCCTATTTTTTCTTTAATTTGTTGATTTGCCCTTTCAAGGATCATTTTACTAATTTTTCCGATATCAGGTTTTGTTGGGTTTATTATCTTTGTAGTCGGATTTGCTTCGAAATCTGGTTTGTGGTCCTTTAAGGTTATATAGCACTCTTTGTCATTTAGTTTACCTACTCTATCACTAATCTTCAGTTTGAACTGTGATTTGTTTTACTGTTAGTATTAATATTCTCCACCATGTTGAGGTCATTATTATTTGCCTTTTTATAGTACTTATGTACATCCTTATTAATTAGATCGTTGTAGTCCCTTGTCGTTATTTTATAGAAGTTTCCTCTTTTGTCGGATTTCACTAAAACTTTATCCATATATATATATATATATATATATATATATATATATATATATATATATATATATATATATATATATATATATATATATATATTCAAAGGTATATATATATATATATATATATATATATATAACATATATATATATATAACATATATATATATATATATATAATGGTATATATATATATATATATATATATATATATATATATATATATATAAGATAGATTCTGGCGAGAAAATTTGCCTAGCACAACACAGTGAACCAACTTTCTTAGTAGTTGATCTAGCAATGGATTCAATATAACCTTTCCACTTCATGTCAGCCGGGAATGATAGCTCAAGAAGGTGCAACGAATCACTCTAATGGAGGTTAATATTGGCCATGCTAATGGGAGACCGGAAGGAATATTTCAGGTGATTAACAGAGAAAATGTTTTGGAAGCGTTATAATTAACAAGCAATTCATTGTCCCAGTTAACATCTGACTGTAGGTAATTTTTTAGATCAGACTTACCATCGAGACAGGAGTAAATGGTTGTGTCATCAGCATAGATATTAAGTTGAGAACTGATGTCACCAAGAAGGTCCTTGATGAAAATTAAGATCAAATTAAGACCAAGGCTAGGGTCCTGGGGGTCAACTGCATTAATACAAGAAGATCTAGACGAGTGGCCATTCAAGATAACTTTCATTTCACGATTTGTTAAGAAAGACTGAATCAGTTAAAAAATTCGTCCAGAACTACCATAGCCTTTCAACTTGTGAAGAAGACCTGGTTTGCCAAAATCTGTCAATCGCTTTCGAGATGTCCAAAGCAACAGACTGAGTTTCACCAGTCTTGTCTAAAGCTTGATAGACCGTTTAAGCGATAATCGTTAGTGCCCCAGCATTTGACCCAGTGAAGCGAAAGCCATATTGCTTGTCTGAAAGAACGCCCTACGATGTGAGATGATGAAGCAATTCAGAGTTGATTAGGACCTCTAGTACTTTGACAATAAGAAGTAGAAAGCTAATAGGCCATTAGTTCGAAGGGTCAGTCATTTCACCTGATGTTTTAAAGACTGGAACAACATAGGAGGATTTACAACATGCTGGAACACAAGAGGCAGCGATACATTTATTGTAAAGTATAAAGAGTACAGGAGTCAGTTCGGGGGCACATCACTTAAGGACTATTAAAAGAATACCCTTCAGGCGTACATGCTTTGCTGGGATCCATATTAGAGATACATATCCCTCTACAGGGATTCAGTTCTAAGTGGAAAGTCAGGCGATTATACTCTAGATGAGTCAAGAGTAGAATTTGAGGAGAATTTACGGACAAAACAATCTGCTTTATTAGCAGACGTTAACATCTCAAATAGAAAATGTACTCCTATTTAATACACAATTGAAGAGAGTATACGGTGCCTCATTCTATCAACAAAGACACGTTCTGGGACACGTTTACATTAATTACGTGCAGCCACGAATATGCGTCGGTTGTGATAGGAAATGTTACGTTGGTATAGCCGGAAAAAATGATTCCTGCGGGCTAATTTGAATTCACTTGGATATTTCGCAGAAGGTGCAAAAGTATCCATGCCGGCTTTGGCCCAAGAAGAAACCTCACTGGTACAATTTCTCAATGGGAAGCTTAAGAATATCAATCGAGGGGGCATCCCGAAGAAAGTCGCAAAGTGAATCCCAATAAGCATACATACCGCAGTCTGTTCCTATCTATCTATCTATCTATCTATCCCATTCTGTTCACATCTCTCATATACCTAGCAAAGATTTTTCATTTCACACTACTTCAAACGAAAGGTTAGGAAGGAAACTCCCATCAGTACTGGAAAGAGCGATAACAATTACTGGATTTGAGAGATTTCATTTCTTAAAGAATTGTTTTCAGAGATAATTCTATATATTCCAACCGACGGTGGCACAGTCTTTTCGGTTAATGTTTCCTTATAAGGAAACAGTTAATATTACCATTATCTTTATCTATAGTCTATCTTTCCCTTCCTATCTTCGTCTTTTTTTTTGTCTTGGAAAATATGTCTTCCTCTTATAGATGTGAAGTCTATCTTTGCTCTCCGGCACCATTTTTTCCAATTTTCTCTTCGTTTATTTCCTTCTCTTTGCTTTTCGTTCAGCTTTGGAAAAATGGAAATAATTCAGTTTCGTATAAATAAATACGAATGCGATTTCAAATCAATATTTCGACCGTAAATGATGTTTACAAGATGTTTACTTCATTAAGATAACAACGCGAACAAAAAAAAGCCTCATTCTTGGAAAGTAATTACCATTCGAGAATAATCATTCTCACTTTTTTCAGCTAAAAGCACGATTATGATTTGAAATCCTTCAATCAAATGAAGATGTCTTCGACATAATCCAATGTCGTAGAATACTGCTAAGTTGTCTGGAATTTTGATATATTCTTCTTATTTCTTATATTTGTCTTGTTTTCAAGAACTTTTTTATGCTGATGTATTCTTTAATTTTGGGAAATTATAAAAAGGAAGAATTTTTTTCTTTGCGTCGTGCCCCTTTCATACATAGGCAAACATGATTGAAACAAAGGCTAACAGGAACTACATCTATGACTGAAGTCTGATTTTGTACTAATTTTACTATTTAAAAAAACCGTATTCAACCCATGCAAGGCAGTAAAGATACTAGAGGGTACTTAGAATTAAAGAATTAGAAAACAGAAAACATTACGAACGAGCGCGGGGAACAATAGAAGCGTAATCAGAAAGACAGTCTATAACGATTGACATTGCATTTAAATTTTTGAAGATCAAAGTTGGCCGGAAATCATGGACCCGGAAGAGAGTTCCACAAGCGATAAGTGCTAGAAAAGAAAATTTTAGCATATAACTTACAGCTGCATATAGCCAATTTAACTGCAAATTGATGACACCTTGTTGTGTAATCTAGTATTACACTTAAATTTATTAAGCCTAGGTACCATAACGAAGAGGGATATTTAATTGTATAAAAAAAAAGACAAAATGTGGCACAAGGCCAAATGGGGAATTGATTTACTTGACTCCTACACAAGGTCAGTTTTTAACGTGGGGACCCATGTGTGTTCACTCGGGCCGCTGGTTTTAGCTGGTCATAGCTTGCCCAAGCTGATCTAGGCTAGTTATAGCTTTCCCAAGCTGGTCTAGGCTAGTTATAGCTGTGATACTACCAGTGCAGGGACGGATCCCTGTGACCGGTAAGTATCCGAATGTGTTAATCCCCCCAAGGAGGGGTTTACTCACTCCAAGGGCAAATGGGGAAAGAGGAAAAATACAGTCTTCTTCTGTCTAATAATTAAACTTAGCTAGCCACAAACACTGACCCAAATATACAACAATATTCCTTACACCAAAACAACGCATTCTTACTTACCTTTCTTTACATCCACCATAATACCACAGAATCTCCATGGAAGTCCTAACTAGTCCCGGCATTTCTTAAAGCATCAACCCAAACAAAACAGGAGTGCCACTAGCACGCAAGGGGTTACAGAGAGTCCGCACAAGAGTAAAGAGGGGTGTTTGAGGAAAGGATAGAGAGAAGGACAAGGATAAGGATCAAGGCATCAGAAGATGTCAATTGACATTACATTTGAATATTTGAAGATTATAGCTATCAGGGAAGCAAGTAAGAGGAAGGGAGTTCCACTGTCTGGAAGTGCGAGAGAAGAAGCTTTTGGAGTAGAAGAGGCGGTTACATTTAACAATTTCGACAGTGAAAGTGGGGGGACCGTGATGTCAACCTAGTAGCACACCTAAATTTATGCAGTTGGGGAATCAGTGAACAGAGCTTGTCAGAGCAGATGCCATGGACATATTTGTAGAAAAGACAGATGGAAACCACAGCACGTCTGTGAGAAAGTAACTCTAGACCAGATGACACATCAGGACCTATCACATTTCCGTCTCTGTACAATTCTTGTCTGTGAGAGGGAGGGGGCTACAACAACAATTTAAAAACTAAACCCCAATACCATATCGAAGAGCTCATTTGAACAATTACCTTGAAAGGATTTATAGAAAATGCACACGGAATCTACATTATATCGGTAAGAAAGTGACTAAAGCCGAGATGCCAGCGTAGGATCAACAATATTGCTGATCCTTATTTGAATTTTATCAAGAATCTCTAAATAAATAGCCGGAGCGTCAGACCAAATATGGCAAATGTTTAAACTAAGTTTAGATCAGATCCGTATCAGACACTGGATGCTACATGAATTCTAACAAGGATTCCTCAACAAATATCCGTTCTATGGAAATTAAAGATTAAGTAACCAGACATAGTTTGGCCAATTTTTAAATTCGTAAACTTAAGGAATCAGCATATATGCTAGGCCACAAAAATCTCCTGAGCCGACCAAGCATAGAAATGAATACAATATGGGAATCAGTAATAAGGAGTGCCAGAGAAAAGTGATAATAACAACAAAAATTGCAATATGAGCTCTGGTAAAAACATGTATTGATAACAGCAAAAATTGTAATATGAGCACTGGTAAAAAAGGTTGCTGAAGACATTAGGTTTATAATACCCAGAAATTCATACACAGATGGACATATGGCACAGTGGATAAAGGTGTTAGATCCAGTGACAGGTTCCAAAGAGTGTGAGTTCAATACCCCGTTAAGGCAGTTGAGAACTTTCAGAGGGAAAATTAACAGGAGATAACTGATAACTGACATCCATTAAACATAGCAACCACCTGAGTAGAATGACCGAAACGTTGTAATAAATATAGCGACAAAGACAAAAACAATAGTCCGAATAATGTAAATAGTGTACATAATACCTCATCTCAGAAATATAGACAGATGCTGAAAGTCCGAAACGTTGTAATAAATATGGCGACACAGATGAGGACAATAGTCCGAATAATGTAAATAGTGTACTTTTCGCGAAAATGACTGCAACGGTCTAGGACGGGATTTGAACTCGATTCGCCGAGTTCAAATCCTGCACCCATAATTAGTATACTACTCGCAATAACTAGGAAGTCCTTCAAAGTGAATTAGGCATGGCAACATATTCATTAGTGCCATCTCAGTTATTAGTGAATCATCCCAAATGGATTGCTGGGGATTGCACGATGTTATCCAGATAAAAGATGGTTTCCTTTGCGCGGCATATTTGTCATGAGATCACAAATAATGAAGACAGCGAAATGACATCAACGATGACGTCATTTCAGGTGACGAGCGGGCTTGGGTATTGAAGATTAGAGAAACAGTGACATTGTTTCCATTAGGAAATCGGGTGTCGCTAATTTGACAAATGTGAGTAAATAGTCCTGGCCCGCGAAAGACATACAATTAGTGACTGATGAGAAGAAAGACGAAAGTCGAAGTCGTATGAAGTTTAATTAGATGAAAACTGCACGCTACAATCAAGTAGGTTCGCCAACTGTGACATGGAAATTCTGCACCAACGGGGTAGGGTTGCGTAAATTATAATAATCTACAACTGTCATAAAAGAAATAGCTGACTATGATAAGATTTTCAGATCCACTATTTAAATATACTTTTCTCATTGTTAAAACTTTTGTAAAAATGGCGGACGGGTTTATTACAGATAAATTATTTTCCACTTCGAGTTCAATAGAATATTGTGATTTTCCAAGCGTAACTTAGATGTGGCAAAAGGCTGAAAGTATGAGGCACCCAGTGAGGATCGAACTCATTACTCAGTCATCATTGTTTTAGCGAGAGAAGCTTGCTAACCATTACACCGCCTCGAGGTACCTTAATCACGGATTTATAGTGATTTTCCAAGCGTAGCTTAGATGTGGCACAAGGCTGAAAGTATGGGGCACCCAGTGAAGATCGAACTCACTACTCAGTCGTAATTGTTTTAGCGAGACAAGCTTGTTAACCATTACACCGCTTCGAGTTCAGTAGGATATACGTGCTATTAATAAATTAAGCATGTTCTTACAAAAAATGGCGGAAGATTTAGTTAATTCCTTATTATTTTTTCGTGTATTACTTTGGTTTGGTTTATTTTGTTTTACGGTATATCAACCTCAATGGGTTATTTAATGCCGATAAGATTTTTTATATCTGGTACTATTTTTTTTTCAAAAATACATTGTTGGTAACACTCCCTTTTACAAAAATGTATTGCTAGCAATATTTTTGTTTTCAAAAAACGTATTGATGATAAAAAATTTTCAAAAAGGTATTGCTGGTATTAAAACCTATTTTATACTTTCATAGTGTTTATATTTATTACAACGTTTTGGCCCTTCAGCATCTGTCCTCATAGAACCCTAAAAAAACATGAATTGACTGGGAAGGAAGACGCCTGGAAAGAGTTACACAAGGGAGAGGTGCGATCGTAGAAACTGTTAACATAGAACTTACAGTTACATCTAGCCACCTAACCGTAAAATGATGAGACCTTGCTGCCAATCTAGTACTGCGCTTAAATTCGTAAACACTCTCTATTTCAAGGATGCATCATTATAAATTTCTTATTTATAATTTATTTATTCATATATATAGATGCTGATGTGAACGGACGTGTCTTTCATTGCTCAAAGAAAGCGATGTCGTATTTTAAAGAGGGCAGTGTTTAATTATCCATTTTTCCTTCTTATATTTTTCTTTATTTTATTATATTTTTTTTATATTATTATGCATCTATTAAGACCTTGAACAAGTTCTCTCTGTTTTTCAACAGATGGCAATCCCAGAAATGCGTGCGTGTAGTTTCAGATGGTAACGCATCTATAAGGAATTACTATAAGCAAAGCTTAAAATTCAGTGTATGTCATTTCGCCGAAGTGTAAACAACTTTGTTTTTCATAGCGTTAAACATGTCGGATTTCGTGCCAAAGAACGTGTATTTGCGGGAAGTTTTACTGCTCTACTTTATTCAAAAGAAATCTGCAGCTGAAGCAAACAGAATTCTTGTTGAGACTTACGGCGACCATGCTCTGTTGGAAACAACATGCGGAGATTGGTTTAGAAGTTTCAAAAATAAGGATTTTGGTGTTGAAGATAAAGAACGGTCTGGCGCACCGAAAACGCTTGAAAACGAAGAATTTGAGGCGTAAGCTGAAGTTGCAGAATCATTAGGAGTTGATCACACAACAGTTTAGAAACGTTTGAAAGCATTAAGAATGATTCAAAAGCAAGGACATTGGGTTCCGTATGAGTTGAAGCTGAGAGATGTCAAACGGTGTCTTGTCACGCTTCAACGGCAGAAAAAGAAAGTTTTTATGACCGGCGATGAAAAGTGGATACATTACGATAACCCTAAGCGTAGAAGATCGTGGGGGTAAATCTGGCCATGCATCAAAACCTACTTGAAAGCAATTAAATGGGAAATCCTATCCAACCCGCCGTATTCACCTGACATTGCCCCGATGCCAAAAAATGGGTCGACTCGTGGTTAGCCTCAAAAGACGTGGAATTCAAATGCTGTCAAAAATAGGTAAAGGTAGTTCCTAGCGATTGACAATACTTTCAGTGACATGTTTCTTACTAATTTTTGTAAATAAAACATTACTTTTCATAAAACATCAGTGAGAACTTATTCAAGGTTCTAATACAAAATTTTATTATTAAAATACAGTTTTTTAAGTCGAGGTACTCATCAATTGCTTTTTGTTTAATTAAAATAAGTGTTTTAACAAGTATCCTTACTTTATTAAGCATGTCTGTTATCACTAAGAATTGTTATATTAGGAACATTTAATGGATTGTATTTGTTAAATTGCTTATAGAGTGGAATGACAAATTTAAATTCTATATTTATATTTAAGCGTAATATTTCTCTTTTCTTTATGAAAGAAGACGTAATTTTCGAAATTGTAGGAAATACATTTCGGGTTGTAATGATTGTGTTGTATCCTTTAAGAGGCTACAAACAGAAAAAGGTGGTACTTCAGTGAAGGAACAGAAACACGCACATAGATGAAAGAAAGAGCGGTTTATTATGAAAGAGAATACACTGCTGAAAGACAGGGAATCGGGTGGCAGGTTTGTAGCTCCCAAAGCAAGGATATTTACCTTACCTCACCATGAGTTTTGAGTTAAACCGATCCCCTAGGCTCGGATAAAAATTCCCCGTAGACACCGTAAAAAACGGGGTCAGGTAACTGTCTACCACCCAAGACGTAACTCTGCCCTACGGTATAGCCTCGTCTCGGTTCCATTCTGCCTGAAGGTAGAGAGTTCGACCAGCTCATATGGAGACAAATCTCCAACTAATTGCCGAAGCAAGGATATTTGCCTACCGCGGTCAGGTGTTGCACAAGGCCGAATTTAACGTGGGGTATCCGAGCCCGTAGGTTCGGGCAAAAATTCCCCGTAAACCTCGTAAAAACTGGGTTGGGTAGCTGTCTACCACCCCAGACGAGACTCTGCCCTTTGGCATAGCCTCATCTGGGTTCCTCTCTTCCCGAAGGCAGAGAGTTCGACCAGCTCAGCTGGAGACGAATCTCCAAATAATTGCCGAAGCAAGCCCCCTGGTATATCCTGTGCTCACTATATATAGCTTATGATATAGTCAGTTCACATAGGCGATAGGGAGTGTGAGACATTTCATTACAACTGTTTGGTTTGTTTATCATTGACTATTGGTTCAGTATCATAGATTTATTTCCCTGTCATTTATTATTCAAACATTTTCAAAAATGGCCAATAATTTTATTTTGTTATCCTTGTCTTATCTATTGATTTTTGCAAAAGTAATATTTTATATGTACGTCTTTTCAAATTTGTAGGAAAAGCAATTTCGAGTCGTAACGTTATTTTTTTGTTCAGTAGTGAATTTCTTCCTTTATTATTTATCTCTCAAATATTTTTTTAGCAACGGCAACAATAAAAAAAACGTTCTCACATATTTAATGATTATTTTATACTTTTATTTTTTCTTATTTACTGTTCCGTTTCTTTTATTGTCATTAAAATAGTAAAAGTCAATGTGGTACAATTGGCAACGAACTGTTCAGTCAGTGTAAAATATATATGGTTGTTCCTTGTCATGACCAGACCGAACGCAACCAACCTTGAAGACCCCCAACGACAGAATAAGCAAAGATCTACACGATCTCAAAGACCAAACCGGAGGAAGAGGGCATCGCCAGTCGGGCTGGTGTAATCCAGGCGGACCCTGGCAAACCAATCATCCGACAGCCCAATGCAACCAGGTTTGCCAGAGTTTGCCTGTCTCAATCCCATTTGACCTGCGTGGGAGGCGCTGCTGGCCAAGTGTATGGGCTTCTCCGTAACGCAGAGATGTAAGGTCGAGGAGGAGGGACCAGAGTGAACGTGACAAACCCCAGAAGACCCCAACGGCGGAATAGGCGAAGATCTGTACGATTTCCACGACCTAACCGGCGGATGATGGCAGCACGAATTGGGCTGGTGTAACCAAGGCGGACCTCAACAGACCAACCATCCGACAACCCCATGCAACCAGGTTTGCCAGAGTTTGCTTGTCTCAACCCCCTTTGAACCGCGAGGGTGGTGCTTCTGGTTAAATGTGTGGGCTTCACCGTCGCACAGAGTTGTCCACCAAAATCAAATTCATGCGAATGGCCGCGTCAAACTCTCGTGGTTTCACATCCACCTCCGCCACCGTTCGTACCAGCGGAATAGGAAGTAAGGACATATTACCAGTGCTCAGATGCGAGCGTGTACCGACAGCACACCGGTCAACACTCAATTTATTGTCAAATTTCTTTTTAGCTATTTTAGGACAATCCTGATGTGCTGAATCCAAAAATCACTTTTGTTTTGCTCAATCAGGTCAAGTTTTTGAGCTAGGGCCACATGCTGTTTTTTACGTTTTTGTTTACATTGGAATGTTCATCAAAATATCTAAATATGCAACATATTTCACACAATAAGACTAATTATCGTGTTAATTATAAACTTAGTAATTTTAAGCCACCAGAAATATTTTCAGCCCCAAATAACTAAATGAATATTAAAAGATGGCTCCAAAATATTTATAAACCAATAACATGCAATAAAATGATTACATCTCAAAACACACCAATTAAACTGTACAATACAAAACCATAGAATACAATTCAGAAAGCTCGTTTTATTAGTCATTATAATTTAGGCATACCGTAAAATATCGCGCGGACGTAGTAGTAAGCATACCACGTCACCTTTTAGGGCCAATGAGGATTAACTAAAATTATATAATTCAGGAGTCAATTTCTCAGGAATAACCTCGTAAAAATCCCGATGTTTGACCTCAACAGCAGAGTGTCTCAGATTCCACTAAGGACCATGTCACTCTAACTGCTGATATTCAAGACCTCATTCACTTCCAGACACACTATCAAGAAATGACTCAACAGCACTGACCACACCTCAAAAGTGACCCGCCTTCAGACACCGGCGCCGTCATCTACGGTAAGAGCTTAATTCTATGTATCTCCATCATACCCATCGCTACTACGTACGCGTACACATACTATCTCAAACAATCACACTAGTAACGACATTTCACATTTCCCAAATACGTACGCAAAACAGTTTGTACGATACACAATAACAACCAGAAAAAAAGTCATTACCCATTCAATACATTTCAATCAACTGTATCTTCCAGCTTGGATCCTTGTTATATAAAATTAATGTTATTTCTTAATATTACGTTGTTTTTTTATACATGGTTTTATTCTTTTAATAGGTTTCGTGGGATTGTTTTAAAAGCCCAGATTAGGAGCAGTCCCGCAACATTTTATATTATTGTATCAAATCCAGACATTCCGCTTGTTCATGTTTAACCCCAGAACACTAACCATGGGTATATAGTACCCAGCACAAATTTTCCTATTTTTAATTACAATTTTCAGGACCTGATTTTCTTACCTAAATAATGTTTTTCAGTTCCTCAAAGTACAAAGTTTGAAGTGCCTGGATGTAAAATATTTCAAATATTTTTTTTTTTTGTTGATATTTTCAAAATCTGGTATGATATACTCATGGTTAGTAGTGGTGCAACTTTAACCCTAGAACACTAACCATAGGTATATAGTACCCAGCGCAAATTTTCCTATTTTTAATTACATTTTTCAGTACCTGATTTTCTTACCTAAATAGTGTTTTTCAGTTCCTATTAATGTTAATTCAATGTACAAAGTTTGACGTGCCTGCATGTAAAATATTTCAAATAAAGATTTATATTTAATATTTTTTTGTTGATATTTTCAAAATCGGGTATGATATACCCATGTTTAGTAGTGGTGTAACTTTAATTGATGGTTAGTGTTCTAGGGTTAACTAAAAGCCGTGTAGAAGGATTCTTCCATATACACGTATTTTCGTTTTATCTTTTTTTATTATTTCTTGACATTACCGAACTCTGAAGAGATAAATGCACGAATTTATGTCTAATTGAAATTTTTAATTTTACAGGTGAATAACATGGCTTTGACCAGAAGATCTTGTGAAAATAATCCCGACGTATTCTGCTACATTTGGGGCGAATATACTATTGTTTCTAACAAGAATTAAGTCACAAGTTTCATACAGTGGGCTTAGTTTCTTTATTAAATTTGGTGACCAGGATAAAGCTTGGACGTCACACAGGGTATGTAAGGCATGAACCCAGTATCTGCGTCGGTGGAGCAAGGTCAAGAAAAAGTTGTCTGAAATTTGGAATTCCCATAGTTTGGAGGGAGCCAACAAACCATAGCACTGACCGCTAATTCTGTGCCATTGATGTGACGGGGATCAACAGAAAGAAACGGAACAGCCCCAGATATCCTGATCTTCAATCAGCACGTCATCCTGCAGCTCATTGTGACGAAATCCCAATACCTGTCTTTGGAGAACTTCTTGACATTAGTCAGGAAGATTTCTTTACTGTTCAAGAAAGGAAGAAGTGGTCTTTGACGATGATACACATCCTTTTCCCACCAAAAGGAACTAAATGAACTCATTCACAATCTCAGCTTGTCAAAGTCCTCTGCCGAACTGTTGGCATCTAGAGTGAAGGAAAAACCCCTCCTCTCTGACAGCGCTCCCATCACCTACCGCACCAGGCATCAAGAGTACCTTTGTTTTTTTTTCTCTGTAGAAAAGGACCTGTTGTTCTGTACAAGATCGGATTGCCAGAGTACAAATCCAAAGATTGACGACTGTTCACTGAGAGCAGCAAACGACCAGTGAAAAGTGTTCTACTGAACAATGGCAACCAGTTTGCCTTTGTACCCCTCGCTCACTGGACTACACTGAATGAGAAATATGAAGCAGTGAACGTATCTGTCTATATTTCTGAGATGAGGCATTATATACACTATTACAACGTTTCGGCCGTAGTACGCTAAGGCCTTCTTCAGTATCTGTCTATATTTCTGAGATTTAAAAAATTTTTTTAAGCGTATCACCCCAAGCAAGGCTGGAGGCCACTATCACGCAAGGGGTTAAAGAAGTGTTGGAGGAAGAGCAGATAGGAGTGGTAAAGGAGAGGATGTGGAGAAAGAGAAAGACAGTGGGTCGATCAAGGCAAGGGGTTACAGAAGATTTGGAGCGAGAGCAGATAGGAATGAAAAATGAAAGGATGTGGAGAAGGGAAGTGGATAGATCAAGGCAACTGGAGATGTCGATTGACGCTACACTTAAACCGTTGGAGATTGTATTTGTCAGGGAAACAGTAATAGGGAAGGGAGTTCCATAGGCGAGATGTGCGAGACATGAAGCTATTGGAGTAGAAGAGACGTCTACATCTAACATTTTTGCACGGTGTAGGAGTGGGAGCGGGATGCCAGCCTCGTGGGACGTTTAAATTCACGAGGCCTAGGGACAAGCGAAAGCAGCTCCTCGGAGCAATTACCATGAAAGTACTTGTAAAAAAGGCAGAGCGAGGCAACATCGCGTCTGTGAGAGAGCGACTGCAGACGAGATGACAGATCAGGGCCAATCACGTTGCCTATCCGTCTCTGGATCTTATCAAGAACCCTGAGGCAAACAGCAGGGGCCCCAGACCATATATGGCAGCAATACTCCATGCAAGGGCGAATGGTCGTTTTATAGACTTGGAGGATGAGTTATTATGTACACTATTTACATTATTCGGACTATTTTCCTCATCTTTGTCGCCATATTTATTACAACGTTTCAGCCGTTGTACGCTCCGGCCTTCTACAGTATCTGTCTATATTTCTGAGATGAGGTATTATGTATACTATTTACACTATTCAGACTATTGTCCCCATCTCTGTTGCCATATTTATTAGAACGTTTCGCCCGTTGTACGCTCCGGCCTTCTTCATTATCTGTCTATATTTCTGAGATGAGTTATTATGTACACTATTTACATTATTCGGACTATTGTCCTCATCTTTGTCGCCATATTTATTACAACGTTTCAGTCGTTGTAAGCTCCGACCTTCTTCAGTATCTGTCTATATTTCTGAGATGAGGTATTATTTACCATATTTACATTATTCGGACTATTGTCCCCATCTTTGTCGCCATATTTATTCCAACGTTTCGCCCGTTGTACGCTCCGGCCTTCTTCAGGTGGTTGGAATGTCCAACTGAACCCTTTATTTCACTCACTGGAGTAGACTGTTCTAGTTCTACGTGCGATGTTTAATGGATGTCAGTTATCAGTTATCTACTGTTAATTTCACTCTGAAAGTTCTCCACTGTCTTAACCGGGTATTGAACTCACACTCTTTTTGGTCCTGTCACCGGATCTAACCAACGACTTTATCTGCTGTGCACATTGGATAAAGGCGTTGGTTAGACTCCGCTCTATTGTGTTCGAACAAGTGTTCCCCATTTTTGGACACAGAGTTAAATAATTCCGAGCGCTTTCGGCTATACTTCTAGCCGTTATCAAGGATGATTTTATTTTTTCAATTTAATTGGGTGTGTGGGTGGTGTGTATGTTTTTAATGTTATAGAGATGTTTTATTTTACGAACACAGCACACGACTACATGTCTATTCAGACGCCTTACGTTACACCTATCTGACCACGCCTCTATTAGAAATCATTTAAACACACACACAAACTTACCAAACTCCATCCGAAACATACGTAGTAGAGAATATAAACATAATAGCCTCATCCACATCCAGATATGGAAAATAATGGAAGCCTGAATAACAAAAAAGAAAAAGCCAACACTTAATAATATTAACTACGAACACGGCCACAATGTGCTAACTGTGTTCGGAAAATAAAACCCCGGAAACGGTTGTAAATTCAATTCCCCTTCTCTCAGGCTGATTACCAAATAAGGAGAGATAGCCCAATCTACCTTGCTATTTGACCCACGGAGCCTGGGAGACTGAACACAGCGAACTCGGTCGGAATTTAAACTTGGCACCACTTCCCGTGTTGTAAATCCCGACGCTATGCACGCATCCACTAATAAGACATCTCAAAAATTAAGTCTAAAAAATTTTCTTTTAATCATTTCGCACCAAGCAAGGCGATAAAGCCACTCAGACACAAAGGAATTACTTTGAGTGCGAGAAACTGGGAAAACTTTATTGAGAAGAGGGGCAATAAAATGTAAGGATTCAAGTGAAAAGAAGATATGGATTAGCGTTTCATTTGAATTTTTGAAGATCGTAGTTTACAGAAAAGCAAGAAGCCGGAAGATAGTCCCCCCGGCGAGAACTTATTATTTAAAGAATTTAAAGAATTATTTAAAGAATTATCGAAAGAATTTAAACAATTATGTAAAGAATTCAAAGAATTATTTAAAGAAATATTTAATGAATTTAAAAAATTATTTAAAGAATTATTTAAAGAATTATTTAAAGAATTTAAAGAATTATTTAAAGAATTTAAAGAATTATTTAAAGAATTATTTAAGGATTTATTGACAGAATTATTTTAAAAAATTTAAAGAATTATTTCAAGAATTATTTAAAAAATATTTAAAGAATTATTTAAAGAATTTAAAGAATTATTTAAACAATTATTTAAAGAATTTTAAGAATAATGTAAAGAATTATTTGAAAGAATTATTTAAGGAATTGTTTAAAGAATTTAAGGAATAATTTAAAGAATTATTTAAAGAATTTAAAGTATTATTTAAACAACTATTTAAAGAATTTTAAGAATAATGTAAATAATTATTTAAAAATTGTTTAAAAATTTAAAGAATTATTTAAATATTTAAAGAATTATTTAAAGAATTTAAAGAAATATTAAAAGAATTTAAAGAATTATATAAAGAATCATTTAAACAATTTAAACAATTCTTTAAAGGATTATCGAAAGAATTATTTGAACTAGTCAAGTCCTCGTATTACGTACATTTTTTTAATAATAATTTAAAACAATTCTGCAGACTTTATTATTTTATTTATGGTAACTGGATTTTTGGCGATTGGCTTACTCGATTTTCATCGTTCGTTACTGTGCATCTGAAAAGTGTCACTTTTATCGTGGTCGCCATTTCGTCTAAGATCAAAGTAATTTTCTCTCTCCACATCTAACTTGCTTCTTTCTTTTCTTCCTTTCTTTCATTTTCTCTCTGAAACCAAGTAGTGTATTTTCCCCATTTTCCACGCGATCAAAACAGAACAGTCCATTATTTATTGGCAGGGCGTAACGGTCGTGCGATTTAACGAATGTCGGGACAAGCCCAATTATAATAGGATAATTCGTATAAGATTGTGATATTACTCTTTGAATGAAACCTTGCAGCTGGTAGTCAGCTGCTCTGTCGCTTAGACCAAATCGCCCGTGAGGTAGAACTTTTAAATCTCCGGTAACCTAAATGGAAATTTGGATTTCACCGATGGGCTTTCTTTCTTTCTTTTTTTTTTTCTGTCGCAAGAATCGGGTTCACAAATGATTATCATGCGAACTCGCCCGATACACACGTCTTACGCACCTCGCTCGCTCTGACACTTAGACCTCGCTGAACACAATTCCTGACATTATCTCTTGTCAGCACCCAGCTTAGTACCAAGTGAGTGGAATTGGCGCCGCCAAACGCACCACGCCCAATTCGTTTCCCAACCCCGAGCACCAGTGTCCTTGTTGTCCAAATCACTCCTCCTGCTTGTCAATCAAAAGTGCCAGCGACTGACACATTATCTCATCTTGTGGGACTCATTTAAAGAAACGATAAGCGACGTGCGACGCAACCGGCTAACACCACACACACACACACACACACACACTCACACACACACGCACACACACAAACACATACACAGAGCTCACCCCAGGCCTCACCCACACATACACATACGCACGCACACATACATCCTCTCTTTCACACGCATTGAATCTCACGCAAACAGAAAAATATACTCTTTTTACACGTACTTTTAGACATTTCTTTCTTGCTCACACTCACAATCTCTCACATACAGAAGCAGTCATTCTCACGCATACACAGCGTACTCTTTTGGGCACCTCGACGTGGGGTAATACCTTGCAAGCTTGTCTCGCTAAATCAGTTACACCTGAATAGTGAGTTCGAACCTCACAGAGTACTCAACACTTTCTGCCTTGTGCCACATCTAAGCTACGCATAGAAAATCATTTGGGTATTTCGACGAGGTGTATTGGCTATCAGGTTTGTCTCGCTATATCGATTGCGACTGAATAGTGAGTTCGATTCTCAATAGGTGCCCCACAATTTGGGCCTTGCGCCGCAAAAGCTACTCATAGAAAATCATTTATCGTGATGTAATGGTAAACAAGCCTATCTCGCCAGATTCATTACGACTGAATAGTCAGTTGGATCCACCAGGTGCCCGATACATTCGGCTTTGTGCCATATCTAACCTATGTTTAGAAAATCATCATAGCTCACTGCTTTATACGGACTAATATAGAATCTCTCTCTCTCGCACGCATACACAGATTGTCAGTTTATCATATATGCACAGATTCTCACAGAACCCATTTCTCTTTATCGCTAGTAATTTTCCATTTTGTTTTTTTTTTACTCTGTCTGTCTGGCTCTCTTTCTCTCTCTTATACACACTCTCATACGCAATGCTCTTTCATATAAAGGCGCCCACTCTCACATAAAGACACTCACAAACTGTCTCTCCCTCTTATACAGACAGACTTTCTCATACACACCATTTTTGCACGCACTCACACTCATAATAAATATAAATGAATTTATTTTTGCCCATTTTCTCTCATACATAAATATTTTTTCTCCTTTTTAAAGGCTTACGGTCATATCATGTTGAAATAACGGTTTTCGTATAATCACCGAAACTAAGCAACGTCGAGCCTGGTCAGTATCAAGATGGGTAACGTTTTGGGAATAACAGGTGCTGTAAGCTTGGATGTGCGGGTGGTGTAATGGATAATGGCCCGGAATTGGAAATCGAAGAATCGAGTTTCAATTCAGGTGGGCTTCCTTATATTTATTTACGCGCAAATACGCACGAGAAGTATATGAATCTAGTTCTTCTCCCCCCAGCTATGGGCTAATTAGTTAGACCTGGTCAGTAAATCGTTATTATCTTCAAAATTGTTTTACAATCTAAATATATTTTCTGGCTTTAAATAACCTGAAAAGGTTGATAAGCCGTAAAAAACAAATCAAATTAATCCTATTTTACATTCTCTCTCTTATACATGCATTTTTACCTCCTCTTACAAATACACTCCTTCATTCTTGGAAAAGAAAAAAAAACTGACAGGTGAACTTAGTCGATATATACTAAGGATTTATTAAAATTACTATAATCTCTTAGAGTTATAACCGCTTCTTCAAACAGAGTTCCAAAACTTCTGGAATGCACCTCATTTATTGCGTCCATCACTCCCCCTCCATCCCTCCTCTGTATCTCTCTCTCTCTCTCTCTCTCTCTCTCTCTCTATATATATATATATATATATATATATATATATATATGTGAAATTACAATAAAAATATTTTACATCGCTACACAAAAACTTTCATGTTTCAGTACATAGATGGTACTTCTTCAGGCGATGGTGGGTAACTAATGAGAAAATGATTTAGTAGATAAATTTAAAACAAAAACAAAACTTTATCTTTTTTCGTAAGTTAAAGAGGAAAGCGCCGTTTAGCGGAATGTTTCAACTTAGTAACACCAAAAGAAACAATTGCAGACATATTTTTATATGGATTTTCCGTCATTGTTTTTGTGTAAGGAAATCGCTCCAAAAATTTGTAAATGTATTTTTGAAACACACTATATATATATATATATATATATATATATATATATATATATATATATATATATATGTGTGTGTGTGTGTGTGTAAATAAGTTTTTTATGATACAAAATTTAACGATATCTAGGAATAAGCAAAATTTATATGGCATTTTTTAAAAAAGCTAAAAAAGAAAAACCGGTTTCGTCCCAGCTTTATCAAGTTTATTTTCTGGGATATAAAAAATATATAAGCGTGTAAGTTAAATTAATATAACGAATGGAAGGGAAAAAATATGAATTTCAAGAAAGCTAGTGTCCAATAACATCTAGACCCAGTAAGCATTCCCTCTGTTTACAAAAGGAAGGCCCACAAGATCTGATATACAAGGACTCCAGAACCTTGAGGTGATATGAGGAGTGGGACCTGGATAAAATCGAGAAATAGTCCACACTAGAATCAAACACACAATTCCTGCTATTTATTACATGCTCAGCAATAGCATATATATATATATATATATATATATTTATATATATATATATATATATATATATATATATATATATATATATATATATATATATCAATTGATAATCCGTATGGATAATTCCATAGGGGATATAAATCCAAAGAGAGCTCAATGTAAGAACAGAGCAAATGATAATTATGAAAGCGGAAACTTCAGAAACCTATGGTAATATTTTATTTCGTAAAACCGATGATAGTATAGTTTTTGCGAAATAAAATATTACCATGGGTTTCTAAAGACTCCGCTTTCCTAATTATATATATATATATACATACATATACATACACACACACACACACACACACACACACACACACACACACACACACACATATATATATATATATATATATATAGGGTGTCCATAAAGTTCGTGTACACATTAAAAAATTTATAACTTTATTTGTATTTGCGATAGAAATAATTTTTGAAAAGGATTAGAAAGAAGTAAATCTATATTTTTTAAGGTTTTATTGAAATTTTATTTAAGTTTCCACACGTCCTCCATCATTAGCAATACAAAGAGTAATACTATTTTGCAGTTCACGGAAAACATTTGCCAACTGATTTACAGTAATGCCTGAAATCACATTAGTTATTTTAGCTATACTTAAAACTAGGTACATTAAACTTTATAACATTTTTTACAAATTATTTCTATCACAATTACAAATAAAGTTATACATTTTTTTAAGTGCACACGAACTTTATGGACACCCGGTATATATGTATAATAAAATTATCAGCCTGGATGTAACAGCAATATTCAATTATATGGGAATACATTTCCGGTGTTAAATTTTTCATCCTGTATCCAACGGTTTTCAAAAAATTGTAGAAATTATGAGATTTTTAAATCCCTAGGTGACTTTTGAGACACCTTGTATAAGTTTCGGCTATTTACTTACCAGATTGAAGAAAACATCAGTATAAAAAGTTGTTGTTGATAATAAAAATGTATTACAGTATAAAAAAATACATCAAAACATGTTAACATAGACAAGTTCTCCAATATTGTGTTTTGTCGAAGGCATCTTCATTTGAATGAAAGATTTCAAATCATAATCGTGTTTTTAGTTGATAAAATAAGAACGATAATTCTCGAATGTTAATTACTTTACAAGAATAAGGCTCTTTTTTTTGTTAGACTTGTTATGGCACAGTGGATAAAGGCGTTAAGACACAAAGTGTGTGAGTTCAATACCCGGTTAAGGCAGTGGGGAACTTGGACAGAGGAATTAACAGGAGATAACTGATAACTGACATCCATTAAACATGGCACGTCGAACTAGAACAGTCTACCCCAACGAGCGAAATAAAGGGTTCAGTTCGACATTCCAACCACCTGAAGAAAGTCGGAGTGTACAACGGCCGAAACGTTGTGATAAATATGGCAACAAAGATGAGGACAATAGTCCGAATAATGTAAATAGTATGGTAATATCTCATTGAAAAATTCTTCCTGTTTATAATTTCCCAAAATCAAAGAATACATCAGCATAAAAAAGTTCTTGAAAACAAGACAAATGTAAGAAATAAGAAGAATATATCAGAATCCCAAACAACTTCGAAGTATTCTACGACATTGGATTATGTCGAAGGCATCTTCATTTGATTGAAGGATTTCAAATCATAATCGTGCTTTTAGCTGAAAAAAGTGAGAATGATTATTCTCGAATGGTAATTACTTTCCAAGAATGAGGCTTTTTTTTGTTCGCGTTGTTATCTTAATGAAGTAAACATCTTGTAAACATCATTTACTGGCGAAATATTGATTTGAAATCGCATTCGTGTTTATTTTTGAAGGCAGAACAAAATAGAACGACAAACAAAAAGACGGAGATGCAAATGCAGAGTTTTCTCACTTTCGTTGCAGGAACCAGTTCCTGATCAGCGACGTCTTCAAGGGTCTAACCGGATTCACCACGCCTGGCCATTTGCGGGTTGGTGAGTCTATTTAGGAAATAGTTGGAGGTTTTGAATTCAAAGTTATCCTTCTCTTAGACTGGAGGTCATCCAAGGCTATAGTACCCAATCTATCCTACTATTTACCCATAGCTGGGCGGAGAGATGGATTCATACGAAATTTCCCAGAGATATTTTCACGGAAGGAGGAGATGCGCAAATGCAAAGCATATGCATGTGTTTCCGGACGGACGAACATAGGGCTGGAGAGGAAAGACATATTTTCAAAGAAGGATGGCAGTGAATAGATAGATAGATAGATAGATATGTAGAGACTGAGGTATGAATAGACTGAGATAGATAGATATATGAACAGACTGAGATAGATAGATAGAAAGAAAACTGAGTTAGATATGGAGAGACTGAGGTATGAATAGACTGAGATAGATAGATATATGAACAGACTGAGATAGATAGATAGAAAGAAAACTGAGTTAGATATGGAGAGACTGAGATATGAATAGACTGAGATAGGTAAATAGATAGATATAGTATTATATAGGAATAAAGTGTCGCTATCGACAATCCAGGAAACGCATATAAGTAGGAAATGGCGTGACGTCTAAATGAGTGCATTTCTAGAATATTCCCTAAACTATACTATTTCTAGCCGATTATCTATTACTATACGGATCGCATTTTCTAGCCTATCTTCTATTACTATACGAATCGCCATTTCTATTCTATCCTCTATTACTATACGGACCGCTATTCTCTACTCTATTCACTATAATATTTCTCTATTCTGATAACTATACGGATTACTATTCGAGCAAGTATTATCAAGCAATATCATTATTGTAAGTGTTATTCAAAGGCGTCTGACACCCGTATTGTTCAACGGCGTTACTATAGTTGTATCTGCGATTACAAAGTCTCTACTACAACGAGCATTACAAAAGTGACAACGAGTGTTCCTTGAGTCACAAATTATTAAGAGATATGAACAGATTGAGATAGATAGCTACATAAATAGGATAAAGAACAAATAGGGAAGGTTTATAAATATAAAATGTTTCGCTTTTCTTAGTGCTGCATCAGAGAATGAGAAAGGAAAAAAGACATTTTCTGCTGTTTTTATTTTTATGTTTGATTTTCATTGGTTTAACGGATTTCACGTGCCTTTCTCTGTGCCAACGATAAACTCACATAAAAAAACTCTATAGCATGACCAATATTTTTTACCACGACGATGACGACCACGACGACGACCACCACCACCACCACCGAAGACCATTTGAAGATTGCAAAATCATCAAAGTACAACCATTTAGATATCTTGGAAATGTTTTAACATAGGACGGAAAGTGTAACACCGACATCCGAAGGCGCAATAGGATAGTCAAAGATGTCTTCCAAAAACTAAGCAAAATATTAGGAAACAGGAAAATTGCGTTAAAAACAAAGGATAGAATACTGAACTGTGACGCAGTATTACTTCTCCTGTTGAATAATCTCCCTCTAGATGAAAAGAAAATTTAAATCAACAGAAATGTGGATCTACAGAAGGATACTGAGAATACCATGGACAGAACATGTTAGAAAAGACAAAGTTTTACAGAAAATGGAAACAAAAAGGACACTTATTTATGACATCAGAAAGAGACAATTGAAAATTCTAAGTCAGACAATCAGGAAAAATGGCTTCAAAGATTCGACACTCACAGGACGTATTTGAAAGCCAGAGGGATAGACGCATTCATCGTAGCGTATCTAGTGAGTGTAAGCAAATGGCTGGAACAACAAGACAAAGATTTCTATGACCTCCAAAGCACAAGCAATTGTGTAGAGCAATGGTCAGCAAAGTCTTGATGTGACACGGGACATAGAAGAAGATCAATTCAAATTAATTTTATCGCTGAATGAGCTTTATATATATATATATATATATATATATATATATATATATATATATATATTATTGTAAATCATAGATAGATAGCTAAATATGAAAGCAATCGAACTGCCTCTTCTCTACCATCAATTGTTTACATTGATTCTTTTTGTTAAGTGCCAAATCCTTCTGAAGGAAAGTAATTATTTTGTTCACAGCGAACAAAATAATTACTTTCCTTCAGAAGGATTTGGCACTTTTATAGATTAATCCGGCTTTCGTAACAGGCAATCATTATTCGTTTAGTATAATTTGGAGTAAATCTCAATATATATATATATATATATATATATATATATATATATATATATATATATATATATATATATATATATATATATATATATATATTAAGGCATTTATATGTTTATACATTCTTTTTATAGATACGAACGTGTATCCTATACGGAACCGTCATATAGCCTGATGTGCCTTAGCCAATTGGGCTACAGAGGATTGTCCGGTTAGCAAGGTCGATTTTACTGCTTTTAAACTACAATTATCTATGATTCTCTCAATTACATTCATAATTTCATAATGTGTGACGTCATTTGTTTACATTTGGATACGCCATGAGCAGATATGAATGTTCATGAGAGAATCATGGAAGATTGTAGTTTAAAGACAGTAAAATCGACCTTGCTAACCGAACGAACTTCTGTGGGCCAATCGGTTAAGGTACATCAGGCTATATGACGGTTCCGTATAGAATAGAGGTTCGATTCCTGTCGGAGGACGAATATTTTCTATGAAAATTTCTCGGACTTTCAGGCCGGTAAATGTTATTAATACTGTTTAAACAGAGCATTTACTTAAATATTTGTTTCTATAAAATGAATGTATAAACATAAAAATGTCTTAACATAATTGTTGGACTTTGTCCATTTAATAATATATATATATATATATACATGAGTTTGTAACCCTTGGTTTTACGCTTTTGCGATTATCAAAAAACTGATTTATTTTTTAAAAATTGAATCTATTTATGTTCGTTTTTGATTATGTTTGATAATCGACCGAAACCCTGAACAAGCAAAAAACGATCTTTTCAGCTGGATTCGAAGAAGAAGAAGAAGAAGAAGAAGAAGAAGAAGAAGAAGAAGAAGAAGAAGAAAAAAAAACAACCGCAACAACAGCAAAAACAACAACAACAACACTAATAAAAATAATAATAATAATAATAATAATAATAATAATAATAATAATAATAATAATAATGTGAATAGTAATGGTACGTATCCTGAATCTCTGAAAACGTTGAAAAACAAAAGCTAGTCCAAGAAAAATCATCATAAATCGCTATTCTGACACAGAGAGATATTGTGAAAGATATTGAATTTCCGATGACACGACTCTCAAGATGAGCTCAAATATGAAAAGGAATAAAAGTGAACAACAGGAGATTGTCTTGCCAACTGTAAAAGATTTCTTAAAACAAGCTGTCCCACTAAAAGCACAAGTAAAGGCGAGATATCAGAGAACAAATGATCTTATAAAGAAAACCACACTTGCAAAACGATTAACGGGAAAATTCTATAGGGAAATAGAGAAATCAACGAAGCCTGCAGAAAAAAGAACACTATTAAATGAAAAAGTTAGAATTCTGGAATAAGATAAGGGGAAAGGATAAGAATTAAAAGCGTAGCGTAGAATGGATTAAAAGCAGAAAACAGACAGGAATGGAACATTGACATTGAAGGATTAAAAGAATCTCTAAAAGAATTGAAGCAAAAGAATATTCCTGGGAACATACACGGTACCAAAGTTCTGATAAAATGTGCTTCCCATGTATAGACTAAGCATTAGAAGATTTGTTTTCAGCTGCCATTCATCAGCCGAAGCAAAACACAGAATGACAAGGTGACGGCATTATTTTTGATTTTATACCCAAACCTGATCATCAGAGCCAATTTACTGACTAAACACGTGTTTATAGTGATTTTCCAAGCGTAGGTTAGATGTGGCCCAAGGTCAAAAGTATGGGATATCCAGTGAGGAACGAACTCACTATTTAGGTGTAATTGTTCTAGCGAGACAAGACTGCTAACCATTACACCGCCTCGAGGTGCCCTAGTCACAGGTTTATAGTGATTTTCCGAGCGTAGCTCAGATGTGGCCCAAGGCCGAAAGTGTGGTGCACCCTGTGAGGATCGAACTCACTACTCAGTCGTAATTGTTCTTGCGAGACAAGCTTGCTAACCATTACACCGCCTCGATGTAACCTAATCACGGGTTTATATACAACATACAAAACACTCATATCGATTTAAATGAACGGGTGAATTAGATCCTTCAACATTTACGAAAATTCCGAAAATTTCTTAGAGATATAAAGATCAGTAGTTGATTAAGATGTCAGGGGAAAACTGACAATCTTAAAATAAATAAATAAAAGCTTCAGTGATGCATTTGGAAAAATGCACTGGCCTCAGCATATTTCACGGCAGAATAGTTTTTTTTTTACTCAATTTACTTCTTTCAAGGCGATAATGCCACTAAGATGCAAGGGGTTACTGAAAGTGAAAGAGAATGAAAAAAAATCTTTACAAGCAACTGGAAACCCAATCCTCAACAGGAACAAGGGTTAAAGTCTACACCAGTTCAAGAGACCGGGGAGGAATGTGAACTGGACAATAGGCGAACATAAATGTCTTTTTTTTATTAACTGGGTAAATTAATCGTATTTATAATGAATAATGAAAGTTTAAGAAAAAAAAAATAACACTTATAGGAGGAATGAAAAATACGAAAAAAGTTTACAGAAAATTATTACCATTTCGACTGTAACACTCTGCATTGATAGGCTCTCGAAGCTTTTGTTTTACAATAAAATAACAAAGGTCATGCAGCAGTGTTATCCGATAACAGTTCTTTGTAAGATCATTCCCTCCATAAAGCCTCGTCTCAGTGGCTTTGTTCCCAAAATGTCTTTGTCCCAAAATATTACAGCATCTAATCAATGAAAGTTGCAAAGAAGGATAGTAATCCCTGAACACAACGAGAAATGTCGGCCACTTAATCGAGATGAGGTGATCTTAAATTATTTGCAGTGAACAGAAAAAGGAACTGGAAGCATGGAATAAAAGAGGAATTTTAGTGAAGACCTTGGAATCGGATTCGGTTTTAGAAAACTGAATAGTAGTTGAGATGCACTTAGCGAAGCTATGACCAGGAGAAAGGGTTGAATTGCTAGATAACAAATCAATTTGGATATTCAAAGCAAATCAGCACTGGAGAGACATTTGAGGACTTGAATGCAACTCAATAATGAAGGAGGAAATGAAGAAGAAAATAAAACTGCAATCTCAGAGAATATAAAAGACCCGTTTTTTTTTATAATCAACTAAGATCCGTCTTCTTGGAGAAATTCCTTGTAAGAACTCTTCTTTTTGGAGAGCTTTTAATGATTAATCTTTTGTTACTTTGGCAACGAACGGGTCTTCATTGGAGACTTAAATACGAAGTTGAAATTCTTGTTTTAGTAAAGAAAATAATGAAAAATGGTACCTATGTTTGTTTGGGTTTCGTTTGGTTTATAGCATATCAACATCAATGGCTTATTTAATGCCGACAAGATTTTTATTGCTGGGAAAAATTTTTTCTTAAAAAATGTATTGCTGGTATTAAAACTTATTTTTATACTTTCATATTGTTGTGACCCCTTTTTTTTGGCGGGGGTAACGATTTTCCCATAGTTGGGACCCTGACAGGTGCTACCACCCTGGATCAAGTTGGGGGACACCAGCAATTAAGAGGTGGTTCCATGCTCCTCAAAACCTCCTGATCAGAGGATTGCTGTTTGATGTAGTTTATCCAGGAACCTAACTGTTGCTACGACCCCGGAGGTTGGTGCGAGCTCCTCAAAACCTCCCGATGAGAGTCCTTGCTGCCGGATGTAGTTTATCGTCATACCCAAGACGCTCTGTTTTCGTCAAAGCGATACCTATAACAAGCTCGGCAGTTATGCGGCTGAGGTCCACGACTGGGGGCGACATGTAGAGAATATACATTACAACGAAATAACAATTAGCGGGAACGTTTTAGGAATTTTTTTAGTAATATCATGTAATTAGTTAATTAGCAACTATACCTATTATTAGGAATTCCTTTACATTAAAGGATTAAAAATTATTGATTTATTTTCATAACAATAGATCCTCTAAGAATCAAACTAACCTCTTCCAACTCCAGGGTCGACTCATCTGGAGGACCCATGCTTGTTTCACCACAACTGCAGCCACATTAGAAGTAGTCTTTCTTGGGTAAGATAGCCTGACGGAGCCCAACCCTCTCCAGGCCGTCCTTCTTGCCATCCAAGGCTATGTAACCCAGTGTGTCCTGCTATTTACCGATAACTGGGGGGAGAAGATGATGATTCATACCTTTCCCAAGGGTATTAGCACGTAAGTGAATGTAATGAATTCGACTGCAATTCGAACTCGGCTCAATCTAATACCCCACCTTGCCTCCTTTTATGAGTTACGGTCATTTTATGAGTTCTACACCAAGTTAAGGCAGTGGACAACTTAGAGTGGGTAAATAACAGGAGATAACTGATAACTGACATCCATTAGACACGGCACGTGGAACTAGAGAAGTCTACCCCTGTGAGTTAAATGAAGGGTTCAGTTCGACATTCCAATCACATGAAGAAGGCCGGAGCGTACAACGGCCGAAACGTTGTAATAAATATGGCGACAAACATGAGGACAATAGTCCGAATAATGTAAATAGTATACGTAATACCTCATCTCAAAAATATAGACAGATACTGAAGAAGGCCGGAGCGTACAATGGCCTAAACGTTGTAATAAATATGGCGAAAACGATGAGGACAATAATCCGAATAATGTAATTAGTGTACATAATACCTCATCTCAGAAATATAGATAGATACTGAAGAAAGGCGGCGTACAACGGCCGAAATGTTGTAATAAATATGGCGACAAAGATGAGGACAGTAGTCCGAATAATGTAAATAGTGTAATTAAAACCAGTTTGCGTTAACATAAACAGAATTTTATTAAGATAATTTAATGAGTTAACGAATCCGTTATTTAAAAAAAAAATTAGTTTCTATAAATGGTTGCCATTTTTTACTGTAGCTTCGTGAGCATTGAATTAATAATTGAAAAATATGAATTTTTAATATTTGTCTTAATGAAAATTGTATAAAGATTTTATGAATAAAATTTTCTGATAATTCGAAAGCTTTTAGTGTTGCTCCTTGAATTGCATTAAGAGAATGAAAAAAAGAATACTTAAAAAAAATATATATATGACTATATATTCGCACGCTTTTGTTTTTATATTGTAATAAAACATTTTAGAAACTAATATCAAGTCTTTTGTCAAAGAATTCTTGCAAGTTTTCAATTTAGTAACACCAGATATTATAAATCAGAAAAACACCCGCGTCCAAGGTAAGACGATAAACTACATCTGGCAGCAACGTCTCTGATTAGGATGTTTCGAGGAGCGTGGAACCACCTCTTAATATCTGGTGTTCCCAGGTCCACTCCGGCCCGCTGTGGTAACACCTGTTCCCAGCTATGGGCACATAGTTAACCCCGAAACTGAGGTAAAAACATTATGAACGTGTAAAAATAAGTTTTATACCAGAAATACATTTTTGGAAATAAAATATTATCAACAAAAAAATCTTGTTGGTATTAAATAAGCCATTGAGATTGATATGCCATAAACCAAACCAAACCAAACCCAACGAAAAACACCTACTTTACTGTGGTATCCAGTGGAATCTGTAAATTACCATAATCTATTTATTTCCAAAGATATATTCTTAAGGTAAAAGGCTGTATGAAATATTTGCTCCCTCCTTTACGAAATAGTTGTTCCAAAAAAATGTTCATGTTGTTCCAAAATAATTGTTCCAGTAGATAAAAAAACACCAAAAAGAACAAAAAATATCATTTATTCCCATACTCAACAGTAAATGAGTAATATTAGTGAATTGTCATATAAATAAGTGTGAAATATATCGAAACTGATATACATAAACAGTTAAATTAATAACAAAAATAACTGGGTAAGAGTTTACTTTAACAAAAGCAGTTTTTGTTGCAACTCGTCAGAAATAGAAATGGATACTTCAAGTTTTCCTTCTCTTTCAAGCTTCTCTTTAGACATGTGCCGGAGTTTATAGTTGTTATCGCCGTCAACTAAAATAACTTGTTCCATTGCTAACTGCAAACTTAGAAAAGTATTGTTACCCTTCGACTTCTGAAGTTTATTGAAGCTTTCTTCCACTGCTTCAATGAGCTGGTCAACATTATTTGGAGCTTGCTGGTGCTGAATTGATTGAATTGCATTAAAATAACCCAGATCAAGGACATTGAGATCAGGACTATTTGGAGGCTGGCAAACTAATTCAATTTGCAAACCCAGACGTTCTGCAGCTACGTTTAATTCATCTGCAACCTGTTTTATTGCACCACGCTTCAGGACACGATCTGTGGATCTTTCCAGCAGTGCTTGCAATACAGCACGACGTTCATTATTGGTCAATTCGTGCTTATTGCAATTTCGTTTAGCAGTTCTGCCAATTGGCTTCTCTTCTCCCATCATAATCTCTTGCCAGCGGGTGGTCTGAAAAAAAATACAATTTTAATGTGGTGAAAAAGTGATATAATTTGCGCTTCAAATTATTCTACCTGAATAAGCTAATATAAATACTTGAGGAACATCAATGCTAACCTGTTAAATAAACGGTAAACAATTCGACTAAGAATTAGTATATTCCACATGAGATTTCCGGCTATGGAACAACTATTTCGGAACAGAGGGAGTATTACTTAGGACAATATTTTCTTATAATGTAGTCTTCTCTATACAGAAGTGAGATTTTGATATCTTTGGGGTTTTTAGTTTCAAAGTTTGATAACTTATCAAACGTTTATCATAAAATTTCATCCCGCAAATATCCAGATTTTTTCAATATGAAATATTTCAGTAAGATTTTGCGCTGTTATAAAATATTGATTAGTTGATTCGTTTTCTACAGTTTATCAACCATTTAGAGGTTATTTAAAGTAAGAAATATTTTTAGACTGTAATAATTTGAGTGGGGGGAGATAATAATGATTAAGTAAAACAAGTCTTACTAATTTACAGTATTAACATTGTTCGTACTGTTGTCCTTATCTTTAGTGTCCTATTCATGATGTTTCTGCCGCTGTACGCTCCGGCCTTCTTCAGGTGATATACGAACGAACTTTCGAACGAACCCTTTATTTCGTCCACCAGGGTAGATTGTTCCAGTTCCACGTTCCATGCCTCTTCTGGATATCTAGAAGGACACATGGACCAGTGAATAAAAAGGAGATCACCGCTCTCTCTAGAATCAAGTTGAGATCATAGACAAAGAACACCATTGGAAAATTCGTAAACTTAAGGAAACAGCCCATATGCTAGCCACAAAAATCTCCTGAGCCGACCAAGCATAGAAATGAATACAATATAGGAACCAATAATAAGAAGTGCCAGAGAAAAGCGATAATAACATCAAAGTTGCAATATGAGCACTGGTAAAAATAGTTGCTGAAGATATTAGGTATATAATACTCATAAATTCATACAAAGATGTCCTCAAGGACATATAGCACAGTGGATAAAGTCGTTAGTTAGATCCAGTGAGAGTAACCTGGGTAAGGCAGAGGAGAACTTTCAAAGGGGAATTAACAGGAGATAACTGACATCCATTAGACATGGCACGTGGAACTAGAACAGTCTACCACAGTGAGCGAAATAAAGGGTTTAGTTCGACATTCCAACCACCTGAAGAAGGCAGGAACGTACAACGGCCAAAACGTTGTAATAAATATGGCCATAAAGATGAGGAGAATAGTCCGAATAATGTAAATAGTGTACATAATACCTTATCTCAGAAATATAGACAGATACTGAAAGGCCGAAACGTTGTAATAAATATGACAACAAAGATTAGGACAATAGTCCAAATAATATAAATAGTATACATAATACCTTATCTCATAAATATAGACAGATACTGAATGGCCAACACGTTGTAATAATTATGGCATCAAAGATGATGACAATAGTCCAAATAATGTAAATAGTGTACATAATACCTCATCTCAGAAATATAGACATATACTGACAGGTCGAAACGTTGTGATAAATATGGCGACAAAGATGATGACAATAGTCCAAATAATGTAAATAGTGTACATAATACCTCATCTTAGAAATATAGACAGATAATGAAAGGCCGAAACGTTGTAATAAATATGGCATCAAAGATGAGGACAATAGTCCGAATAATGTAAATAGTGTACATAATACCTCATCTCAGAAATATAGACAGATACTGAAAGGCCGAAATGTTGTAATAAATATGGCAACAAAGATGAGGACAATAGTCCGAATAATGTAAATAGTGTACATAATACCTCATCTCAGGAATATAGACAGATGTTGAAGGGCTGAAACGTTGTGATAAATATGGCGACAAATATGAGGACAATAGTCCGAATAATGTAAATAGTGTACATAATACCCCATCTTATATTTAGTTCTTTGAAGAATTCAGTAGATAAACAAACCTGAAATTATAACTGACTCAAACTAATATCCCGAGTGTAACAGCAAAATTGTGTCAGTATGATTGTCCATCCCACAAAATGATAAGATGTTTAGTCATCTTGACACCATTTGTCATAAAAATCACTGAGAAATCTTTTGGGTTATTCAGCTAGAAAGAGAACAGGTAAAATCGTTTTGTGTCAGCCATACTGTCTTCTCAACTGAGCTATGGTGAGAGGAAAAAATCATTCAGGCCTTCACTAATGCTACCAAAATTCATACCCTGGCCTCCATCTTAAAAGTCCATTCAAGAACCATCAAGAGAACGGTGAATAAGTTTAAATAAGAGAGACCAATATTGAGGAAAACTGGATCAGGTGGTCACAACAGGAAGAGGGATCATCATTTCAACTTCAGCTGAAGAGATCAATTAGAAAAGATCCAATTCAATCCAAATGCGTTTGGCCCATGAGAGAGGTGTTTCACGCCATAGCCACACCACTTTCCTTTTCAATCTCATTTTGAAAATAATAGAACTGTAAAACAGGTAAAAGTTACCGTAAATAAATATTATTAAAAACTTTAGTTGATTTTTAACTTCTTCTTCTTCTTCTTCTTCTTCTTCTTCTTCTTCTTCTTCTCTCTCTCTCTCTCTCTCTCTCTCTCTCTCTCTATATATATATATATATATATATATATATATATATATATAGAGTGAGAGAGAGAGAGAGAGAGAGAGAGAGAGAGAGAGAGATTTCTTCTGCCGCCGCTTAATTTTTAAGACAATTTGATGTACGTAGGTCTTTACTTTCCCGTACAGATAATCATTTTTATTTCATGGTTGAATTTCGCTGGATTTCAAAATTAATTTCTATTATTCCCAAATTTATTTCCAAGTTATAAAAATTGTTATCGAACAAAAAAATTCGTCGCAAAAAAATCACGTAAAAAATCGCCGAAAACAATCGCAGTAATGAAAACTTGCGATTCCAAAATTTCAAGATTGCGGGTCTGGATCCACCCTGGAACGGTTTTAATTTGCTCACGAAGTTGGCCTGATTCTAAAATTGTATGATATATCGGGCTACGGTCTCTAGGAATAAAGTTGAAAGCATGGACATTTTGAATTTGAAACATTGTAATTTGAGAACAGAAATTTTTTCATTTTAACATGAGCTATTGAAGGTCAGAGAGTTGTGTCCCTTTAATTGTTTCTATCAGCAGAAGCAAAGATGACGGAATCCGAAAACAATCGCAGTAATGAAAACAAAATTTGTATTGCGGGTCCAGATCGGTCCGGAATGTTTTTTCATTTTGCTCACGGATTCGACCTGATAACAAAATGGTATATGTTGGGCCAGGGCCTCTAGGAGTAAAGTTGAAAAAGTGTGACACAGTAACACACTAACGTTAGCATTTATATATATATATATATATATATATATATATATATATATATATATATATATATATATATAAGGAATAAAATGACAATTGGAAAAAAAATCTTAGATTTTGCCGACGGGTTTTGTCTTCCGACTTTTTCAAGGCAAAAATGAAATCGAAATGTCTTTGTTGTTATAGTTACATTAAAAAATCCAAATTTTAAAAAGATACACGCTTCTGCCAAAGCCTTTTTCTGGTTAATGTAAATTTCCTTTATACTAAGAGATTTTTTTCCATGTCGATAATACATGACAAGACAAAAAAATCTCTTAGTATAAGGGAAATTTACATTAACCAGAAAAAGGCTTTGACAGAAGCGTGTATCTTTTTCAATTTGGATTTTTTAATGTAACTATAACAACAAAGACATTTCGATTTCATTTTTTCCCTGAAAAAGTCTAAAAACAAAAGGCTGGAAACATTTGGTTTTCAAGCATGTATTGTTCGAAAATGTATAGCTGGTAATACTATTTTTTCCAAAAACGTATAGCCGACAACCTTATTTTTTGAAAAACAGCCTTTCTGTTGGACATAGTCTATCGCCGTACCCAGCATGCATATTCAGTTTACCGTCATACCCATGGACGCGGATGCAGTTTACCGTCATACCCATGGACGCGGATGCAGTTTACCGTCATACCCATGGACGCGGATGCAGTTTACCGTCATACCCATGGACGTGGATGCAGTTTACCGTCATACCCATGGACGCAGATGCAGTTTACCGTCATACCCATGGACGCGGATGCAGTTTACCGTCATACCCATGGACACGGATGCAGTTTACCGTCATACCCATGGACGCGGATGCAGTTTACCGTCATACCCATGGACACGGATGCAGTTTACCGTCATACCCAGGACGATTTATTTCAGAATTTATGATATAAGTACATAGGTATGTAAAAGCATGGGATATTAATATAACTTTTATATCAAATTTTGATCTAATATCGGACTGTATAAGTTGTAGAATAAGTAATGGATGTTAATCAATTGATCTGATACTATTACTAGTATTACAGGGTGTCCATAAAGTTCGTGTGCACATTAAAAAATTTATAACTTTATTTGTATTTGTGATAGAAATAATTTGTAAAAAGTATTAGAAAGAAGTAAATCTATATTTTTTAAGGTTTTATTCAAATTTTATTTAAGTTTCCACATGTCCTCCATCATTAGCAATACAAAGGGTAATACGATTTTGCAGTTCACGGAAAACATTTGCCAACTGATTTACAGTAATGCCTGAAATCACATTAGTTATTTTAGCTATTCTTAAAACTAGATACATTAAACTTTATAACATTTTTTACAAATTATTTCTATCGCAAATACAAATAAAGTTATAAATTTTTTAAAGTGCACACGAATTTTATGGACACCCTGTATATATGTGAAAAAGCATTTTAAGAATCATTATCTAAGATAGATTTGTAGGAAGGTATATAAGAGGGTAGAAAGTATATCAAAGGAGCTGAGTTATAATTTTAAACGTTTAGGGTTATGGATTTGAAAGTTTAGCAAGATTGTAATGTTAGATCTTTAATAAGCCTACAAAAGACGGTGGTTTCAAATCTTTGATTTAATAATTGGCTGTTGTTCAAAAGTTTAATAATACATATTTTTCCTGCAAACATAAAAAACAAGGTTTGTTCAAAGAATTTGCAAGTTCTGGCTTGTTTTAGGATTTTCCATTGAACCATAGTTGTTTTGCTTTCTTCCTTCATTTTCCAAAAGTATTTAGAAAGTGATACCATATTGCGTTTGCTTGTATTAGTAAAAGAGGATATGTGATTGTAATATCGATCCTTAAAAGGTCTTCAAGTGGATCCTACATACCATTTAATATCATTGGGTTTCTCATTTAATGAGATATAGCACATATATGCAATGGATTTCGTTAGGCACTTGTTTGATAGTGGACATTGATCAGGGATTCTACAATTACATATCTCGGTTACCTAGGGTATATTAAAATTTGTATTTGCGTTGTATTTATTCTCGTTATAAAGTTTCAGGATTCTATTGTTGGATGATTTTATAATTTTATCTAGATTCCTAGATCAGCTATAACTAAATTTTAACTTATTGCGGTTGAAGATTTGACTTAATTTACTCTTCGTAAGAAAGTACTTGTTAATAAGATTTTAAAATTTGTATCCCAATTTGGTATGTACTAATTTGTCAAAAGGAGGTGTATATTTAATTATTTTCCTTCCTCTATTGTTATTTCTAGAGTAACTATAATTTCCCCTATATCTAATTTCGGAAGATCTGTAGGCGCTGCAGGTAAGTATTTTGTTATAAACAATTTTTTGTTTATCGAATATTTCTTTAGTAGAATAGTGTTGGTTGATACGACGTTCAACGAATGATGGGATATGCATAATAACCGGCGGTGGGTGATTGTAATAAGAGTTTATATAAATGGGTTAGCGTTATTTTTCAAGAAAGGTTGGAAATTATTAACGGCTAAGTTTAAGGTTACTTCCAATTAAATCCACTTGTTTAATATTAGAATTAATTTTAACCTTGAGGTGTAAAGATATAAACACTCTATAAATCAATTTCTTCAACTTGTCTACCTTACTGCCGGTAGAATTATTTACTACCATCAGGCCATCATCCCTATAAATCCCAATATTGTTTAAGCTTTATGTGCAGTGAGGTTGTACAAAATAAATAGTCCGGCTAAGTCAGATGACTCAGCAGAATCCAGCGATCCCATAGATGCATCAAAGTTTTCATCCAAGTTCTTTCTCTTTTCGTTTGTTGTGGAATATTATTGACCTTCTGCAATTTAGGATAATACCGATTTCATCCTTGGAGATATAGGAATAAAATTCAGCAAACTCCAAAGCCATTTCGAAAAAGTTTTTGGATATGAATGGATAGAAGTCCATAATGTCAAAAGATTACCGATAAGTTGAAAATCAGCAATAGGGTGCCCAAACTTTCGACTAGAGAAGCCTAAATTCTACTCAAAGACCATAAACCTGATTTCCTAAGTAAACTACCTACAAGGATTATCAACCCAACTAAGTCTGAAATCGGGAGAATCAGCAAAACGATCCTGGAACGTGTAAATAAGCAGATTAAGGAGCAGCTCGTCCCCATCAAATGGGTCGGAACTACAGAAGTGATTGATTGGTTTAAAGGCCTCAATAACACAAACACCAGGACTTACATCCAATTTGACATGTCAATAATAAAGCATATTCAGTTCTTGTGACGTTTTGATTACTCTGTCTTGGCGAATAGCTTTCATTGTTTTGTCTGTGTGTATTGTAAAGTTCCATAAAATTGTTACAGGTCCTATCTCTGTAACCGGGCCTGGATGATGTTCATAGCAGTTATTTGCAGTTTCCTTCCCGTAAAAGTTGCATATTTTCCAGTGCAGATATTGACCCACTCTATCATGCTGAGTTTTATATTCAGTGGGTGCTAACACTGTGCATCCTCAACCTGATACAAGATGGTCAATTGTTTCTGGATATTTATCACAATATATGCATTTCGGATTAACACATTAATAATAATAATAATAATAATAATAATGATAATAATAATAATAATAATAATAATAATAATGATAATAATAATAATGATAATAATAATAATAATAATGATAATAATAATAATGATAATAATAATAATAATAATAATGATAATAATAATAATAATAATAATAATGATAATAATAATAATGATAATAATAATAATAATAATAATAATAATGATAATAATAATAATAATAATGATAATAATAATAATGATAATAATAATAATAATAATAATAATAATAATAATGATAATAATAATAATGATAATAATAATAATAATAATAATGATAATAATAATGATAATAATAATAATAATAATAATAATGATAATAATAATAATAATGATAATAATAATAATGATAATAATAATAATAATAATGATAATAATAATAATGATAATAATAATGATAATAATAATAATAATAATGATAATAATAATAATGATAATAATAATAATAATAATAATAATGATAATAATAATAATAATAATAATAATAATAATGATAATAATAATAATGATAATAATAATAATAATAATAATAATGATAATAATAATAATAATAATGATAATAATAATAATGATAATAATAATAATAATAATAATAATGATAATAATAATAATAATGATAATAATAATAATGATAATAATAATAATAATAATAATGATAATAATAATAATGATAATAATAATAATAATGATAATAATAATAATGATAATAATAATAATAATAATGATAATAATAATAATAATGATAATAATAATAATAATAATAATAATGATAATAATAATAATAATAATAATAATGATAATAATAATGATAATAATAATAATAATAATAATAATAATAATAATGATGATAATAATAATAATAATAATAATAATAATGATAATAATAATAATAATAATAATAATAATAATAATGATAATAATAATAATGATAATAATAATAATGATAATAATAATAAAGAGTTTCAAATGGATGCAGAAATACAAGTAACGCACCGATTGAAGCTGCAAAATGCATAAAAAAAAGCAAAAATAAATACAACCGACCAGATGCAGAAACAATGGCAAGATAAACCGCTTCATGGACAATTCTCTGCCCGTACCAAACAAGCTGATGGAGACAAAACCCGTACCCATCAGTGGCTACGTAGTGCAGGGTTGAAAGCTGAAACTGGAGGTTTTATCCTTGCTGCACAGGACCAATGCTTGTTAACTAGGAATTATCAAGCACATATACTAAAATATAGTGACAGCCCAAAATGCAGATTCTGTGATAAATATCCAGAAACAATCGATCATCTTGTATCAGGTTGCACGATATTGGCACCCACTGAATATAAAATCCGGCATGGCAGAGTGGGCCATTATCTGCACTGGAAAATCTGAAACTTCTACGGGAAGGAAACTGAAAGAAACTGGTATGAACACCACCCAGACCAGGGTTACGGAGATAGGACCTGTTACAATTCTATGGGAATACACAGTACACACTGACAGAACAATCAAAGCCAACCGCCCTGACATTGTTATTAAAGACCACAAACAAAATAAGTGCCTCCTTATTGATATGGCAGTTCCTGCAGACTGCAATGTATCTTTGAAGATATTCAAAAAGCTGTCAAAATACAAGGACCTTGAAATACAAATCTCAAAAATGTGGCACATGGGAAAAAATTGTTCTCACGAGTACAGCCAACACCTTACGAAGGGCTTTGTCTATGTAATTTTTTTTCCAAGTGGAAAATGTCATGATGTCATTTCTAACCTTCGATTCCTGGGCCTGACCGGGAAAGAAATGAGTACACATCAGAAATCAAAGGAAATAAAATAATAATAATAATAATAAAAATAGAATTAACAATAATAATAATAATGATAATATAGTGTAATCATCATTAGTTTTCAGATAAATACCTGAAATAAGCTTTGAAATAAAGGCCAGTGTTAAACTGAAAATTCGATTTAATCAGTTCACCCCAAGCAAGGCGATAATGTCACTAAGACGCAAGAGGCTACTGGGAGTGAAAGAGAATGAAAGACTTTAAGAAGAACCAGAAATCCAATGTTAAACAGGAAACAAATGATAAACCTCTACTCCTGCTCAAAAGACCGGGGAGGAGTGTGAACCGGACGATAGTCGTACTTTCGATACATTTTAATGTCTTCTTTCTGTCGTGTATCTTCAGAGTATAGGCGATCATGGCTCTCCACATCTTTCTTTCTCTTGTGGCATTTAGCAGTTTTTCTCCCTTTGTTAAGGTCTCCACCCAAACAAAGTGATAGATGATGGATATTATTTTAGCTTACTTCATGTGTACATGAAATAAACTAAAAAATAAACGTTTGGAAAACACAAATATACATTCGATGCATCCTAATATTTTAACAAGCATTGAAATAAAAATGTATTTTATTTCATTTTATACATGCATTAATTAACTGAATAAAATCTTTTAGTTTGTGAACATAGATTCAAAATCAGTTCAAATCTTCGTCCAAGTTACTGGCACAATGAAAATGACAATAAAACACATATGACGTCGTCAGCTTAATTCTTCACCGAATTGGACAAGCAGATAGGGAAAATGTAAAAATTCGAATGTAAAAGACCTATTTCCTTTGAAATCGCATCCTGAATACATGCCAGTTTTGTGTCTCTAAGTCATGGCAAAAAGAGCCACCTTTCCTTTCTTTCCCAGTTTTGATATCCTGCACATTACGGATCTGCAGCAGATGATCTTTGTCTGTTTCCTTCCTTCGTTGGAGGCTTCCTGTTATTCTCGAGACGGACGCGCCGTAAATACACCGTGAAATTGTAGGCATGAGAAAGTCTGTCAGAGATTATAAGCAGATAAAGGTGTAAGGAGGTGTGCATTTAAAATGATCTATCTATCTATCTATCTATCTATCTATCTATCTATCTATCTATCTATCTATCTCAGTCTGTTCTTGATCTGTGTATCTGCCTATCTATCTTAGTGTTTTAATGATCTATCTATCTATCTATCTATCTATCTATCTATCTATCTATCTATCTATCTATCTATCTATCTATCTATCTATGTTATCCTGTTCATATCTGTTATCCTGTTCATATCTATCTATCTATCTATCTATCTATCTATCTATCTATCTATCTATCTATCTATCTATCTATCTATCTATCTATCTATCTATCTCAGTCTGTTCCTGATCTGTGTATCTGCCTAACTATCTCAGTGTTTTAATGATCTATCTATCTATCTATCTATCTATCTATCTATCTATCTATCTATCTATCTATCTATCTATCTATGTTAACCTGTTCATATCTGTTATTCTGTTCATATCTATCTATCTATCTACCAATCTATCTATCTCAGTCTGTTTCTGATCTGTGTATCTGCCTAACTATCTCAGGGTTTTAATGATCTATCTATCTATCTATCTATCTATCTATCTATCTATCTATCTATCTATCTATCTATGTTATCCTGTTCATATCTGTTATTCTGTTCATATCTATCTATCTATCTATCTATCTATCTATCTATCTATCTATCTATCTATCTATCTATCTATCTATCTATCTATCTATCTATCTCATTCTATTCATATCTGTTATCCTGTTCATATCTATCTATCTATCTATCTATTAATTTTGGTAATCTGTAATAAATTGGTAATAGAGAAATGGTGTCAAGGCTCACTGTTCAAGCCCTAAAACAGATTGTCGAATATTTTAAAACACTTATGTGTTTGTGTGTGTGTGTGTGTGTGTGTGTGATTACAATTATATCATGTTGAAACACAGGTTCTCGTCCTATCATCGAAGTTAAGCAACGTTGAGCCTGTTCTCTACCCAGAAATGTGATCGCTGATGAATACCAGGTGCTGTTTTCTAAAGCACAGGCCTAAAACCCGGCAATCTATAAAATCTAATACTAATGGAAGACTCTCGATAGATGGATGTGCTTTTGGTCTGGCAGGTCGCAAGAGAAAGCTGGGGTTGAGCGTCGAGGGTTGAGTATTATTGTTATGCGTTTGTTTTAGTTTTAGTTCTGCGGACTTAATGCCTGTAGAAAGAAATAAAAAATAAAACGTTATTTTCTTTCACTTCTTTTGTATTTTCTTCTTTGGTTAGGTTCCGTATTGGTAAGGTTGTTCTTTCATACTTTACCGATTACATGTTATTTTTTTATCTCTCGCGCTCTCTTTCCGTATCTATCTATCTATCTATCTATCTATCTATCTATCTATCTATCTATCTATCTATCTATCTATCTATCTATCTATCTATCTCAGTCTGTTACTGATCTATCTACTTATCTATCTCAGTGTTTTAATGATCTATCTATCTATCTATCTATCTATCTATCTATCTATCTATCTATCTATCTATGCTATTGTTATGGTCCAATATCCTCGCACCACTGTTATGGTCCAAGGTTAGGACCAAGGAAGAACAACACGAACTCAAGAGTAGAAATAACAAAGATATATTACAACAGAATAATAATACAATATCTGAAAGGTGTTAGTATGAATGTCAGTCTGGTTTGGAGTGAACTACTATTGTCTCGACTCGTTCCGTCTCGACTCGTTCCGTCTCGACTCGTTCCACTTCGTTCTATCGTCTCTTGAGAGGCGCAGTCTTTATAGTGTCAGGAAGAGTTCATTGTCGTTGCAGGTAAGATCCCATAACACACCCTCCCAAAACTTTTGCCTCACAGGGGTCTTTAATATTTTTTTATCTTTGGATTTATCATCAAAGTCTCTATAAATGTTCTTTTCCTGGTCGATTTTTGCGGTTCTGATATTGTTTGAGGTCCCCTGTATATCGAATGTGTCGAATATAGTGTCCATCACTTCTTCCTCTGCCTGAGGTGGACCGTTAGAATCCTCTAACAGTCTCTTTCTTATTTGATTTAAATGCCTTTTATGCGAGAACTTGGGACCCTGAATTATGTAAATCATGTTCTCGATCCGTTTCTCTATTTTACCTTGCTCCCAGTAGAATGTATTGTTTTTGTACATTTTGAAAAAACTTTCTCTCCTGGGTTAAATTTTCTTTTCGATTCGTACGACGTTGGTGCTTGCTTTGTTTGTTTTGGTAGTAATTTGTCGAATACCGATCTAATTTTTCTCGCGAACATCACTTCCGCGGGTGATAATGCTGATAGCGTCGTACTGTTTGGTGTAATTCGATATACTTGTAAGAATTTTTGTAACGCCTTTTCTGTAGGTACGTCATAAGCTTTCCTTAGTGCTCTTTTTAGCGTATCTACAAATCTCTCCGCTTGCCCGTTTGATCTTGGGTGATATGGCGGGGATTTGATGTGTTTAACTTGAAAAGTTTCACAAAATTCTTGAAAATCCACAGATGTGAATTGTGTCCAATTATCGGTGACTAGACAATCAACCACTCCGAAACGAGCAAACAGCTCGTGAAGGCACTTTATGGTAGTCTCAGAAGTAGGTTTTCTACAACGAAATACTTCTGGCCATTTGCTGTAACTGTCTACAACAATCAAATAGTAGAAACGATCTAATGGACCTGCGTAATCTACATGTATTCTAGACCGGGGTCGATCTGTCTCAGGTCATGGCTATGGATGATCGGCGGTGCTTTGGTTGCTAAGGAACAACCCTTGCATTTTTCCACCATATGTGTGATATCTTGATCCATGTTTGGCCAATATACGTAACTTCGCATTAAAGATTTCATTCTGTTCTTTCCTGGGTGGCCCATGTAAAAATCCTTGAGGATTCGCCTTTGTAGCGTTTTCGGGATTACGACCCTTTCATTATATAGTAGAACATTAACATATAACGAAAAACTGTCTGATATATTCTTATTTTTTCCTGCAATTTTTGTTTTCGTTTCCTTAATAAATTCGTCATTCACTGCTTCGTTTCTTATTTCCTGTAATGTGACGGGGAGGTTTCGAATTGTACTACATAATGATGTTCGAATATCTTCCTCATGTCGTAGAGCTGCAATTACGGAATCTTCTAATGCCTCCGTTTTCTTTGGTATTAGTCTCGAAAGACCATCTGCATGCCCGATTTTGTTTGATGGAAGATACTCCAATTTAAAGTTGTAGTTCAATAAAATTGTACCCCATCTTAGCAATCTATTCGCTGTGTATACAGGTAGACTTTTCTTTGCTCCAAATATTGTCAATAATGGCCTGTGGTCCGTCCGTAAGGTGAAAAATCTACCGTAAATATATCTGTGGAATCTTGTAACCAAAAAATAATCCCCAGCCCTTCTTTTTTGATTTGCGAGTAATCTTGTTCGGCAGGTAGCAATGTGCATGGGTTTTATTCTCCCGTCCGGCATTTTATGAAGTATACATGCCCCAACACCATAGGCACTCGCGTCATTCGCGACTATTAGTTCCAATTTTGGGTCATAATGCGCTAAAAATAAATCTGCTGTTAACGTCTTAATGATTTTGTCGAACGTTTTCTGACATTGATCTGTCCCCTCCCAAACTTTTTCCTTCTTCGACAGTTCGTTTACGGATGCACGTAATTTGTGCATGTTTGGAATAAATTCTTGGTAATAATTTACTAAGCTCAAGAAGCTTTGTAATTCTGCTACATTTTTGGAGCCGACATTTTTTTTATTGCCGTGGCCCTTTCTGGTTCTGATCGTCTTCCATTATTTGCTGAAATATTGCCGGTGCGACCTTGATCCCGAATGGTAATATTTGTAACTTATATAACCCTTTATGTGTGTTTATACACAACAACAACTAGGAGCCTTCCTCATCTACTGGTACTTGTAGGTATGCTTCGCTCAAGTCTATCTTTGAGAAAAAATTTCCTCCGTTCAACTTTGTGAAAACTTCATCTGGACTAGGGAGAGGATAGTGATAATCTTTAATCGCTGCATTCAATCCCGTCGAGAAATCAGCGCATACTTGTATCTCACCCGATTTCTTTTTCACGTAAACCGTAGGTGCGGCTCATTGACTATATTCTACCTTTGTCAATATATCGGTTTTCACGAGTCTATCCAACTCTTCGTCTATTTTTTTTAGTGATGCGAAAGGTACATTCCTTTTCTTCTTGAAAATGGGTTGTACATTTTCTTTTATTTCGATTTTTGCCGCTATTTCTTTTACGCCTCCCGAGGCCGGATGAAAATACTTCGGGGAAACTCTCTTTTAATTTCTCCTTTAATTTATCTTCCTCGGTCGATAAACTTTTCACTTTTTGGCAGAATATATTTATAGGTAAATCCCAGAGGTCAAATTTCTGCATCCAGTCAGTTCCAAATAAATTTTCCGTATTTGTAAGAACGTACATTTTTAATTTTTTGGTCATTCCGTTGAATGTCACATTTGTAATAACTTCTCCCTCAAATTTTATTTTTCTCCCAGTTACCGACCTAGCTATTTTATCGGTTCTCAACATGGTCGCTTTGTTTAATTTCTTCCACGTCTGTAAGTTAATAATTGTTAAATCTGATCCGGAATCCAACTGTAGTCTGACTTTTTTGTTTAACATTTCTACTTGTACGTATTTTCGTATATTTATCTCATCCGCTTGGTCAGTTCTAGTGACTCTTACTCGGCTTCTGTTTTCTTTCCTAGTCCTACAATGCGAACTTTTATGTTCCACTTTATTGCACGACAGACAAGTCTTAAAGCGGTATGGACAATGTTTGTACCAATGTAAAGTCCCACAGCGATAGCATGGACTGGGTGGTAGTTTTTTCTGTTATTTCATTTGATTTTATGAAGTAGAAAATTTGTTTGTCTTGTTTTTGAAGTAGAATAATTGGTTTGGTTTGTTTTTGAGGATAGACAAAAACGTGTTTGTCGTTGTACTTTTCGTATGTAAGCGACGCCAGACTCTTCTATATTTTTCGAGTCCTTTTTTACGCTTTTACATCTCTGACAGTCTTCAGACTATTTTTGTAGCATCAATTCTGGTTCACTCTCAAGTTTTGTTAGAATTCTCCGTCTGATCTCCGCATCTTGAGTCGAAACCAGGCCTTGGACGAATATTAAACATTTAAAATAGTCCGGGCTGAGTTCAGATAACTTAAAGTCATCACAGTGTTTGTTTACTATGGAAGCGAATGTTATATAGTCTTCGCTATCCGTTTTTGTTAGATTTAAATATTTCCACCTCTTGTGAAATAATGAAGTGTTCGGACTAAATAATTCCGTTAAAAGTTTTACAACTTCCTTGAAAGTCAACTCATTCGTTTTCCTCGGTAGGATGTAGTCTACGAATTTAGTGTATTCGCTTGACCCTAGTTTTCTCAGTAGTAGACGTACTTTTTTCGCGTCTGACCAATTCCCGCAATCAAACTCATATAAATCTTCATATCTTCTGAAGTAAGCTGCGAAGGTTTTGTCTTCGTCCGGTACGTAAGAGAAGTCTTCGATAGAGCTACATATAGCATTTTTGGGAGAATGCCGTTTAATTTTCAGAATTTTGCCCTTTATTTGTTACTGATCGTCGTAGTAATTCTTGTAGTTCAAGATGCTTCTGTTCGTTTTTCTGTTGATGCTCAAATTGCATTTTCATAAGTTCCAATATGGTTGCCTTAAAGTCTTCCATGTTTACACGAAATTTTGTGTAAGTATTTTTCTTTAGTGTAGACTTCAGGTCTTTGTAACCTGTTGTTCTGGAACCTTAGTACGAAAAATGTTCCTGCTTAGAATTCGTGTCTTTGTTACCACTGTAAAGTTGGTGTCCCCCACCCAAAATTGTCTTTTATCTTTTCGCGTGGAACTTTTTTTTTCTTACTACCGACGTCGCCTCTGTTACGGACGACCGATAGCAAAAAGTTTTTTTGTAGATTCTCCGCGTAGAACTTGTTTTCTTCAATATTCGCGTAGAACTTATTTTTCAATGTCCTCTGCGTAGAATGCGTTTCTTTAGTATACATTTTTAGGTTTCTCCGCGTAGAATTCGTTTCTTTAGTATCCTCGTCGCCACTGTTATGGTCTAATATCCTCGCACCACTGTTATGGTCCAGGGTTAGGACCAAGGAAGAACAACACGAACACAAGCTTAGAAATAACAAAGATATATTAAACAGAATAATAATACAAGAAGTTGAAGGTGTTAGTATGACTGTCAGTCTGGTTTGGAGTGAACTACTATTGTCTCGACTCGTTCCGTCTCGGCTCGTTCCACTTTGTTCTATCGTCTCTCTTGAGAGGTGCAGTCTTTATAGTGTCAGGAAGAGTTCATTGTCGTTACAGGTAAGATCCCATAACAGTTATCCTGTTCATATCTATGTTATCCTGTTTCTATCTATCTATCTATCTATCTATCTATCTATCTATCTATCTATGTGTGTGTGTGTGTAATCATTGAAGAATGGAAGAAAATCCCAGAAAAGACTTCTTCATATCTCATCAAAAACTTTTGAGAACAATTACAGCAAGTTATAAAGATGAGAGGCCATGCTATTGTGAAAATTATTCAATTTCTTTCTATTTTACAGTTCAAACATACGTCTAAATCAGTAACTGCGTGGCTTCAGAAAAAGATTAGAGTTCTGCCATTGCCTACAGTGAGTCCTGACTTGAATCCTATTGAAATTTATGGCAAAAATTGAAAGTTCAAATAAATCGTCGATCACCAAAAGACTTTAAAAGGAATTAGAACGTGTAACCATTGGAGAATGGAAGAAAACCGCAGAAAAGATTTGTATAACGATTCAAACGATTGCAGCAAGATATAAAGAGAAGAGGTCATGCTATTGACAATTAATTGTGAAAATTGTTCATTTTTTCTATATTTCATACTGTGCTGATAATTTTGTATTTTCTTATTTTGCATAATTCGCCCGTCAAATTTGTTGTATTAAACCTATTGTTCTGAAAACTGACTTTTATAACCTGTTTTTGCCTATTAACATATAATAACCTGTCATCATCCGGGCATTAGATTCTGAGAAATGGATAAAAATATTCAAAATTGATGGATGTACGAATAATTTCGTCGTTAACTGTATATATAATAAAAGAAATCCTTAAAAATTCTATCTCAGTAATAATTTATTTCATGAATATATTTAAATATTTTTCTTTTCAGAACGAAGTTTTTTTTAAAAATGAAATCAATCCGTGCAGACAATAGAAAAAAAAGGAAAAGTCGGAATAATGTAAATAGTGTACATAATACCTCATCTCGGAAATATAGACAGATACTGAAAGGCCAAAACGTTGTAATAAATATGGTGACAAAGATGAGGGCAATAGTCCGAATAATGTAAATAGTGTCCATAATACTTCATCTCAGAAATATAGACAGATACTGAAGGGGCTAAACGTTGTAATAAATATGGCGACAAAGATGAGGACAATAGTCCGAATAATGTAAATAGTGTACATAATACCTCATCTCAGAAATATAGACAGATACTGAAAGGCCAAAAAGTTGAAATAAATATGGCCACAAAGATGAGGACAATAGTCCGAATAATGTAAATAGTGTACATAATACCTGATCTCAGAAATATAGACAGATACTGAAAGGCCGAAACGTTGTAATAATATGGCGACAAAGATGAGGACAATAGTCCGAATAATGTAAATAGTGTCCATAATACCTCATCTCAGAAATATAGACAGATACCGAAGGACCGAAACGTTGTAATAAATATGGCGACAAAGATGAGGACAATAGTCCGAATAATGTAAATAGTGTACATAATACTACATCTCAGAAGTATAGACAGATACTGACAGGCCGAAACTTTGATTATCACGAGTGCAGCCCACACCTTACGAAGGGGTTTATCTGTGTAAATTATGTGTGTTTTATTTTATTGGTCATTGGAAAATGTCATTTCTAACCTTAGGTCTCTGAGTGGGACCCGGAAATTAATGTGTACACACCATAAATCAAAGGAAATAAAATAATAATAATAATAATTTACTGATATAAGTCTTACTAATTAACCCATAGCTGGGGAGAGAAGAATTCCTTTTATATCTTTCCAAGTGTATTTGCGTGTAAGTGAATATAACAAATCCAACTGGAATTGGAACTGGACAGTCCGATTAACAATTTCCGTTACGTCACCCACTTATCCAAAATTACAGTCCCCGATATTACCCATCTAGGTAGCAATCGGGCTCGACTTTGCTTTAATTTGTTGATCCTTCGGGGGCCAGTGCTTTAACGTGATGTGGCCGTAAGAAAGGATAACAGGAGGAGTCAGGTACTTACTGGAGCGGCAAAGGGAACCGACCCTTTTCCCAGCATCTTTACCAATATACGCCATGTACGATTTCTACTTCAGGTCCGTGATCAGAGGTTCTGGTTTCGATCGGCGACGGTAGAATATCACCATTAAGGAAGCACACGCGTATTAACCCTTTGAGTCTTGACCACCGCTTGTAGAGAAAAATGACTTAATGCCCAGCTACCGGATGAACGGTTGGTAAACACTTGTAACTATTTTTATATCTACCGTGAAACATTAACATACCAATTAATTGCAAATTTTGACCTCAGGAGCTCAGGCAGAAGGGTTAAAATTGTTCAGGAACGCACGGCTCAAAGGGTTAAAAGGTTTTTCTTTTGTTCCCTATTAACGCGTTGTCCATCTCTATGTTTTAATATGAGTACTGGTAATAAACGATTACTGAAGACATAAGGTTTATAATACCCAGAAATTATATACAGATGTCCTCAAGCGGATAAAGACGTTGGTTAGATCCAATGACAGGACTCAAAGAGTTCAATACCCGGTTAAGGCAGTAGAGAACTTTCAGAGCTGAATAAACAGGAGATAACTGATAACTGACATCCATTAAAACATGGCAAGTGGAATTAGAACAGTCTACCGCAGTGAGCGAAATAAAGGGTTCAGTTCATTCCAACCACCTGAGCGTACAACGGCCAAAACGTTGTAATAAATATGGCGACAAAGATGAGGAATGTAAGTAGTGTACATAAATGTATGTGTTTTCCATATATCCATTTGAACCGGCTGTAAGAGTAAATTCAGTAGAAAGTCTATTAAAATGTCATTCTCTTCACCGTTTAGTTTGTCCTTTGTCCTTTCTTTAACCCTTTACCTTGCTCAAATCTGGTTGGTCCTTATTTTTAACCTTGAGGAAAGATATGACTCCTTCTTCCAATCCATGGGTTAATTAGTAAGACTTGCATTACTAATATATTATTACCTCCACCAAAAAATCCTACAATCTAAAAATATTTCCTCCCTTTAAATAACCTGCAAAGGGTTGATAAGCAGTACAAAACGAATCAATCAACCAGTACTGGCCGATGTACTCTCTGGCTTTCCCTAGGAGTCTATTCCCTCTAGCTATGGGTTAAATCGTATAACTTTTATTGAGAAAAATCAATCTAAAAAAATGTTATTTCAATATTCATTTGTGAAAAAATTTCGTATAATGTAAATATGTTTCAGATTTAAATAATCAACAAAGGGTTGATAAGCCATATAATATCTTCCTTTCAATTTTTGTTCTATCCAACATATATATTCCTTTTAATTCTACATCTTATATCCATTGTTGTTTCAATTCTTCTTCTTCTTAATTTCTTTTTCTTAATTTCTTCTTCTTCTTAATTTTTTCTTCATTTTAATATCTTCTTCTTCTTAATTTCTCCTTCTTTTTCTTAATTTCTTCTTATTCATCCTCTTAATTTTTCTTTTTCTTCTTCTTCTTAACTCCTTCATATTCTTCTCAATTTCTTCTCCTCAATTTCTTCTTCTTCTTCTCAATTTCTTTTTTCTTTTTTTCTTCTTCTTAATTTCTTCTTCTTTCCATAGTTTTCTAAATTCTTCTTCTTTTCCACTTAATTTTCCAAACTCTCCTTCTTCTTCTTCTTCTTCTTCTTCTTCTTCTTCTTCTTCTTCTTCTTCTTCTTCTTCTTCTTCTTCTTCTTCTTCTTAATTTTTTCTTCTTCTTTTTAATTTCTACTTTTTCTTATTCTTATTCTTCCTCTTAATTTTTTCTTATTCTTCTTAACTCCTTCATATTCTTCTTTTTCTTCTTAATTTCTTCTTCTCAATTTCTTCTTCTTCTCAATTTCTTTTTTCTTCTTTTTCTTAATTTCTTCTTTCCATAGTTTTCTAAATTCTTCTTTTCCACTTAATTTTCCAAACTCTTCTTATTCTTCGTCTTGTTGTTGTTGTTGTTGTTGTTCTTCTTCTTCTTCTTCTTCTTCGTTCTCTTAATAGTAATATTATTATTTCTTATGATGAACCATTTTTCTTTAGTGCCAATCCAGGAGATTAACATCAGGTTACAAGATTGTCACTTTAGCTTTTTAGGATGTAGTAACAAATGTTCTTCTGTTGTTCTTCCATCTCGTAGATGCTTCAATTAACCCCATCGCTTGAAATCCAACGGATTGCATTACGACTTTTCTATTCGTAATTGTCACCGACAACAGATGATCATCTCTACTTTCATTTTCGCTTTTTCCTACTTTCACTTTCACATTCTCTATTTTAATTTCCCTTTCTCCTCCCCACGACAACACAGACGCCAATAATATCTATGAATATGGTGGATTAGATGGAAACGATTGATGATAGCAGTGCAGTAAAATTAGGAGCAGTAGTCGCCTAAGTGGTACATGATGCGATTCTTGGGAATAATAATGGTGGGAACGTTGGTTGGACGAACCAATTCTAGATATTATCCCGGAACAACGACAGTCCATCACAGAAATTGATACCGTTCATAGATCAGATTACACCCCCTCGACCCATGAGACCACCCAACAAAAGGCAACTGACCAACGTTAATGGGACACTAGCTTCCCATTCTGTTTCAATTATTTCACCTTCATCACTTGAGCAGGGGTCGTTGTTCAGAAAGGTCAAATTGCAAAGAGGATTGACGTTTTCTTTCGGACAGATTTGCGTTGTTACTTTAATTAAAATCGCAGATGATATCAAACTGCATACATGCAAATCAGTTTCTTCGTTTCTTTTCTCTCTTTTTTTTTTGGCTAGAATTTGTCTCTCTTTAGTTCGTATTTATTTCCTCTCGCTTCTTCATCATACCATTTTCTCTTTTTTCTCCTCGTAACGAAATTCTTGCTCTTTCTTTCTTGCTTTCTTTCTTTCTTTCTTTCTTTGTTAAGTCATTCTTTTTATCTCGGGCTTAGATTTCTTTCTTTTTTTTTCTTTATTTCCTTGTTAAGTCATTCTTTTTTTTTATCTCAAGCAAATATTTCTTTCTATCATTCTTTCCTTTTTTTCTTGTTAATTCATTATTTCTTGTGTCGGATTTAAGTATTTTTTCTTTTCCCCTTTCTTTCTTTCTTTCTTTCTTTCTTAAGTCATTCTTTTTATATCGGGCTTAGATATCGTTATTTCTTTCTTTTTTTCTTGCTTTCTTTCTTTCTTTCTTTCTTAAGTCATTCTTTTTTATCTCGGGCTTAGATTTTTTTCTTTCTTTCTTTGCTAAGTCATTCCTTTTTTATCTCAAGCAAATATTTCTTTCTTATTTTAGGATTAGATTTCTTTCTTTCTTAAGTCATTTTTTTTAACTTGTGGCTTAGATATCGTTCTTTCTTTGTTTCTTTGTTTCTTTGTTTCTTTCTTGCTTTCTTGCTTTCTTTCTTTGTTAATCATTCCGTTTTTATCTCAAGCAAATATTTCTTATTTCGGGATTAGGTTTCTTTCTTTCTTTCTTTCTTTCTTTCTTTCTTTCTTTCTTTCTTAAATCAAGTCATTCCTTTTTTATCTCCAGCAAATACTTCTTTCTTATTTCGGGATTAGGTTTCTTTGTTCCTTTTTTTCTTAAGTCATTCTTTTTTTTATCTCGTCCTTCGGTTTGTTTATTTGTTTGATTCTTTCTTTGTTTCTTTCGTCTTTCCTTTTCTTCTTTATTAAGTCATTCGTTCTTATTTTGCACTCACATTTTCCTTCTTTCCTTAAAATCTAATCACGCACTATCAGTTTTGATTCTGAAAGTCAATGTTTCTCCATGCGATTTGGTATTAAAAGGACACTAGTAAAATGTCCAGTTTATACTTAAATGATAAATGTCCGTTTTAAATTCCAGTTTATAATATCAGGTTTTGATAAAAATTACAATTATTTATTTGGTGGTACGAAATTGTATCCTGCAATACAACAGTTGTTCATCCTAGATTTGAGGTTTTGAGCGTGGAACCACATGTTTCTCTCTCCC
>OZ038503.1:13480607-13483107 GCA_964036315.1 Acanthosepion esculentum
ATTGCTCAGATTGTCCTGCTATGATATTCTCATCTTCTTTCTATTGACCTGCATCCGGTAATGGCGCGTGAAAAGAAGCAAGACGGAACAGATCAGGTTTGATATTTACTGATTATAAAATGATAAGAATCAGCGTCGATTGCAATATTTAAAAAAAAAAATGGAAAAATACACCATAGAAAACTTGAAAGTGAAACAGACGAAAAATTCGTAATAATGAAAGTTCAAATTCAACCCTGCTTGTTACTCAAATACAAAATCTTGCTGTCTCAAGTTGTTGAAGCTCCTTTGTATCTGCATTCCCGATTTCCCTAACGTTGTCTAGTTTCCTCTTGGATACCTGCCCGAGGTTCTCTTAGCGCATTCATTAACAGGTTGTCTCTTGCATACCAGAACTTTCTCCAACCTTACTCGAAAAGTCTGCGGACCGATTTACTTCGTCTAAAACCCCCGACAACCATTTGGGTTTTTCTTGGAAGTTCACGACTGAATCCGCAATGTGAAACAACCTCTGATGGGGTCTTCTATCATCACTATTCCAGCCTTGCAAAAAAAAACAAAAAACCACTAGTACTTTGTATCCGCTTTCATGTTTGTACATCTCTCAAAATTTGTTTTCGATCGATCAGTATATGACTATTTTAGAGGATGTGACGGACGAACGGGATAACGGAAGTAACAAAATTATATATATATATATATATATATATATATATATATATATATATATATATATATATGTATGTATATAATATAATATAATATAATATAATATAATATAATATAAAAAGGCTCAAACACTAATATTCCATGGTTATAATTTATTACATTGGAATCGTAATCACGATCCAATTCAACAGACCTGCAAATTCAAAAAGAAAACGGAAAATATAACTCCGGGTATAAAAAACAAAACGATATGATCATATCGTTTTTTTTTATTGTGCATAGTGTCACCACAAATGAATACACACATTTCCTGTGTCTGTTTTTTAATTTTAGGTCAGTGAATCGGTAGCGAATTATGCATTGAAAAATAATTCATATTTATCTGTATCTCACCCTTTTAAACCGTTATTTAACTCCTGTCTTTAAAACTTCTCTCTGTTAGATTTTAATCCCCACCTTCACCTTTTAAGCCTTTCCTGTTCTTCTGTTACACCTTCTCTCTATAGCTTTCATACATTTCACTTTCACATTTGCTTCCCACTCCCACACATACACTCTCACTAAATTTTGTTTTTTATACCCAGAGTTATATTTTCTGATTTCTTTTTGAATTTGTAGGTCTGATGATTTGGATTGTGATTATGATTGCAATGTAATAAATTATAACCATGGAATGTTAGTGTTTGAGCCTTTTATGTTATATTCTTACTCTGTCTTGGAGTTCAACCTGGATTCTATCCTCTTAAGGAATTTATATATATATATATATATATATATATATATATATATATATATATATATATATATATATATATATATAAAATGAAGAGGTTATAATGGTTCTAACGAGAGGAAGGTGTGTATATTAAAAAGAAGAGAGGTACCGCAAACTTTTTTGGTTGTAATGTGGGTTTTTTAAAAAAATATTATTCTTTATTTTTCATAATTTTACAACACGTGTTTCTGGTCTCACGACCGTCTTCAGGTAAATGGTGAAGATTTCCACATATTATTAAAAATAATTAATTTTTTCCTTTATGTTTTTCAATGTTAAATATTCTCGATATGAGACATTCTGTTTTTGTGTTGGTCATTCGAATGTCTTTCTTTAAATGGCAGTGAAGAGTTCTGAGCGAAGGGTCATAAAACAATTAAGGTTGGTTTGAGAAGTGATGAATTGGTTGTGGGTATCTTTTACTGTCTTAATACTCCCTTTGTGTTCTTGGATCTATTTCCATTTTCGTGTGTTTCTGTCAGCATGCGTGTATATATGTGTGTATATTCCCCCTCAATACATACACTGTCTCACTACGAAGAATTAGTAAACACATTTGTACACATACACGCACACACAAAAACATACACACACACATGCGCACACACGTACATTGTCCCACCATAAGGAATCCGTACACACGCACACACATTTTTCCCAAGTTACATGGAACCAGCACACACACACACACATATACACATACATACGTATATACATACACACGTATTTCCTAAGTTGTGTGGTGCTTGTGTGAGTAGCTCCCCTGCTTTCGCCAATATGCGTGCATATACATACACATACATACACATATATACATATATACATATATATATATATGCGTACATATATACATTTTTCGTGTTCCACAGATACCCGCATGTGAGCCTGCGTGCATGCGTGGGAATGGCCCGATCACTGTATTTGGTCACCATGTGTGCATGCTGTGTGCTTCTGTGTGTGAGGTGATGATCTATTTAGTTCCGGTTTGAATTTATTTATGAAGTTTTTTTCTTGTATTTGTAGGTAGGAATAATTGTCTGTTTGATATATCGGCAT